>JAUKNK010000226.1:10000-211391 GCA_030765055.1 Mantis religiosa | reverse complement strand
CATTTGAAACGCATAATACTCCCCGACCTACACACCATACGCTTGCTAAAAGAACGTATAGAATACTGAAGAATTGTTTTAAGGGAACTTGAGCGGCAAGCTACTACCTAATGGATGCAAATACTGAGATATTAAATTGTGTTTATTCACTCTGAATGTTTATTACCAAGTTTGCATCTTCATTTTGTGTTTGCTGTAGTAGTGGCAGGCATTTAGGTTAAATGTGACGTTAGCTTTTTGTTCAGCAGCATACATTTGAAACATGTCGATGTCTTAAGTCCTGAATCTGATTGTCTAGAAGCTGTCGGCAAATAATAGCAATATAAATGGTTGCTGAAACTGTCAGCCATTACTACTAGAAAATATACCTTCTACACAGTATGTAGAATATGTATGTATGTAATATGTGTGTGTGTGTGTTTTTTGTAAGAGAGTCTGTCACGTATTCACATTTTGTTGCATTTTATTCTGTTATGAATAACAGTATAGTTTAACTACAGTTGTTTATTACAGGTAATGGTTGATTCTGAGTTTTACTGATTTGTGGACCTTACGGTAATAGACCTGAGAGAAAAACTAATAATGGAAACGATGGTGTATGCCATACGTCACCAGATTGGTGGTTAGGCACAAGGATGTGGATCGGATCCTAAGTTGGTAATATATAAAGGATAACTTTGAAAAATATTTTCTGTGTAATCTGTAATTTACTTCCAGTAATTTTTACCATATAGACAGTTCCTTATCTCTGTGTAGTATTAGTGTCTGTTTTACAAGGGTCATCTCTCAGCACATTCAACTAATGATATTAGATATATGTAGTATTTTAATTTTAACAATAGAGATCCTATAAATTTTAACATTTAAAATCTTCCTTTTGACTCTTCAACAAAGTGTAGATACTGCTGTTGAAAGCTTTTCACTAAATAAATACCATTCTCTACACATAATATAAATATTTCTGCCTTTACATGTCCATTGAAATTTCTCGCACTATTACCGCTCTCTTCAATATGTTTTTTGAAACATAATTTGGAACAGTTGCTCAGCAGATAACTTAAAATTTTGACAAATCCGAAACTAAATTAAATGCTGGGTTCACACATCTGCTCTCTGCAGACCTTCCTGGCGCTCACTCGCTGTTAAGTTCCCACGCTCCCCACTAGAGAAAGCCTGCGAATGTTCGTGCCGTTAGACGTAAGGGAATGCAAACTGAATTTTCCAAAGTTTTTTTAATAATGCAGTTGTAATCACAATTGCAACATGAATATTCGTATATTGCACAAATGTTTAAATATTTAGTTTAAAATTAATTATAGTTTATGAGTTACTTATTTTTCAAATCCAATGAAAATACCAGCGGTGCATCCGTATAACTGTGAATGTTACTTACGTTAAGAGATAATTCGTCATTTTCATTGTCTTCAACGCCTGAGTACTGCAAATTTATGATGATAGGTTCCAAAATCTCGTTACATGCTATTTCTGTCCGAAAGCCGTCTTCTTGTAGTTTACCTGATGTCTCACGCAGTTTTCCCGGTCTTGTTGTGTTCCTTGTCAATTTCTTCGTGAATAAGTCGTTCTACGTCAGTCAGTTTAAAAATATTATTTATATTTGCAGCATAATTGAGTCCACATTAACTCTATTGCATTGTTCTAGCAGTAGTAAGGGGGAGGGGGGTGGATCGTGTCTCATTGATCCAGCTGATACAGTTTTTCATGGAATAGTAACTGAATAATGCTGCTTTGAACTCTAGAGTAAATAGAGATTACGAACCATTCATGGCCAAAGATATAATGTAACCAGTCACGTTCTGCCAGACTAACAGGAAGTGTATCCTTTCCTCTCATCGAATTTAAGAAACACATTGGCTTATTCAAAGTACACATTTCTTTTACCACGTCATGTCAAATGTTTACGTTTCAGTTCTGAGTAATTTCAAATATACGTTCACGCATACATACCAACCAATAATGATGTTCATTAGAGGGCTTACGTCGCAATGCATTGTTGTAATATAATGGCATATACTTTATTTATTGTATTAAGAACACTATTTGAGCTAAAAATAATGAATCTTTACGGCTACGTTAAATACATTACTCTCCTTCCTGATGGATCAGTTTTTGTAAAATCTGAATTTCTGTCTTAGTGCGAATAATATTTGTTAGAGATTGATTAGTTTGTCGCTCGTCACATACCACATAGGGGGAATGTAATACAACACTAGAGGACTAATTGGTAGCGCTCAAGGACAAACATCATCGCATTTGAAACAGATAATAGTCACCAGTTTATCAGGACAGACGTTGCTATCTCACCTTAGGTCACAAGTTACTCTGCGTTCCAATCTGCCGCCATACATCGGAAGCTGTAATTCTGGCGATATGAAAAGTGTAGAGCAGCTCAAATTGGATCAATACTTCCCTCTGCAGGAACGTGGGCGGCAGCGACAGAATCATATAACCTTTGATGCTCCCACCTAGCTGAATCTGAAAAACAGCATGGTCAGAATAAGCAGAGGGTAACCTTGGGTTAAGCCTCCACGTTAAAATGCCAAAGGGCAAAACTATGAGGAAAAAGAAAAAAAAAAGAGAAAGATATACAATTTAAGGGAGGGCTTTTAATGCATAAAAAAGGAGTAAACATTGTTAAAAGGAAACAAGAAACACACATTCTAAATGTCATTTAAACGTAAATACAAATAAAATATTGTCAAAGTAAATCGGAGCTTAAGAAGCAAATGAATTTGTGAAATCTTTGTGAACAAGTTTGTACACGCAAATTTCGTGCCAGTGGCAACAAAACGAAAAATAAAATTACCTATGACAATATATAGGAAACGGAAGAATTTACGTTCCACCGGTAATCCTATAATTTATTTACACGAAACTTGGGTTAACGTAAATCACACCAAACTTAATATGTGGATGTCTGACGGACCGAGCGGTGACAATATCCCCCTCAAAATTCCCATTGGTAAAGGGTAGTGTTTAATCATTTTTCATGCTGGAGCTTCAGATGGATTTATTCCTGGGACCCTAAAGTGTGTTAAGTCCAAATCCACTGGAGATTATCGTAAAGAAATGGAATGGGGGTGGCAATTTTTCTCTGAACAAGATAGTTCCTCGTCTTCCCCAGAGTCTGGAAGTATGAATGAGAGTGTGAATGTGTGCGTGATCTAATGATTAAAACCAAACAAATACGAGTTAACACCTTCGATATGTTCCAAAGAACGACCGCCGATATTACCATTGCAGTTAAAGGCGGGGTATAAATGAGAGTGCGAATGTGTACGGGATCTAATGATTAAAACCCAACGAATATGAGTTAACACCTTCGATATGTTCCAAAGGAGAACGGACGTCGATATGACCATTGCAGTTAAAGGCGGGGTATAAATGAGAGTGTGAATGTGTGCGTGATCTAATGATTAAAACCCAACGAATATGAGTTAACACCTTCGATATGTTCCAAAGGAGAACGGCCACCGATATTACCATTGGAGTTGAAGGCGGGGTATAAATGGAACAAATAAAAAAAAGTGTCACAAAGCGTCCGCTATATATAGCTGATATGAAGGTGGGCAGCAATTTGAAGGCTCGTCATATTATGCTGCTCGCTATGCCGTGTTCACCTCGAGCTTTTATCTCGCCCATTCCTCTTATGACATCTCGGATTTTTGCCCTCGTAAATATATAAACTATTTCCTTCCCCTTGGGTAGCAGAAATCAGCGCGGTGACGTCACACGCTAACCTGCCTTTGTTCGGGAGCATATTTGGCGGTTAGAGCTGACGGAGCTGAAGGAGCTGACGTCACACTGCCACGACCTGTCCTCCCCTAGTCTAGGTTATCTGTTTTGTCAAGTTGAGCTTTTCTTTAATTTCTGTGATTAATGGGATTTTTTTAAGCCATCTTCCTTAGTGTGTTGTATGCCATAGATGCTGTGCCTTTTGATTACAGTGTAGCTTTTTTTTCTATATTGAAATTGATGAATAGGTGGTCTGAGCACCTTTTTTTGCTCATGAATCTGCCATTCATGTGTTTGAGACACAAGCCTGTTATCTGTAATGTATGTCTATAGTACCAGAACCTTTAAATTGACTCAAAAATGTACGGACTACTGTCTTTGTTTATAGTAGCGTATCACCTGTCACAAATTCCTTTAGAGTGAACCTCTGTTATTGGTTATGACTGCCATATTTTAGATAGAGCATTGCAGTCCATGCATAGTAGTAGTCATTTACCTTTGGCCATGCTTAGTATTGTGACAAAAGATAGCAGAAAATTTACCTTAAAACTGCTTTATTTCTCACCAAAATCGTTAGCTCAATGCCAGCTTACAATCAGCCTTTCTTTTACGTCTCTACAATGTCTGTTTATGCCTTAACATGAACTGTTTGTGCTGCTAATAACTAAAATTCTTCCTGCATACACCCAGTTTTAGCTCCTACATGGAGCTACACGCCGGTTCAGAACACAACACCGATATTCACATGTAATCTGATCCGCTGCTGGTTCCGTAGCTTGGCATTACTTCACCCAAAGTCCCACTTATTGAACCATTAACTGCTTCCTGCACTGTTCCACGGCCTGCTGGCTCCTCACCACAGAGCTTGGAAGGAACGTACCACACTTCTGTGAACTGCTCTATGGCGCCGACACCTTTCCCATGCAGCCACAGTCAATTCGAAACTCTATGCTCAAAACACAGTGCTCTCACTACTAGTTTCTACTTCTGAGTGCTCCAGGCCTTGCGTTGGCTTTTATATATCTGCTGGTGTGGTAGATCTTCCTGGAACTGGAAGCCTTTCAAATAACTCGCTTCCTAACGTGAGCTGTCCTTGAGCGCGTGTTAATTTCTCACGGCATACTTGCACGATCGCCGATGTTAATGTTTTCTCAATTTTGTGTAAGCCAGTGACGGTATCTTGGGCTATGTCGAGTTATATCCTTGCTCCTATAATTTCAAGTTATTGTTATTTGTATAACGACTAAACCATAATGTGATAACTGTCTTACTGCGCGCATGTGTGCGTGCGTGTGTGTGTGTGTAGAGAAGACTAGTGAAGTGTGTCATGAAAACTGATTAATATGAGTGAAGATATTGAAAAAAAATAAATAAATAAACAGAGAACATAGAATGAGGGAAAGTGAAATTAAAGGGGAGAGTGGGAGCAGAATAAGTTTAATGAAAAGATAGGGTTGAAACATTCATAAATCTAAAATGGAAATGGGGAAAGGTTGTCATACAAGTATAACTATGGAGTTTGAATGTATGGACCTTAGGATGAGTTTAAAGTAGAAAGTTGTAATATGTACGAGTTATGCAAATGTATTGTAAGGCTGCCTTAAGACCAAAAAGACCAGGGCCTAGCTCAAGGGTAGCCAAGTTGTACCTTCTTTAGTATGTGTTACTTTGACAGTTTTATATGTGTATAGATCATTTTGGAGCAAAATTTTCGAATGAGGTTTCTATGTTGACCAGGTGTGTTCTCTGGATTGAAGCACATTGTCAACAAGGAGACATTCTTTGCTTTATACAAAGGAAATGGTGCGCAGATGGTTCGGATATTTCCATATGCTGCAACCCAGTTCACAGCATTTGAATTATACAAAAAGGTGAGAAACAAAATTAATATTGTGTTAACAAGATATAGAAGCTCTTACTCAGATATAGCAACAGAGTACTCCTAAAAGCATAGCTTTGAGCATATAATTTATGCAACTTAGTTTTTTATAGCACAAGCATAAAGATAGATTTGTGCATAAGAATCTAATTTCGTAGATAGAGTCAACATGAAAAATTCAATGCCATGGCCGGGATTTGAACCATGGATCTCCTGGTTTCCATCCATTGATCTACCATGGCCAACTTGCCGTCATGACATTAAATTCTCCATTTGACTCGTATATTTCCCCGGTAAACCGCTAGGGGCTCTCGCATTCGAGATACACCGTTTGTGGCGACTTACTATCATCAGTACTTGAGTCCCAGGCTTCATCATTAAACTCTTATTATTTTAGTTAATTGATGGAAATTAATCATTTCTTCACACTAGCCGTATATAGGCTAAGGTTTTTGATAGATAGAGTCAACATGAAAAATTCTATGCCATGGCCGGGATCTGAATCACGGATCTCCTGGTTTCTGTCCAGTTGCTATATATGGCTAGTGTGAAGAAATGATTAATTTCCATCAATTAACTAAAATAATAAGAGTTTAATGATGAAGCCTGGGACTCAAGTACTTATGATAGTAAGTCGCCACAAATAGTGTATCTTGGATGCGAGAGCCCCTAGTGGTCTACCGGGGAAATATACCAGTCAATTGGAGAATTTAATGTCATGATGGCAAGCTGGCCATGGTAGCTCAATGGGTTAAAGCGACTGGATGGAAAGAAGGAGATCCATGGTTCAGATCCCGGCTGTGGCATTGAATTTTTCATGTTGACTCTATCAAAAACCTTAGCCTATATACGGTAAGTGTGAAGAAATGATTAATTTCCATCAATTAACTAAAATAATCTCATTTCATTTTTATAGTGGCATTTACTTCTTAGGCTTTTCCAGAATTTGGTAAATTAAATGCTTAAACCCAAATCATGAGATGTATACCTCTCTTGTATTTACTTGAGTTTTAATTGTTTTTAGGTAGTTTACAAATTGGTTTGGTCATTACTCTGAAAAGAAAATCTAACAATTTTATTACTGTCTGCTTTTAATCCAAGAGCGGGTGCACTAACCTTTCTAACATGAGCGGGTTACTCTATATCCCACATTCATTTCTCAATATTTTAATCATATTGATACACTTTAAAATGTAAAATACTTATATTTCAGACCTATTTCCTTTATTAACATATAGTTAAATGTTTCAGCCAATGTTGCAAACCGTTTCCATGCACACTGCATTTGAATGAAATCTGAATGACATTGTTATGCTATCGTATAAACGGAATGCATGTATAATAGTTTACTGACATAAAAGCATGCAAACAGGTGGTAGCGTGTTTGCTATTGGTTTTATAGAAGATGTAGTCATGAGTTATAATGAGCACAAAACTTCTGGAATGATGACCCTGAGCATTAACCCAGCTGCCGAGCCTGATTTACTGGGAATTAGCAACATGATGCCTATGTGACATAATCATTTTGTGTATTTAGGACGAGCTGCGAACAAAACCTTGTACAGTCTGCAGCAAAAGTGTGCCACATCTAGAGGTCTGTAAATAATGTTTATTTTATTTCATTTTTGTGATATTAATAACCATGGCTCCTACATTTTCAAAGTTAATTGGCAAGGTATTACATAGTCAGAGCAGTAAAATAATTGCAAATGTCTTTGACTTCATGAAACAAGAAGGAGAAATGAAAGAAGAAATTGTATAAACTTGGAAGAAGCGTAGGGACAGTGAAGCACAAATTAGTACAAAAGTGAATCGAGAAGATATTGACACATTGCTTCACTCACACTGTTTATTCACAGGACATGTTTCAAGAGCTCCTGCTCCCATCATCAGCTGATACTCGACTAGTGCAAGTTGTAGTGGTTTCCTCTTTCTCCGTATTGTCAATAGATGGCATGATGTACTTGTCAAAGATGTCCGGTGGTGGAGTTTCAAAATTCATGACTCTATGATGATTTTTGTTGATGAAGATTTTTTCCCATACGGAAAGGTCTATGGGGTGATTAACATATTTTATTAGAGATGTTTCCAAGTTGATGTCATGTCTAGTATTCAAAAAATGAAAAGCCACTGCTGATTTTTCTGTTTCACCAAGCTTTAGTTTCCTTTGACGTCATTTCTTTATATCCAAGTATACCTACCAATGAGCTTATTCCACTTCTCAAAAAATGGCTGAAATCAATACAAATAACATCTGAAGAAATAGAAGAACTTTCACAACTTACAGAAATTTGTATCAATCAAAATTTTTTCAGCTTTAATGGACAGATCTATAAACAAAAAACAGGCCTAGCTATGGGCAACCCATTGTCTCCCTTCTTGGCAGATTTATTTATGAGTGCTTTTGAAACACATATCACAAAAGCTTTTCCAAATTATTTCAAAGTGTGGTATCTCTATGTTGACGACATTTTTGCAATAGTACCTAAAAAAACTCATACAAGATAGTCTTAAACTTTTGAATATACAAAATCCAGCTATAAAATTTACATTGGAAACAGAAGAGGATGGTGTGCTCCCCTTTTTGGACATCAAGATCAAAAAAATGAACAACAAACTCACCTTTGGTATTTACAGGAAACCGACACACACAGATAATTACATCAAGAACAACAGTTTCAACCCAAAACAACACCAACATGCCATTTTCAACAGTTTAATCTTTCGGATGATCAACTTTCCACTAAACAGAGAAGATTATCAAGAAGAATACCTACACATAAAAAAAGTAGCTATATCCAACGGTTTCAACCCAAATTTAGTAGACAAAACAGTTAATAGACTCAACAAAGCTAAGAAAATAAAAGAAACCACTACCCTAGAACCTACAGGAGAAAAAGAAAAACTTTTTAAAAAATTCACCTTCCACCCATCAGCCTATAACAAATTCCCAAAAATCTTCTCAAAACACAACATATCTCTTGCACCTCAAAATAGGTTTAATATCAGAAATTTGTTAAAAGGCCCTCCCAAAACTTCAATCACTAGCAAAGAAAAACCAGGAATCTATGAGATCAAATGTGAAACTTGCCCTAAAATTTATATAGGAAAAACAAAAAGAAATATTAACATCAGAACTAAAGAACATCTAAGAAACATTAAAAATGGTGAAAATGAAAAATCAGCAGTGGCTTTTCATTTTTTGAATACTAGACATGACATCAACTTGGAAACATCTCTAATAAAATATGTTAATCACCCCATAGACCTTTCCGTATGGGAAAAAATCTTCATCAACAAAAATCGTCATAGAGTCATGAATTTTGAAACTCCACCACCGGACATCTTTGACAAGTACATCATGCCATCTATTGACAATACGGAGAAAGAAGAAACCACTACAACTTGCACTAGTCGAGTATCAGCTGAGGATAGGAGCAAGAGCTCTTGAAACATGTCCTGTGAATAAACAGTGTGAGTGAAGCAATGTGTCAATATCTTCTCGATTCACTTTTGTACTAAGAAATTGTATGTTCACCCGAATTCCACAAGGGCCTAAAGAGAGTGAATGAAAGAGTAGCCAAAGCATCTGGAGTTTCAGTGAGTTCTGTTTACAGGGTTCTCAAAGATAAATATCATGAGAGTGAAGGAGTGCCATTTGGTACACCTGGGAAAAAACATAAGGTCCCTAAACGTGTTACAGAAATAGATGATTTTGATAAATGCTTCATTCGGCCCATATTCACAATTTCTATGTGGAAGAAAAAATGTGCCAACAATAGGCAAATTGCTCATCAAGCTATAAGAGAGGATAAACTTTTAAGGTGATGCTACAAGCCTCAGGACAATTATAAAAGATTTGGGGTTCAAGTGGAAAAAAAAAAAAAAAAAACTAAATTAAATAGGAGAGTTCTAATAGAAAAGCATGACATACTATCACAGTGGGAAGCTTACCTTACTCTTCTCCAGAAGTACAAATCAGAAGATCAAACAATAGTATATGAAGATGAGTTGTACATACATAGTAGTCACACCACACCTAAAAGTTGGAGTGACGACACTGAATTAGGTTTGCAGCACCTGTTGCTAAAGGATGACTTATTATCGTCCATGCTGGTGAAAAGTTCGTCTTTGTTCCAAATGCCCTTCTCATGTACTAACTGCAACAGAAATCGGGGGATTTACATCAAGAAATAAATACAGAAATTTATATGAAGTAGGCCGTGCCGTGGCTCAGTGGTTAGACCGCTTGGCTCTCACCAAGGCGACCCGGGTTCAATCCCAGGTGACCGCAAAGTGAGATTTGTGGTGGACAACACGGCACTGGGGCAGGTTTTCTCCAGGATCTCCGGTTTCCCCCGCCATCTCATTCCACCGGTGCTCCTTCTTCATCTCCTATATCATCAGTGTCATCGCCTGCGGTGCCGTATGTAGTAAAAGTGGGCGTTAAACACTACACATTTCATTTATATGAAGTGGATCAACACCATGTTAATACCTAATGCCTGCTAGGTCAGTTCTGGTTACAGACAATGCTTCTTACCATAACACTCAAATTGAGGAAGCACCCACCTCAGATACCATGAAAGAAGAGATGAGAGCTTGGCTACATAGGCATAATGTAGCTTTTGATGAAAGCATGAGCAAAACAAAGTTGTATGACTTAATTAAAGCCAGTAAACCACTTCAGAAGTTAATACATACTAGACCAGATACTAGAACAGCATGGCCATAATGTACTTAGACTGCCACCGTATCACCCAGATCTGAACCCAGTCAAATTAATCTGGGCTGATATCAAAAAATGGGTGGCATGCAGAAATATCACTTTTAAATTAAAATATGTGGAAGTATTGTGTCGGCAGCGATTTGCAGAAATTGGTAGACCAGAATGGGAAAATGTGTGTCGACATGTTGAAGAAATTGAAAACCAGTATTTTGAAAAAGATGGAATTGTGGAACATGAAATTGAAAGAATTCTCATTCAGGATAATGATGGAGAAAGTAGTGATAGTATGGACAGTGACAATGACATGAATGAAGATGAAGCACTGTCAGGCATGTAAGAATTAGGAACAGATGATTGATTGTATGTTAGGCCATTTCTACAGTGGTATTTGCAGATATAAAGATAAACTTAAAGTTTATCAGTGCAACATAGTGTGAAGCGGTGAAAGAGTGGCAACAGATATTTGACATTGACTGTGACTGACACTCCTCTAGAGGTTTGCAGTAGATTGGAGATCTGCTTACCCGTAAGTGCAACTCGCTTCCTAGCTCGTATTAAGATTTTCACATGTCCAGATCTGTTGAACCAGTTACATGTGGATATTGTATTAACACATGGAGCTGACAACCTGATATCAGGAAATTATATAGAATAAAAAGAAGTATTTCGGAAAGTGGAGTACCATTGTTATTAAAATTAGGCAATGAGTCAACCTTGTATACACTTTTCTCCACTTACAAGTTTTTTATGAAGACTAGTTTCTGGAAACTTCTTCCCTATCCTCAGCTCTGTGGTCGACTGATGGATCAACTGGTGTGTGCTTCCGGCTGGTGTTGTGCTGCCATCTGATAATCTGGTAAGTTTGATGACGTCATCCACGGCATTCAAACACATGGGGAAGTCTGCCACAGCACATCACTTTTGGTCTGAGAATTACAACATCAAGCAAGAAATAGAATTGATGATACAGGCAAAGGAACCACTAGAATTGCAGATTTGGGAAAACATATTCATTACTAAAAAACTGAACCTCCTGATGAATTTTGAAATTCCCGCCGAGGATGACGTCACCAAACTTACCAGACTATCAGATGACAGCCCAACATCAAGCCAGAAGCAGACACCAGTGGCACCATCAGTCGACCACAGAACTGAGGATAGGGAAGAAGTTCCCAGAAAGAAGTCTTCATAAAAAATTTGTAAGTGGAGAAAAGTGTATACAAGGTTCATTCATTGCCTAATTTTAATATCAGGAAATGTTGATTTTGAACTTCTTATGGGGTCCTCCAATGTTGTGATTCTTATCAAGATGGTGGTGGAGCTGTTATGAGATATATGGCAGCTTTTACATTTTTTTTTCTTTTGTAAGTTTATGTCCTCCAATGTTAAGTCATATCGGACGGTGAATGAAATGATGCTCAAATGTGTCCAGGGTCTGTGGAGTTTAGAGGTACCTGACATTTGTCTTTAATGATAAGGGAAAACCCCAGAAAAAACCTTATCCAGGTAACTCACCCTGACCGAGATTCGAACTCGGCACCTCTTTAACATGAGGCAGACTCGCTGCCATCTACGCTACTAAGGCAGGCAGCTTTTACACACACTATTAGTGTCTAACAAATAGTCTAAATTTCAGAAACATGTTATGAATTTTGAAAATTTTCCCATAGCTCTGGAACAATTAGTAGAAACCATGTTACATATTTCCAGAATATTCGTTCATAATGTAGGTATCAAAATGACAATCCTAATTGTCTTTTAATCTATCGTAAGGTACAAGGTGGACATGGGTGGCTAAAATAAATAGTATTGGGTACATTATTTGTCCATGACCTTTTAAAGTTTAATGGGGCAGGAAAAGTTATGTACCATTTGAACTAATTTACCAATTAGTGATGCTGTAATGTCATAGATTAATGGGAGACAAGCCATTTTCCCTTAATGCTAACCTAATCAAATTGCAAGGTGGAGATCAGTTAGATATAAATTAGAAATGTGGTGATGGTGATGACAACAATATAAGAGGAATAGCATTAATAATAACAATAATAATAACAAGAATGAGAATGAAGCTTTCCAGAGCAGAGCCAAATTTTCCATACTCTATGCTGGAAATAGCACACAAATAAACATCAACAACACTGTTTTCAACACTTCCATGAAAGGAATTAAACATCATGTTATTATAACTCCTTGCATTAGCTAAATGTAATTTTGATTGCAAAGAACTAAAGGGATAAAAATGAAAATTCTTCAACTTTCGGGAGAAGAGATAAAAGTTTTGGCTTATTATTGCCTCTCAAAAATATGTATTGACTCATATTTTTAATAGGTATTAGTATATATTCCTTTCATGGAAATGTTAAAAACAGTGTTGTTGTAATAAATTAAATTTAAAGGGAGTCGATTAATGACACTAATCAACACTTACTTTTAAATTTTCCCGGAACATGTTTCAGAGACTATTTGCCTCCATTGTCAACCAGACATCGACTGGTTCTCAGTGGTGTAGCTGGTGATATTTTGTCATAGGTCCCCTCTGGTGGTGGTTCGAGGAACATGCTGAAAAAATATTTCTGGGGGATGTCGAAATTGAATACTTTGTTCCTATTTTTTGAAATGAAGATTTGTTCCCATGTGGACAATTCTTGTTTTCCTGATGTATGTTTTAGTAGTTTTGGTTCTGGATTTATGTTGTGGTTTTTTTCCCAAAAAAGCGTGGCAGCTGCTGATTTTTCTAATCGTTTATATTTTGTTACTAAAGTGTTCCTGTGCTCTTGTTTCTAAATTTCTTTTGGTTTTTCCAATATAAATTTGACTACAGTCACAGCATTCAATTTGATATATACCAGATCTTTTGTTAGATGGAATGGCATCTTTGACATTTGAGCATTTTTGGGAAAAAAACCACAACATAAATCCAGAACCAAAACTACTAAAACATACATCAGGAAAACAAGAATTGTCCACATGGGAACAAATCTTCATTTCAAAAAATAGGAACAAAGTATTCAATTTCGACATCCTCCGATTTGTTCAGCAAGTTCCTCGAACCGCCACCAGAGGAGACCCATGACAAAATATCGCCAGCTACACCACTGAGAAGCAGTCAATGTCCGGTTGACAATGGAGGCAAATAGTCTCTGAAACATGTTTTGGTAAAATTTAAAAGTAAGTGTTGTTTAGTGTCATTAATCGGCTCCCTTTAAATTTAATTAGTATATATGTAGCTTTTTGAATAGTAATTATTGCTGTTTAATAAAATTATTTTGAAAATCAAACTTAGTTTTAGGTGTTTTTTAGTTGTAAGCCCCTCACTGTAATATTTAAGGATTAGACCCCTCATATACAACGATTTCTACAAAAGCAAATTGTGTTTTTTGATCGTTAACATACATTCATATTAATCTTCTAAGCAAATCTTAGGTTCTACAAAAGCTGAAATACCTACTTACATTAATAATTTGGTAGACTAATCAACAGGGTTGGCCATTAACCTTAATTATAGAAGCAGTAAATTTATAAAGTTAATTCAAAGATGTAATGCATAATCCTAGAATTTGTATGTGCATTTAACAGCAAAAACAAATATTAGAACTCATGGAAATTAATCTCTCTTCCACACTAACTATGTATAGGCTAAGGTTTTGGATATCTATAAAATAAAGAAACTTGAAGCATACAGTATTAGAGGAGTAGCAGATAACTGGGTAATATCTTATTTGTTAGACAGGAAACAAAGTACCAAAATTAGGTTGACTGATAGTAAAGGTTACATAAAACAACATTTATCATTGTTACAAACTAATGGAGTCCCTCAAGGCTCAATTCTAGGTCCCATACTGTTGCCTAAACATCTACCAACTAAAGCACTGCTATCACATTATATGCAGACGACACCACTTCACTTGTTTCAGCAGAAAATGAAGAGCAGTTAAATAGCAAATGTATGGAGGTGTTACTAAGACTGGAAAAATACTTTTTTACTTACAATCTTACTCCAAATATTAATAAAACAAATTACTTACTATTTTCACTGAGCAGGAGCTATATCTATAATGGACTGAATTTGACATACAAAGAGGGAAATATATCTAGAGTGCAAAACACAAAATTCTTAGTCATTAACATTGATGATAATCTCTCCTGGCAAAATCACATTTCGACTGTTTACTCTAAACGTAACAAGACTGTGTTTTTGTTACGTCAACTAGATAACATTTTACCTCCTCAAGCAATTCATGACGTATATTTTTCTTTATTTCATTCACATCTGGAATATGGGGCTATGTTAATGGGGTTCTGCACACCTATTTTCAGTCCAAAAGAGGGCTATTAGAGTTTTAGCTAAGTTGCCACAATCTGAGTCATGTAGACCATACTTTAAGAAATTCAAAATCATACCCCTCTTTTGCATATACGTAAATTATTTTATTTTGTATGTAAAAAAACACTGAACAGTATCCCCTTGCTTAAATAAAGATATAAACAAACACCACAGTCGCAGACAAAATGACTGTTTTGTTCAATCATACAGGAGCCAGTTTGGGAATAAAAATATTATTTATGCTGGATCAAAATACTTCAGCATATTACCAAACAGTCTGAAGTCATCGATGATAGACAGAAATACTTTAAAAAAAAAGCTCAAAATGTATTTGTTAACCCATTGTTTTTATAATGAAGATGAGTTTCTTATCCATAATGGAAATTAATCACATTGTAAGCATAGTTGAGTTTTTGACATAATAATATGCACAGATTTACATTATCAATATTTAGGTTAATTTTATAAACTTGTATTCTTCATCACATGACTGCTGTGGTCTTGTGAACAATTGTCTATATGTGTATAGTGTTATTTTATATTGTAATTATTTTGTATTATAAACTGACGTGGTCTGTGTAACATTGTTTTTGTGTATACTATAGGACTGAAAATAAATAAATAAAAACTCATTCTTATTTAACACTGTGGTAAGCTCCAGATGTAAAGCAGGCAGTTTTAAGCATTACAAAGTAATGAATGATAATCACAATATAGAACGAGAAATACACTTATTAAAAAGTGTTCGGGGTCCAACTACATTAACATGTGGGAAAAAATATTCATGAAAGAAATGTGAAAGAAAGCTGTTCGATTTTGACATTACCTTTGAAGAGAACCCAAACTTCAAGTTAATCAAGATACTGGCAGAGATGCCCCTATTACCTCCAAGGAGTTCACCAATCCAACATTGCCCACCTTGGTAGCGTAGATGGTAGCGTGTCTGCCTCACGTTCAATAAGTCCCAAGTTCGAATCTCAGTCAGGGTGAGTTATGTGGATAAGGTTTTTTTTGGAGGTTTTCCCTTATCCTTAAAGATGAATGTCAGGTAACTCTAAGCTCCTTGGATCCTGGACACATTTGAGCCTCCTTTCACCCATTCCATTCATTGTCCGATATGACTTAATGTTGGAGGATGTAAAAATACACACAAAAGAAGAAGAAGAAGAAGAAGAAGACAACATTCAATAGTTGACATTAGCTGATGATGTTAGGAAGGTCCTAATGAAATGCGTTCTAGGTAAACTCTAGCAATAAATGGAGCATTGAGTATAATTACAAAGTAAGTCCATTTTGAATAAATTTAGCAGAATAAATAAATTAGCTTCCCTTCTAAAGAAATTTACCATAGCACCAAAGGAATTCTTGCTTGTTTGAACGTTGAAACATGTGAAGATTTACTTATGAATGATGAGGTTGTTTTAACTTTAATAAAAACTGAAATACAGGTGTATAGAATATCATTGATCCCTGAATCAAATGGTCGCTGTATGCTTGTTTTAAGTTCCTGTTGGTCTCAAATTTGGCAGTTTCGTTGGCTTACCATTACCACATGTAGCCCTGGAGGAAAGGGAATGTCAGAGTGCTTATCCTACTCTTTGCCTAATGCAGTGAACAATGAAACCACTGACCTTGTTCAAGTGATGAAGAAAGTAATGAGACCAAAGAAAGTTAACACTTCCACTCTCTGCTGTAATCTCCTTTTTTGGCAGACTGATCTCAACACATGATAAAATAAAAACTTTTGCTTTCTTAAATACACATAAAACTGAATAGTATGCTGCTTATTTTCACAGCATAGAAGTGTTTTACATTCAACAATTTCTTCTTTTTGCAGATGCTGATGTCCTTCCTGGGTAGCAATTCACATATAAGCAAGTTTGTAGCAGGTTCAGGCGCAGGCGTCACTGCTGTAACATTGACTTATCCATTGGATACAATCCGAGCACGTCTTGCATTCCAAGTGACAGGGGAACATATATATACTGGTATTGTGCATGCAGCGCAAACTATTTTCAAGGAAGTAAGTATATTGTTTATGCTCATACTTTGTAGTTGCACCTTATTAGTTATGATTTTGATAGGTTGGTGCCTTAACCATTTCCTGTGTGTATATTCTATTGGAAATGCTAAAGAACTGCAAGTTTAATTCATTTATTTAATCTAGAGTTGGTACATAAGAAGATATATGTGAAATTTATAAAAATATTGAGTAATTTGGATTCCCAAACCGTAAATAACACTTTATGGAAGCATACCTCTGTCAAAAAGTGATTCTGTATCACCTAATTGTGATGGATAACTTGTTTAATGAAAGTGAGCACTGTTTTGAATATATCACCTGCTGGTTCTATTTGGGTAATAGAGGAATTGAAGTCTGATGAAATAGCAACATAGGTTAAAAGGTATACATGATGTAGAACAAGTAGTGTTATCATTATTGTGACTTTGTGGGTTTGCAAAATTAAAAATCCAATTGCACAAACTCAAAATGTTCTTTATTTCCACCGAATTACAATTGAAACACTTGCCGATTACATAGAATTACTTAGCGCACACAATTACAATTCACCAGTTCGTCTGTCACAGGTCCATTGCACGTTCACTGTTACGTACAACTCCTCTAATACACATACACCGTCTTCCAGTCCGTCCACTCACTCGGCGCTCCTCACGACTGCTTGCCAAGAACTGACTGAACTCTCGGTCACATCGTCCCTCTATTTATAGGTGGCTAAATGTTTCTAGAGAATTCTTTACCATGGAGGGGAAAAATATTCCGGAGATTTCGCATTCTTTCAGGCGGCAGGAGGAGGGGTAAACGAAGATTCAGCCAACTCCGTGGTTTCCCCTCTCTCCACTCTGTCACACCTCCGCAGGTGCCAGCTGACCGGCGAGGGTGCGGTACCGATGCCACACGCCCCCCCTCCACCGACCATCCCCTCGCGTAGCCGACCGCAAGTTCACCGATTGGTTAACATTATGATGTACATTACCTTGTTACAAGTTTGGTTCTCCCAAAGTGACCAAATGTGGATGTAGAAAAGGTTTGATTCATAGATGAGTATACGACTAATGGTTATACTCTGAAAAAAGAATATCAGGTACAATAGGAAGAAATCAATTTTCACCTCATATTATAATTACTGTTGCAGGTATTGAATTAGAGGTTCTTACAAAATTAATAGTTTCACATTCCACATATTACCACTATTAAAGAGGTTGGTAGGCAAGAAATGGTGAAGCAGTTCACAAACTTAGCACTTTCTACAAGATGTATATTAAACCAACACTTAAATATTGTGAAGAAATATTAATAACTGCTGTTATTAATACGAGGGCTGTTCAATAAAGAATGATCACAATTTTTTTTTTTTTTTTGACAACGTACCTTTACTCATAATAATTTTGATGGTCCTTCTCAAAATAGTCTCCCCTGAATGCGATTCACTTGTCCCAGCATTTCTGCCAGTCTTCAAAGATATGCTGGAAACCATTTTTTGCGAGATCCTTCAAATTGCCTCTGCAGCCTTCACCTCTGCTTCTGATGATGGATGCCTCCCACGAAGGCATTTCTTCAAGTTAAGGAAAAGAAAAAAGTCACATGGGACTAAATCCGGACTATAGGGAGGGTGAGGGATGCACTTCACGTTGATTTTTGCAAGATATTTAA
The DNA here is from genome assembly GCA_030765055.1 of Mantis religiosa. Lineage (NCBI taxonomy): Eukaryota > Metazoa > Arthropoda > Insecta > Mantodea > Mantidae > Mantis > Mantis religiosa. The sequence goes on along the minus strand of JAUKNK010000226.1, from coordinate 193,030 downwards.
CAACATTGGCAATATGCGGCCGTGCATTATCGTGGTGCAGCATCCAGCCTGCTTGATGGAAATGTGGTCTTTTCCGCCTAATATGGACTTGCAATGTTTTCAGGACATCCCTGTAGTATTGTCCAGTTACTGATGTGTGTGCAAGTACAACATGCTGATAAACCATTCCATGAATATCAAAGAATGAGATGACCATAACTTTCCCAGCAGAAGCAACCACTTTTGCTTTTTTGGGGGTTGGTGATGAAGGAGATTTCTACACAGAGCTTTGCTGTTTGCTCTCAGGATCAAAATGATGTAGCCAAGTTTCATCAGCAGTGATTACATTTGAAAGAAACTCCAGATCTTCCTCTGACATCAACTTTAATTGTATGTTACCTCCATTACAGTGGTAGCCGATACTGAACATGTCTGAACTTACCTGGTTCTCACAGGCGGGAACCAGGATTACCAACAATGAAACTACTACGGCATGTTTGTTTCACATTAAGTTAACAGAATATAATAAGATTGAATTTTAGTGCAAAAAATTATGACCGTAAAAAAAATTATGAACATTCTTTATTGAACAGCCCTTGTAGAAAAACTTAATTAAATTTAAAGGAAGTCGATTAATGACACTAGATAACACTTAAATTTTCCCGGTACATGTTTCAGAGACTTTGCCTCCATCGTCAGCCGGACATCAACTGGTTCTCAGTGGTGTAGCTGGCGATATTTTGTCATAGGTCTCCTCTGGTGGCGGTTCGAGGAACTTGCTGAACAAATCTTTCTGGGGGATGTCGAAATTGAATACTTTGTTCCTATTTTTTGAAATCAAGATTTGTTCCCATGTGGACAGTTCATGTTTTCCTGATGAATGTTTTTGTAGTTTTGGTTCTGGATTTATGTTGTGGCATTTTTTCCCAAAAATGTGTGGCAACTGCTGATTTTTCTAATTGTTTATATTTTATGTTTCTAAAGTGTTCCTTTGCTCTTGTTTCTAAATTTCTTTTGGTTTTTCCAATATAAATTTGACTACAGTCACAGAATTCAATTTGGTATATACCAGATTTTTTGTTATATGGAATGGCATCTTTGATGTTTGAGCATATTAGGTTTTTTTTTAAGGAGGAATGGTTGACTGGTGCTAGTTGAATATTTTTGTTTTTGAACACTATTTTCTATTTATCAATGACCCATGAATGTTAAGTGAATTTTTTGAAGCCCATATTAGTTTCTGTAGCTGAGAGGGTTGTGGTTTCCTTTAGTAGCTTCTTATTTTTTGCTAAGTTCACTTAATATTCTGCAAAATAAAATTCTTCTTGTAATAGCTGGAGCTGGTGCCCTAATACCTTTTAAAGTATGTATTGGAAATATTATTCGTCCTGGTACTTTAGTCCAAACTACCCCTGTACTTGCTCTACAAATTTTAACAAAAATCCAAGACTTGACCTTGACATTGAAAAAGCAGCCATCATACAAAATGAAAAATTAATCAGACTACCTTATAATGACTGGGAAAAACGGAAATCACAAGTAAGCTTAAAACTCAACAAAGTTTTCTTACTAAAGTCAAAGAAATCAAATGAAAGTTAAAGCTTCCTTACTTAAAAGAAAACTTACAAACAAGTATCAACTCCTATTATTTTAGTTAATTGATGGAAATTAATCATTTCCTCACACTAACCATATATAGGCTAAGGTTTTTGATAGATAGAGTCATTATGAAAAATTCAATGCCACAGCTGGGATTTGAACCACGGATCTCTTGGTTTCCATCCAGTCAATACTCGAGTATTTACGATAATAAGTTGCCACAAACGGTGTATCTTGAATGCGAGAGCCCCTAGTGGTTTACTGGGGAAATATACGAGTCAAATGGAGAATTTGTCATGATGGCAAGTTGGCCATGGTAGCTTAATGGGTTAGAGCGACTGGACCGAAACCAGGTGATCCATGGTTCAAGTCCCGGCCATGGCATTGAATTTTTCATGTTGACTATCTATCAAAATCCTTAGCCTATATATGGCTAGTATGAGGAAATGATTCATTTCCATCAATTAACTAAAATAATAAGAGTTAAATGATGAAGCCTGGGACTCAAGTACTTACGATAGTAAGTCGCCACAAATGGTGTATCTCGAATGCAAGAGCCCCTAGTGGTCTACCAGGGAAATATGAGTCAAATGGAGAATTTAATGTCATGAGGCAAGTTGGCCATGGTAGCTCAATGAGTTAGAGCAACTGGACGGAAACCAGGAGATCCGTGGTTCAAATCCTGGCTGTGGCATAAAATTTTTGTGTTGGCTCTATCTATCAAGTATCAACTCTTTAGAACTGTTTGATATTGAACACTATCTACACTTAGCTGTAGAAGTTATAAAATCTGAAACCTCTTAATGTGTCCTGAAACAAAAGACGCTAGATATAATAAATTTAAGAAATCCTGCCAATGAATGTCTACATGTTTACACTGACAGTTCCAACTTACCAAATAATAGTGGTACTGGCGCTGGTGCAAAATGTCCACTTTTCTCTTTCTAGAAAAGATTAAGGGCTGGCCCCGTAGCTCAGTCGGTAGAGCACCTGCCTGCCGTGCTAGGGGTTCCGGGTTCGATTCCTGGCGGTGGGGTTGGGGATTTTTCTCCGACCAAGATAATTCCCCATCTTCCCCAGAGTCTGGAAGTATGAATGAGAGTGTGAATGTGTGCATGATCTAATGATTAAAAACCAAAAGATAACGAGTTAACACCTTCAGTATGTTCCAAAGGAGAACGGCCGCCGATATGACCATAGCAGTTAAAGGCGGGGTATAAATGGAACAAGGAAAAAAAAAAAAGATTAAGGTTAAATGCTACAAATTTTGATGGAGAAATTTTGGCAATCCTTCATAGCTTACAAAATCTTCCATGTCAGGTCAATAAATTTGGACTGTAAAGCAACTATAATATCCACAACATCTCATATAACACCTTAATTGAAGTTAATTGATGGAAATTATTTCTTCACACTAGCCTGTATAGGCTAAGGTGTTGGATAGATCGAATCAGCATGAAAAATTCAGTGCCACAGAAAGAATTTGAACCACGGATCTCCTGGTTTCCATCCGGTCGCTCTTACCCATTAAGTTACCATGGCCAATTAACTTAAATAATAAGAGTTTAACGATGAAGCTTGGGATTCAAGTACTTACAATAGTAAGTCACCACAAATTGTGTGTGCAGCTGTGCATTGTCGTGCTGGAGAGCACTACTTAAGACCACTTTTCCTTTTGCCATTGCTGAATCCTGCATCTAAGTCATGTAAGGGAGTCACAGTACGCCCTGCTATTGACAGTTATACCTTGTGGAAACCAGTCATTAGCAATATGCTACAAATATCCCGAAAAACGGAGATTATCTGCTTACCTGCAGATGAAGCGGAACAACATTTTTTGGGCTGGGGATTCCCATGGATTGAATTTTCTTCTCAGATATATGGCAGTGACACCATAATTCATCACCAGTCACCACTTTCTCCAAAAAACTGGATCATCATTTTTAATTTCCAATAGTTAATGACAGACTTCAGCACGTTTCTCCTTCTGTGTCAAGTCCCGCAAAACCCAAAGTGCACACACTTTCATATCCAAATCGTCCTGGATAATGGTGTGCAGAGTTGCGTGGCTGAGTACTGTCTGCAATTCTAATTCATCAAAGATTAAATGCTTATCAGCTATAGTAAATTCAGACACAACTTCAATGTTCCTTGGAGAACGTGATGTTGACGGATGATCAGCACTCACATTTTTGCTTGCCGATTTGCTTCCACTGGCAAACCCAGCGATCCATTTGTAAACTGTCTTCTTTGCAAGAGCTCCTTGGCCACAAACTACGTTTAAACGTTTGTGAATATCTGCTGTTTTGACTCCTTCCTTCCACAAACACTAATGGATATGGAAAAAGCCTGTAGATAAAAAAATAAAAATAAAAAAAAAAAGATAAAAAAGTCATTCAAACTTCAAAAAAGATTAAAACAGATCACAGCTCTTTCACCAATGAATCAAGAAATTAGATTTGCTAAATTTACTTACCACCCCTTGGCCACAAAAAAGTTCCAAAAAAGATTCAAGAAATACAATATAACATTGGTACCAAAAAACAATTACAACATTAAAAAGCTGCTTAAGAGTAATAATACTAAAAAGATAAAACCAGAAGAAAAGTCAGGCATTTACAACATTAAGTGTAAAGATTGTGAAAAAATGTACATAGGGAGGACAAAAAGAAACATAGGCACTAGAAAGAAAGAACATTTTAGGCACCTAAGATACAAAAATATTGATAAGTCCACAATAGCAGCTCATTTCTGGTCTGAAAATCATGAAATTGAAGATAACACCAAATTACTAAAATACGTACAAAAACATAGTGAACTCGTCATATGGGAGAAAATATACATAAAAAAACATAAAAACCAACTAATGAACTTCGAAATCCCACATTTAAATTCATCACAAAATCAACAGATGGCAGCAGCAACTCCAGAACTACCCACATCACTGGATCAAGCTTTAGTCGCATTAGAGCCGGCGATGTGAAAGATAGTTCGCTAAACATGTCCTCAATATACGAGGGCTGTTCAATAAAGAATGATCATAATTTTTTTATGGTCATAATTTTTTGCACTAAAATTCAATCTTACTATAAGATAATTTAATTAATTATAAGATAATTTAAGATAATAATTATATTATTATTAGCTTAATCGGAAATTAACACACTGTAGTAGTTTCATTGTTCGAACTCCTGGTTCCCGCCTGTGAGAACCAGGCAAATTCAGACATGTTCAGTATCGCCTACCACTGCAATGGAGGTAACACGCGAGGAACAATATGCTGGTTTGAAATTCTGCTTTGGTCTCAACAAATCTTCAGTTGAGGCCTACACAGGAGGCCTATGGAGAGTCTGTTCTTCCATACAACACAGCTTGAAGGTGGCTTAAAATGTTTAAAGAGGGGAGACAATCAATTTCAAAGGAAGGTGGACCCGGTGCTCCAGTTACTGCTCTTACATAAGGAAACATCAACACTGCTGCTGCCATTGTGAGAGAGGATCGACAAATTACCTTAAGATCACTTTCTGAAATACTGAACAGTTCATTGGGTGCCACCCACATGTTGGTGTCAGGAACATTACACATGAGACATATTTGTGCGCGATGGGTTCCAAGACTGTTGATTCCTGAACAAAAGGACATTCGCATGCAGGTCTGCATACAGTTAAAGTTGATGTTAGAGGAAGATCTGGAGTTTCTTTCAAACGTAATCACTGCTGATGAAACTTGGCTACATGATGTTGATCCTGAGAGCAAACAGCAAAGCTCAGTGTGGAAATCTCCATCACCAACCCCCAAAAAAGCAAAAGTGGCTGCTTCTGCTGGTAAAGCTATGGTCATCTCATTCTTTGATATTCATGAAATGGTTTATCAGCATGTTGTACCTGCACACACATCAGTAACTGGACAATACTACAGGGATGTCCTGAAAACATTGCAAGTCCATATCAGGCGCAAAAGACCACATTTCTGTGAAGCAGGCTGGATGCTGCACCACGATAATGCACGGCTGCATATTGCCAGTGTTGTTCAGAATATCTTGCAAAAATCAATGTGAAGTGCATCCTTCACCCTCGCTATAGTCCGGATTTAGTCCCATGTGACTTTTTTCTATTCTCTAAATTGAGAAACACGTTCGTGGGAAGCAGTGGTGAAGGCTGCAGAGGCGATTTTGAAGGATCTCTCAAAAAATGTTTTCCAGCATGGCTTTGAAGACTGGCAGAAACGCTGGGACAAGTGCATCGCATTTAGGGGAGACTATTTTGAGAAGGACCATCAAAATTATGAGGATGAGTAAAGGTACGTTGTCAAAAAAAAATTGTGATCATTCTTTATTGAACAGCCCTCGTATTAGATTTTGAGATATGTGCTAAGATAATCCATGATCCCTGTTTAACCACACAGTACTCTTGTTGTGAAATAGACATGTTTCACATATCAGCAGCTTGAAATACTTGTTTCGATGAATACAGATAGGCAAGGATGTTTAAGGCAGTGCACATGATGTCATTTCTACCTTGCTGATTAATAGGATGAGGATTGTCCTCCTCCATTGTCTGGCCAGTTTTTGAAGTTATATATTCTAATTTATTAAGTTACATATGCAGAAAAACAAACCTTCAGTCATATTGACTATAAAGTTCCAAATGTTTGATTCTGTTTTACTCTAATACAAAAAGTCAGAAATACATTTAACTTAGCAGCATTTCTTTTTTTATTCTAGTTTCAATAATAAATAATAAGGCAGGAGCAGTGACATTTATTAATGTTTCATGAAATTAAATAAATTTATATGCATTTCAGTAAAAGTATCTATTTATATAATACTAATTGAAGTACCAGACATGAGTATGTTGACATATTGTATCCTCCAGTAAAAGTGACCATTTATAGACTTTTGCTACCACCATTTACTGTACTAACTATTGTTCCTTTCCTTCTTTCTTTTTTTCTAACTCCTTTTATGTGTCGTCTGCTTTCTTTTGTTACAGGAAGGAGGTTTTCGTGCATTATATCGAGGATTTCTTCCAACAGTGTGTGGAATGATTCCCTATGCTGGTTTCTCATTTTACTGTTTTGAGATGCTGAAATTCTTTTGTATGAAGTATTTTCCAAATGAAACATGTGATAAATATTCACGAAACACAGGTAATTCCATTTGAAAATACACTTTAGTACTTAAGCCTTATATCTACAGATAGTGCCAAACATTGATTGCCTATCCATATCTTGAATGTTAGCCTTCATTAAAATACCCATTGTACCTATACATTAAAACAAAAAATAATTAACATTCTAAGACTGTTTCAAAAAATGTTGCACATTTTCATTTTAAAAAGTATTCATTCTACTCTTTCACCTATGAGGTGATTTCTCTCTATTATAAATGTCCAGCTATGGCTTCTATTTAACAGTGTTTCTTGAGTTTTTCTTCAGATTTGTGAGGTAGACATATAAATTATTTATAGCGAATTTTGAGTGTGTAAAATTAATATATGATACACATACAAATGAGATAGAGTAGAGGAGGGGGAAAGAAAAGAGGGTAAAATGGCCAATGGCATATTATATTATAAGGGGCATTCAAAAAGGAACGAGATGGAGTCTGGTATGTGCAAACCGGTGACAGAATGGTAATATTGTGGCGTGTGTAACGAAGTGTTGTTCCGACTAGAGCGTGGAAGTTCACAGCCCATCGCTAGAGGGCACGCATGCACGTCACTTGACTATAAAAAGATAAAAGCAGCATGCATCAATCATCCAACATTACCAGTCACATTGCAAACGGTGAAATGGAGGCGTCGAAAGAAGACCAAAGAGGTGTTATTCGTTTTCTGATAGCGGAAGAAGTAGGGGGAGCAGACATTCATCGATGAATGTCACAAGTGTATGGCAAACACTGCATGTCCCTTGCAAGGGTCAAGACATGGTACAAGCGCTTCAGGGGACGACAGGTGTCGTTAGCCGATGATGCACGGTCTGCACCACACTGCATTACCAATGACATCGTCCGGCTGGTTGATGCACTCATTACCCAGGACCTCCAAATGACAGTAAAAGCCATAGCCGCTGAGGTTGGATTGAGCATCGGAAGTGTTCACACCATCACTGCTCTTGAGCAAGGTGTGTGCCCAATCGGTGTCCCACAGTCTTCAATCACAACAGGAATCATGCCAAATGGCCCACAGTCTTGGTCATGTGCAGCGCTATGCTAGGGAAGGGAATGAGTTCCTGGCACGAGTGATGGCTGGAGATGAGTCGTGGTGTCATCACCTCAAACTATGATCAAAACGACAAAGTCTCCAGTGGAAACATCCAGGCTCACCACCACCAAAAAAAAGCTAAGGCCATCCACACAAGTGCAGGAAATCTTTTGCTGACGTTCTTCTTTGACCAAGATGGCTCCCTTCTGATACACTTCCTGCAGCATGGGACAACAGTGAATGCCCAACGTTACTCGCAATCCTTGACCAACCTTCGCCAAGCGATCAAATCAAAACGACCAGGCAATCTCACCTGAGGGGTCATTCTACTCTACGACAATGCAAAGCCTCATACAGCCAACACAGTTGCGGCACTCCTGCAGAAATTCAAATGGGAGGTTTTCGGCCACCCTCCATACAGTCCAGACCTCTCTCCCTGTGATTGCACCATTTTTGGTCACCTTAAAATGGCTCTGAGGGGCAAACGAATCACCTCGGACGACCTTGTCCAGCTGTATGTGTGGAACTGGCTCACATCGCAGCCCCGCGACTTTTATGAGACAGCTGTTCACCGCCTTGAGTCACGGTGGGACAAGTGTCTCAACAGCCAGGGCCATTACTTCTAACATACAGGTACTGGTTTCTGTAATTATGTCTCTGGATCATTTCTTTTTGAACGCACCTTATAGTTGATAGATTGAAGTTAGGGAATAAGGAATAGCGAATTTTAAATGAGAAGTGAAATGAATGCTTTGAAATGAAATATTTAAAGAATGTGTGGTTCAAAATTAATATTATTTCTGCATATGTTATAGGTGGACTAGTGCTTTTATTGCCTGCAAAACTTCTGTGTGGTGGTTTAGCTGGTGCAGTAGCTCAGAGTATCTCTTATCCTCTTGACGTAACACGGAGGAGGATGCAACTAGCAATGATGAATCCAGAAACAGAAAAATTTGGGTAAGTTTGCATCAAAATGAAGTTGAATAATATTAACTGTGATGTATAGAAGTGGGTTACTGAGGTTGTTACTTGTACAGGGTCTGGCAGAAACAGTAAGGGTACTTCAAAGTGATATATATTTTAAACCATAATACATATAACAAATGTGGCGGTACATCCTTAAACTACAGAGTCTGGAATTACAATTATGTACTTTCAATTTTTAAAGGGTACATCCTTTAGATGCGCACCATCACATTCAATACACTATTGTATGCGGTTTTGAAAGTTATTCAGTACATACTGAGTGTTACTGATTGATGAACCTGTGTTATTGCCTTGCAGATCCTCTCGTTTAATTGTTCCAAGTTGTGAGGCCTGGAATTTTGCATGTTGGTGTAAAATGCATCACACACTTCTGTCTGACTTTTTCATACAATTTCCATTCTTCTTTGCTGATCTCTTCAGACTTCTCAGTACAGATTACCTCACCCATGCAATGTTTTCTGGCATATGCACAGATCATGGTCGACCAGGTGGGAATTTGTGTTCTACACTGCCTTCCTGATGTCAATGACCAAACCATCTTCTGATAGCAACATTAGAAAGATAATCCGGCCAAGCCAGTTGTTGAAATCCTTGTTGCCTCTTTCATGGAACCTGTTTTGTTGAACCACTCAACAGCGACAGTGCGCTCCTCTGTTGTCCAGTGCTCCATGGCTGACTAAACAGTCTGAGAGAGAGAAGTAGGTGGCTAAAAATATCTCTAAGGTCAACACTACAAGTCTGCCACACATAATGAACAAAAGCCCAGCTTAGTTAGAATATATAATGTATTCAAATATGTTTATTGTTTCTGCTGGACCCGGTACAATGCATAAAGGTGTAACTTTTAAGTTATAGGGTGTAGGAGGAGCTACTTCAGTCCTTAACCCTTTCACCGATATGGACGTTATATGATGTCCAAGTTAAAAGGCCCCAAACCGATATGGACGTGTATAGACGTCCTGTGCATACATGCATTTAATGCTTATTTAATGATAATTATTTTAAACTTTATGTTTTACAGTAAATTTAAATAGATTCTGTAAGAAGTAAAAGCTTACCTTTAAAAGTTTCTTCTTGAATGGTACACCTCGAAACAGGGATAAACACACAAGGGCACATCTCCACATTCACGGCAAATCGTACTAGTTTCCTTTCGGACACCTTTCTTGTGGCACACCAGACATTTTCTAAAGGGACGCAACCTTTTTGCTGTGGGTGGTACCCTTTTAGTAAAATGTTTTCCTTCAAGTCTGAGGGGTGCTGGTGTGGTGGATTTCTTAGCCCCCGTATGGAGAGGTCTTTGAATTTTATAGTGCTCAATTAGGCTGCGAGCTATTGATATGCGAAAGTCCAGGTACGTCATTGTCTTCCGTGGGTTTATAGCTCTCCAAATTACTAAACAATTGTATATGGTTATATGCAGCTCGTGTAAAAATACTTTTTTGTACCATTTGATTGTTTTTCGCAAAGAGGGCCTGATCTACTAGATTCACCCCACCAATATGCATATTGTATACCTGGATAATATCGGGCTTGAAAATTGACAGTTTGTTACGAGCATCAATTTTTCCAGTATTAATCATCAAAATCTTAGAGCTGCAATTGGATAATGCTGTAACAACCCTCCTGTCTTGCCAAGCAACATAGATCAAGGGTGGGAGCTGATGCACCTGCATTTCTCCTTTTCTTAGAGCCTTTGTATTCATATCTTTTGGCAAACCAATACGATTTGAGCGTACTGTTCCAATTGCATTTGTTTTTCTTTTGTGTAAGGCCATGAATAATTTAGGGGAACTGTACCAATTATCTAAATATACAGTCCTACCCTGGTCAAGTACAGATTCCATCAGGTGCGTTACTATGGAACCAGATAACCCCAAATCTTTGTCTCCGGTGTTTTCAGTCCCTTAGATATCCTGTTTTACTTTCACATACATCAAAACTCTTTATGCCAAATCTGGCCCTCTTTGTTTTGATGTATTGTTTCCAACCTAAGCGGCCCTTTCAAAGCATCAGGCTTTCATCAACAGTGATCTTTTCACTAGGCACATAATTTTCTTTGACTTTTGAAATAATGTAATCAAAAACTGGTCTGATTTTGTATAGTTTATCATTCACATTTTCTGTGCAGGTGAAATGAAGGAAGCGCAAAATGGAAGTAAACCTATTATTTGACGTGCATTTCCCAAAAAATGGGGTAGCTAGCATGTCATCTGTAGACCAGTACATGTCTAGCGTAGGTTTACGAATAACACCCATGAGCATAATTAGACCAAGTAGTCTGTAAATCTCATTCATTGTTACTTCTGTCCACTTCTGAATTCTACTCTTAGGTCCTAAATTGCCTTTAGAAATCAGGTCTTCCTTCACCCTACTCACATATACATTTGTTTCCGAAACAATGAGAGACAGTAAGTCAGTAGTAAAAAAATTTGTGAAAATGTCAATAGGTTGGCTGTCAGAAGTTAGCTGAGTATGTGGTTGTACACCAGAGGTTGTGCTCGTGAACGTATGTCTATTTGTGTTAGAGTTATTTTGACACCTCCACAATGTTGATTCTTCACGAACACCTGTCGGAAATGAGTCATTTTCCTCCTCACTGCTACCTATATCCTCAACACCCCCCTCAAAATCTGAAAACTCACCATCAATGTCCAAATCACTAACAGCAAAAAGCCTTCCACATTTTCTGATGTAATATCAGAAGACCGTACTCTTCCTACACTAGCTAATTTATTTGCCACACACACACGCACGCACACACAGCAATTGTTTGCTTTTGTGTAAATAAACATTTTCTCCTCAACCACTTCTGGAGCATAAGCTTCCTGGCCTTGATTGTGAGTTATTGTTCATGATATGGTATAAATACGAACAAGTCCAGCTCACGTTTAATAAGCCTTTGCTCGTTTCTTTAGGTGCCTCAGCTTGCTGATATGAAATTTACTGCTATTGTGATTTCTGAGTGGAAAATATAAAACTGATATGTAATTTTGAGTCAAACTAGTACTCAATGCTCCATATATTGCTAATTTTTACCAGATATGATGTATTTAAATAATTTTCTGCACTCTTTTTTTACTTAGAAATTCTTAGAGAAGCTTAGGATAGGATAGAATAAGATAGAATCTTACAGAGGGGATTTGGTACGTTAACAGACTTGATCTGTTGTGTCTTGGGGCATCCCTGAGAGGAAAGATGGGGTGAGAGGAGGCAGAAGGCCGAACCAAGGAGTCATGATAGTAGAGAGGGCAGGGTTCTTGCTATTGAGCAGTTGGGAACTCCGCAGCAGGCCAGTGCAACCGGCATTCCACTCACTGTGTTCCTGAAATGGCCTACTAGGCTGGCTCAGAGACCAGAGAGTGTAGACTGTCCTACCAGAGGGGGATATGTTTACCAGGAGCATAGCATCCATACAGCGCCGAGACTTCTACCCTGAAAGATACCACCAAATGAGAGATGATATGAAATGATAATGGAGATGAAATGGAGGGACAGGATGTAATTAACGTACTACGCATTCGCCTGGCTACCTGGAAAAGCTCCCAAAAATGCCCATGGGTCAGGCATGCTGGCCACAGGAAGCAAACTTGAACATCCTGAATTCATGCCACAGATGAAGCTGCCAGAGCCATCCTGCTTGGTTAGAGGAGCTTATTCTTGGTGTGTAATTCTTCATAATGGAGATAAATTTACAGTAGACACTTACACATTTAACTTGAAATGTATAGAAATTGTGGAAATTAATAAAGCTAGATCTTAGGAAATAAGTTTTGTTCAGTGGCGTTCTACAGGTTCTGTACCTAGACTTGTCTGTTTCTTGATAATGATTAATGATCTCAATATTTGTGTATCAGTATGTGCTAAGGATGTTTCATTTTTTAATTGTGCCTTGTAATGGAGAAGTTTGTAAGTCGAGGGTTATCTAGAAGCTTTATCTCCTGCACATTATGGGAGACAAAGTATCAATGGACTATCTGCAAAGAGCGTACTTTGCACTTTTCATAGTGTTACTAAGTATGGAGTATTGTTATGGGGATAAATGTTGTATTCTGGGCTTATGGGCCGTGTTCCAGAAGTTCTTGAGTGAACCAACGTTTCGCCAGGAACTGCGCCTAGCATCATCAGGGTTGATCTGACTGCTGTGGAATTCAGAAGTCGAGATGGATCAACCCTGATGATGCTAGGCGCAGTTCCTGGCGAAACGTCGGTTCACTTAAGAACTTCTAGACCACGGCCCATAAGCCCGGAATACAACATTTATCTTCAAGACGCCGGCCGAGAAAGCCTCAGCTTATATATTGTTATGGGGGCAACAAGAGTCAAATCTGAGCAATATTATTAATTCTTTTTTCTTCACATTGCAAGTACAGGGTTCTTCATTTAAAACCTAAAGGAGCTCATGGCATTTCGCCTCTCCTAAGACCTTGCTGGTTTTCCCCACCATCTGCTGCCGTTGTGTGTGATGGATACTGGGCCTCTGAAAGTCCACATTGTGTCCAAGAATCCCTCATTATGATCGGAAAGTTGTAGTTTGGTGTGCTGCCAGGCTTTATAGTTCAGGCCACTATTAGGTCAATTAAGGTAAATTAATTGTTTGTTCACACTAGCCATTTTTAATTCTGACTCTACACTTCCATACTTTGGCCTGTACAAGGCTGAAGTGAAACAACAATTAATTTCCATTAATTGAGCTAATAGCGGTCTGAACTATAAATACTGGGCCTTAAAACTACTTATAGCATAGTTAGTCACTATTAAGGTAGTTGTCTCATGTGTTTAGTGGAACTTCTAGTAGTTTACTGGAAAAAACACGAGGCAGTTGGAGAATTTAATGTCATGCTGGCATGTTGGCCATGGTAGCTCAAGGTTTAAGAGCAACTGGATAGAGACCGGCTTCAAATTGCAGTTATGGCATTGAACTTTTCAGTCTGACTCTACCTTTCCAACAGAGCAATAATTTAACTAGAAGTGTTATGCCATGGTCTGCTGGAGTTAGAATTTCCAGACATTCTGTACACAATGTGGCAGTTATCTTCAGTAGCATGGTCCTATGGTCCTAGTCTCCTTGGAGAAGTTTGCAGTTATATTTACTGTGGCCATAAAACCCTATGCCCTCTCATATAAATTCACGTTCAAAAGGTCCCGAGTTTTCCCTTATACTAAAAAAAAAAAAAAAGAAAAAAAAAGAAAACCAGAATGTCGAGTAACTCTAAGCTCCATGGACCCTGGGCTCATTTGAGCCCCATTTCACAAATTCCATTCATCGTCCGATATGACTTAACGTTGGAGGATGTAAATTACAAAAACAAACAAACTCTCATATCGATAATTGTCATCCTAATATTACTAGTACATTTGAAACTTAGCAGAGGTAACTTACTACACTTGCCTTTTACAGTCTGTGTCATTGCACTGTTCTTACCTTCTTATATATCCAAAAAGAGAGTCGAAATTTCTTCTTAAGATATACTTTCCCAAAATGTGCCATACTGCTGAGACAAATAAAATGTAACAAATAAAATGAATTAAAGTAGATAATCCAACATTACCAAGAGTATATGGGCTGCCAAAAATTCACAAAACAGGAAAAGGCATGAGACCTATGTCTAGTAGCATAAATGCCCCCACATATAATTTGACCAAATGGTTACTAAATAAATTCAATACCTTCCCAAAATTTGTAAGTGCAAATTTAAAAAAAATCTTTAGATCTGGTAGAAAAAAATCAAAGATATAAATTTGGACAAAAATGGCAGACTGGTTTCATTTGATGTCACATCTTTATTTCCAAGCATACCAACAGATAAATTACAGACTTTATTAAAAAAATGGCTAACTACAACAGCTGCGCTCTTCATAATGCACATTTTGCCATATTTCCAGGTTCCCTGACGCCAGAGGTGAAGCATTTGGAGCTCATACATCCTCCACCAAAAACGCACATTAAATGATGATGAATATTAATAGCCATTGCATTTTTCACAGTGAAAAAGTGAATAGCAGAATGTAAATGATTGGTTATTTGGGGAAAATATTCATAAACAAAAACTGTGATAAAGTTATAAATTTTGAAATCCCGGCATTAAATGAAGTATTAAAACTTAGTGCCCCAAACACCAGATGGCAGAGTGATCGGAGCTCCATAGTAGTGGAAGAAGAGGAATGTTCATTTAGTCACCAAACAGCTGATGATGAGATCGAATGATCTTGAAAACGTTTCAATTATACAACAACAAGTAAGTGAAGTTTAAGTGTAAACATAGTGACTCATAAATCAAACTCAAATAGCAGAATGTAGTTCAAATGGGGACACACTTTCAAGTGTGTGGCGCTGTGGTAGCTGGTGTTGTATTGGTAAACGTGGAATAAGCACATTTTGTTGATTGTCAGTTGCAGCCACCTTTCAGTCAGTTGAAAGGTTCTGCAGTACCAACTTAACTTTAAAACATGGGTTTGCAGAGAAAAAAATAGGGAAACTTATTTATTGGATGGTCTTCATAGTAAAGATCTTTTAAGCTGCATTTGCTGTAAAATAGTGCGTGTGTCATGTAATCTTATAGTGATGACTTGTAACAAATTATTGATATGCATGTACAGAGAGAGGGCAAGGGATTTTAGCCATTTTCTGTTGTTTCAGGTCGGGTATGCTGAGTACAATTACCTTCATTTATAAAGAAAATGGTATATTCAGAGGTCTTTATAGAGGTATGAGTATAAACTATTTGAGAGCTGTTCCAATGGTTGCTGTGTCATTTACAACATACGAACTTCTGAAGCAGTTGCTGGATCTTGACACAGGAATGAATATATAATGTAGAATAATAGTTTTATATGGAAATATATTTATTATTGAAATTTATTTATGTTGGCAGGACTATATTGTAGTATACATATAAATGTTCACATGTAGCTGTATCTGTTTTTCTATATGAGATAGGTCAGGCATGGAGGTCACTCTTTTGTGATGTACAGCTTTAATGCAGTTGAGGAGCTTTCTGGAGAACAGATCTATAAACCCATGGGCCACTTTTTGCAAAATCATTTTAAATGATATGCCATATAGTATACAATTTTTCCTCCAAGTTTAGTTTCAGAATTCTGCCATTTCGTGTTTGGCAGCACTTACTGTGTATGGTATGTATCTGAAACCTGTGCCAAGGATCTGTTTCGTAGTTTATGTAAGTTTGGTTTTACATAAAATGAAATGACATGGAAACCAATAAAAATTAAGGAAAAAAGCTTTTCTCAGTACTAGCTTGAAGTAGACAGAAGCTAAACGGAATATTGGAGCTGAGGTTAAAAAAAAAAAAAAGTTTTAACCAATTGATACCGAAATTAAAGGATTGCAGTGAGTAAAGAATCGTAATGGATTTCAAAGGAATCTTGTATCTTTGTGAAATGCGTGCACGTGCAGTTGAGTTGAATAGTGTAACAAAAGGCACGGGAGAAAGAGGGTTTCTTAGTAGGAAGGAATTATAAATGGGTAGCACTTGACTCCGTTTGAATAGGTATTCTTCGGATCCTTAATAATGGCAAGACCGAGACTAATAATCACAATGGACAAAATAGTCACAAAGGAGTTTTGGGTGTGAAAAGACAGGGCTTCAAGAAGTGAAAGTGACACACACACGCACAGCTGTGCACAGTAAGGACAGGCAGTCCGCGGCTTGAAGCCGATTCAGGCAGTTATCTGGTCTATCTTGGTCAAAGGACAGACGAGAAGCGATGAGAAAAGATACCTGTGGGATCATACGTAACGACTTAAGTATTTTCACCTACTAAGTATTCTATATACAGTTACTATAAACAGTGAAATATTGATAACCTTGGTCGGCAACTTCGAGTTTGATGTGATGAGAAAAAGAAGCAGTCATTAAACCAGTTTGAAACTTGCATTCCAGTGTCATTAGAACCATCCTTACTCCCATACATATCCACGCATACCCTGAGAGTATCTCTTTGCTCCACCAGTGTGTCACAATGAACGAATATTGCCAGAAAAAGTGTCATCTAAAAGCATTAAAATCCAACAAAAGGAATTATAATAGACATAGAAAGGGCCTACAAGTTTGTAATTTAGCATATACCATGAAACTGAAAGGTAAAAAACCAAATAGAAAGAAAACCAAAAACTTTTCGAAACAACACATGAGAGTTGTAGCAATTTATGTAGATGAAGGTGGTGATGATGGATTTCTCACCTTTGGTGAAGTTCTAGCAGAATTCTTGAAGTTCTCCACAGCTGCTCTCGAGTGATGATCTCTGCACCCAAGATCAAGGTATCGGAACGGAACTGAAGAATTAAGGGTTTTGCTACCAATTTAAGAATAATTCCAAAATATTTTCCAAAATATGTTTTTATTTCTTCTTGATGAATACGTATTTGCTGGTTATTTACAGAATGTTGTATATTATAGGATGTTTAATTTCCTAAATTGTCGAATGATACAACTAGTGACTCGTCTTTAATGCATGCATCGTCAATAAATCTTTTGTGCATTTCACTGCTGTATTCACTCAAAATTTGCCATTAATAATCTTACACTGAGCTGTGGCTCTATACCACTATAGTGCGGCGAAAATATTTTATAGATGCAGATTAATATACTTTAACCTTTTCTGCAGACTTGCAGAGCATCGTGTAAAAAAAACATGTCTGATTCCTAAGATGGATGCTTGCAGAAGACCAGGTTCTTGCAAAGATTCCAACTTGTTGCTTATTATGTTGCCATGGTTACACAAATTCTAAACTTATTGGTTAACATCATAAGTTAGGTAATCTCATTCTAGAAATTACCAATACTCATAATCTTTTACAAACCTTAACTTTTGTTGCATCATTCTCATGGCCTGCTTTACTTTAAATGTATATTTTAACATAAATTGCAATCTCTAACTATCTTTAATACATTCATTTTAAGAGAATTTAAAACAACATAAAATATCTGCTACAGAGTATATGTTATATATAGTAGGATCTAATCTAATCTATTGCTGACTTGGACAGACGGAAAAATCGGCTGTAGCTGAGCATGCATTGCTGATGGGCCATGATATTAAGTTTGAAGAAACCACAATTTTAGACAGCACTGCGCACTATCATGCCAGGCTCTATCAAGAAGCCATCGAAATTCAAAAACATAAAAACAATTTTAACAGGAAGGAAGAAATATCACGTCTTCATAAAGCGTGGATACTGACAAACCGACCGACTGACCGACCGACCGACCGACCGACCGACCGACCGACCGACCGACTGACCGACCGACCGACTGAAGTGCTGGCTGGCTGTAGAAAGCCAGAAGGTTTTTGCTGCGTGCCCACCCGTTAAGGGTTTTACCGCAGGTAAGGTATTTCAATTCGGGATTTTGTAGGATGTGATGTGGGTTTTGAGATTGGAGTTTCTTATGAGGTTACAATTTTGTACCTTCGGGTTGAAGGACAGGATGCAATACCTTGCACCCTGAAGTTTTAATTTTGAAGTTAGGTATTTAGTTGGGAAAATTTTGATGCCAAACAGCTTAGAAGAATTATGTGGAGCTCAGCTTTAACTGCTGTTAGGCTTAGCTCCTGGGTTATCTTGGGTGCTCGCAAGCCATACAGGGTACCTGGAACAGTATAGAACAGAGTCTAGTGGATACCGGTATTACAAGACACAAAACTAAAGTCATAGAGAACAAACCGGACCATTAGCTGCACACACTTACAGTGGCATAGAGATTGGCTGATAGAGAACCAATGGCAGGCAAGGAGGCGTGGACAGACTGGCTATATTTGACGAGGCCTCATGCCGAATGACATTCCAGCAAGTACCCAGCTAGAAACCTCTGAAGATGCTCTTAGGAGATATGAGAGAAACGTCAGGAAATTTTTCATCCTCTGGACCACGGCCCACAAGCCCGGGAAATATATTCTATTGGATTAACACCGGCCGTGAAAGCCTAAGCATGCACATCAGACGCCTCTACGGGGAGGAAGTGTCTCAGAAGATAAAACGATTTGAGAAGCTTAGGAAGAAGAATAGGTTACTGGCGTTGCTGGCATTCCTTCGACGTTGCCGAGATATGGATGCAATACCTGAGTTTATCAGGATGAAGAGATTGTTCAACTCCTGCAAAGCTCAGCATATATATAACCACACAGAGAAGGCCTTACTATGCTAGCACATCCAATTCAACATTCAAAAGTTGGTTCTCACGGACAAAGATTTGCATAAACTGCATTTAGATATCAGCCACAGACTGGCTTATGATGACTGGAACCGACTGGATGACTGGACATTTCACATGGCAGAAAGCATGTTCGTCGGCATGTCCGAGAGACAAAAGAAGAAATACAAAAAATGTCTACGTGAGCAACGTAAAAGAACACTAGATATGGAGCGCATTGTGGTGAACTTGAGTGGAAGGCCTCTAACCATTGGCGAGACATCTCTCTTAGCCAAAGGGGGAAACTATGCAATAACACCATCAAGTATTCCAAAAGAAGAAATTATTGCCAACATTGAGGCTGCTATACACACGCTACCTGAACCAAAAGCGGAGAACATACGAATTGAAGCCGTGCAGATTTTCTGTCAGGCATTAAGGACCTTGAGCGATGTCAAATCTATTGTCACTTTGGAGGCCGACAAAGGGAATGCTACAGTGGTGATGGCCACGATGGAATATGAAAAGAAGATAAAAGAATTATTAGAACCTGAAACGTACAAGAAACCCCAGAGAGACCCCACAAAGAAAATCTTAAAAATGACTAATGAACTGGTCAGGAAATCAACACTCTCCCAAGAAGTGCAGAAGTTCATAATTCAATGTGAAGCGGTCACCCCGCGTCTGTATGGGTTGCCAAAAATTCACAAAGAAATGACACTGCTGTGCCCCATAGTGAGTGCTATAGGTTCACCAACTTACAACCTTGCAAGACAGCTATCGAGGCTACTATATCCGCACATCGGCAACTCGGAAGCATACATACAGAACTCAACTCATTTTATAGAAAAACTGAAAAGGATAACACTGGAACCACAGGACCAGCTCATAAGTTTTGATGTCACGTCTCTTTTTACAAAGGTTCTGGTAGAGGAAACCTTAGTACATCTCACTGTGTTGTACCCCGAGGACATTCTAACACTCTTCTGCCTCTGCTTGACTACCAGCTACTTCCTATGGAACGGGAGTTACTATGAACAGAAAGAGGGAGTTGCGATGGGCAGTCCTCTAAGTCCAGCAATTTCTAATTTCTACATGGAGAAGTTTGAAAAATTAGCGCTAGAGACTGCCACCTACAAACCAAAAACGTGGTGGAGATACGTAGATGATATGTTCGTAGTCTGGCTGCAAGGAGATGAAGAATTGGAAAAGTTCTTCAACACATTAACAGCATCTAGGTTGGTTGGTTGCTAATGCTCATGGAGTTGGAGAATTTCCATTTTCCTTCTGGCCTCCCAATAACATGTGACTAGTTGTGCTGTCAGTTCTCCATCTGTTTTTGTCAGGGCACTACACTGGAACAGATGATCTCCGTCCATCAATGAATTCGGGTCCCTACACAGTGCAGGTCGGGGATTCAAAAATATTAATCCTGTGTAGATGAGCGGCCAAACAGTCGTGGCCAGTAATCAGTCAGAAGATGGCAACAGTACTGCTTCTTGGGTAGTCTGGGATGGGATTTTTACTTCCTAGTAGAATTTTCCATTGCTTGTTGGTACTTTTTTCTTTGCATTCTTCTTTCCAGAATAAGTTGATTCTATTGTTTATATGTAGTTTTGATGTGTGGAATGAGGTTTTTTTGTTGGCAGCTTTGTTTTATTTGTGTTCCTTTTTTGCCAAGGAATCTGCTATTTCATTGCCTGTAATTCCACAGTGGGATGGAATCCACTAGAAGTGTATTTCTTTTTTTAGTCCTTGTAGTATTCGTAATGAACTGTAAATTTCAAGTATTCTATTGTTGTTGGGTACAGTGAGGATAGGGCTTGAAGTGCTGATTTAGAATCCCTTGGAATCACTGCTTTAGAGAAAGAGTTCACATGGTTGAAGAGTTGTTTCAGCGAGGTGTTGATTGCTTCTAATTCTCCATCATAGTGGGTTGCTAGTGTGCCCAAACAGATGTAAAAATGGAATATTTTACTATGTATTCCTGCTCCAACATTACTTTCTTTGTCAAATAGGGAGCCGTCTGTGTATATGTGTAGCCATGAGTCTTGTGGATAATAAGTTTCAATTGTTTCTAGAGCTAGCATTTTAAGTGTTTCTGCACTTATATCCCTTTTTGAATCTGCTATTTATTTTAGGTTGTGATAGAGGGCAGATTGGAAGTGGGAGATGTTCAATTTTGTTTGTGTCTTCAAGGTTGTATTTTCTCTGTAGGTTTTAGGCTTTCTGCACAAATCCTTCTTGTGTTTTTAAGGTCCTTTCTCTGCTTTTGTAGTTCTTCCAGTGAGTATTAAAGGGGAGCCTTTGTAGTTTTTCATTTAGGAGGAGATTCTGTTTTTCCATTTCATATTTAATTGGCAAGTTATTTGTAGCAATTTGCATTGCAGTAATTGGTGTTGATTTGACTGTTCCCATTATTAGTCTGAGTGCTTGGTTCTGTAATGTTTCAAGTTGTGCTAATTTCCTTTGACTTGCTGTAAAGTATCACCTCACTTCCATAGAGGAGTGCTGGTTTGATGTAACTTTTATAGGTGGTGTTGAGTGTATTGACAGAGGACCCCCATTTGCTGCCAGCTAGTCTTTTGAGTGTGGTTAATCTCTGAGTGGTCTTTTTTTATGGTTTCATTAATGTGGGTTTTCCAAGATAATTTACAATTGAGTGTTATGCCTAGATATTTATAATTTTCTGTTTCTGTTAGTTGCTCACCATTTAGTGTTATTTTGATAAGCGGTTTTGTGTGGCAAAGTGTGAACACTTGGTATTAACATTAACAGCATCTATGAAAATATAAAATTCACGATGGAGAAGGAGACACAAAAAGGTATCCTCTTTCTGGATGTTGTGGTCACCAGGAAAACTGATAGAACTCTGGGACACATGGTTTATAGGAAACCAATGCATACAGACCGCTATCTCCAAAAATCTTCAAATCACCACCTACGGCTGAAGATCGGTATAATAAAAACCTTAGCAGAGCGCGCCAGACTTATTTGTAAACCAGACACACTGAAGCAAGAACTACAGAATCTGCACAGAGTGCTACAGGTCAACAGATATGCTCCAAAACAGATCAAACAAACCCTAGAAGGCTGCGGGGAAGCACAGAGATGACAAAACAACACCACAAGGCATTCCTACCCTACATCAGTGGCCTGACAGACCTGATTGGCAAATTGTTGGAAAAAGCCAACATAAAAACGATCTTCAGGCCAACCAAGAAGATAAAACATCAATTGAGATCCACAAAGGACAGACGAGATCCTCTTGAGTTACAAGGAGTTTACTGCATACCATGCAGCTGTGGCCAGGTACACATCGGCACGACTAAGTGAAGCATACTAACCTGAATAAAAGAACACAAAAGCAATTGCCGACTTGGACGAACGGAAAAATCGGCCGTAGCTGAGCACGCATTGCTGATGGGCCATGATATTAAGTTTGAAGAAACCACGACTTTAGACAGCAGGTTAATGTTACAGAAAGTTTCAAACTGTATTATAAGCGATACAAACAGATATACAATAGAATAATATGCGAAGCAAAGAAACTCCATAATGAATAATTCATACAGAGCGCAAACAACAAGACTAGGGCCATGTGGTCAGTTGCTAAACAAGAGATTAAACAAGGAAATCAAATATAAAAAATATTAATCTAGTACACGAGGGGACACTAGTAAATGAGCCCAAACAAACTGCAAATATTTTTAATAATTATTATGCAGATATGGCCAAAAATGTAACACTAAGCAAGGGAACAGATAAATACCCAGGAACATTGCCGCACAGAACACAATGCAATAGTTTATTTTTAAGA
This sequence comes from Mantis religiosa, assembly GCA_030765055.1. Lineage (NCBI taxonomy): Eukaryota > Metazoa > Arthropoda > Insecta > Mantodea > Mantidae > Mantis > Mantis religiosa. Next base: position 170,291 of record JAUKNK010000226.1, on the reverse strand, counting down.
CCATTTACAGAAATGGAGTTAGTAAATATAATTAATAGTCTCAAAAATAAAGAATCCTGTGGTATAGATGAAATACCTGATAAAATTGTTAAAAGATCTGGCCTATATATTGTAAAACCACTATGTCATATTATAAACATGTCTTTGTCAACCAGTGTTTTCCCTGACCCACTGAAAATAGCAAAGGTTAAACCCTTATATTAGAAAGGTAGTGTGCATGAAGTTTCTAATTATAGGCCAGTCTCACTTCTCTCAATGTTCTCCAAAATATTTGAAAAGGTAATGCACAAAAGACTGATTACTTTTCTGACAAAACACTACATAATCTCAAAAAATCAGCATGGCTTTTTTAAAAGAAAATCCACGGTAACAGCATTAACAAATTTTGTAAAAAGTGTATATGAATCTGTAGATAAGAAGGAGAAAAATGTTGGTTTATTTTTGGATCTTTCAAAAGCATTCGATATAGTAGATCACCATACTCTGTTAAGAAAGTTAAGTTCAGTAGGAATAAGAGGTGTAGCCTATGAATGGTTCAAATCCTACTTAACACATCATCAATAGGTTGTAGAAATTACAAAAGTAGATGAAAAAACAAATGATTCTCATACCTTGCAGTGCCTCAAAAGATATATAACATATGGTGTTCCACAAGGATCAATTCTCGGACTAGTACTTTTTCTGATATACATAAATGATCTAGAGTGTTTTATCAAGAACTGTAATTTAACTTTTTTTGCTGATGATACTAGTATTTTTTTAACCAGGCCAAATTTTTATTCTCTAGATGATAATATAAAACTTGTAACAAATCAACTAATCAAGTGGTTTGAAGCAAACAGATTAGTAATAAATACAGAAAAGACAGTGGCTATTTCTTTTCAAAATATACATGGTATACAAAGTAGTGGCCCTAATATAATATTAAATGAAAAATTCATTGGTTACTCTGGAAGCACAAATCTCCTTGGTCTATATCTAGATAAAAACTTGGAAGTGGAATATTCACATTAACGAAATTTCTAAAAAGCTTAGCAAATTGTGTTTTCTCCTGTTTATACTATCTAAGGTAATGAATAAAGAAGCACTTTTACCCCTGTATATGCAAAGAATGGGCTTTTTTCAAATAGGGCAAGTCTATGAGCTGGTACTTTGAGGCAATTTTGTGTTCTAGTTCCATGATTATGTATATTCGATTTAGGTAGTATTTGTCAAAATTATCGTATATGTGCTTAACTAATTCATAGATATATTGAGAGAGCAGGGTGAGTATGTTTAGTTTTTTAAATAAACTTCTGCAGGAAAATTTGGGACTGACACGGGTCATAATACGGATAATTTTCTTTTGTATTTTAAATATCTTATCCAAACCTGTCGCTGCTCTCCATAGTATAATGCCATATGCCATTATGAAGTGAAAGTAGCTGTGATATTCAATCTCTCTGGTTTCTAGGTTTGTAATTTTTGTCAGGCAAAATATATTAAATTTAATATATATTTAATTTCTTACTAATATATTTAAAATGTTCCTCCCATTTTAGCTGCTCATTTATGTATGCTCCTAAAATTTTTGCTGTACTTACTATAGTGATGTTTGCGCTATTTATGGTGTTGTTTGCTCTTGACTGTGTTTTAAATTGAATTAAAGCAGTTTTGGTCATATTTAATTTTAGCCCATTATTATCAAACCAATTTTTTAGTACTTTTAATGTGTCATTTAGTTAATTCTTGATTGTTAATGCCTGTTAGCAAAATAGCAGTATCATCTGCATACATAATTTTTTTACCTATAATACTATTTGGGAGATCATTTGTATAGAGTATGTATACGAGGGGTCCTAAGGCGCTTCCCTGAGGAGCTCCTGATTTTATTGCTCTCCCGTTTGATTCCACTGTGTTGTTATCCTTATTTAGGTTCATTCATATTTTACGTATTGTTGAATGATCTATTCACAATAATACATTTGTGATACTGGCTCACCTTGTTTCAAAGCATGGACACTTGTACACTAATACAGTTTTAATTTTAATAATTTAATTCCTCTAGGTGCAAAAGATTCTGAAATTTCCACCTATTGTGCAATTTTGGGATGGATTTGGTTGATGAACATTCAAAACAGGCACTTAAGTTGTTTAACTTTCCCTCTGCTATTACTGTATGTTTACGCACAATAATGCATTGCTCTAGAGTCAAGTGCCTGTTCATGTTGCTGGCCAGTACAATACTGTCGAGTGGAGTGCACACAGCTAGCCCCCTCTGCACAAAAGCAGTCGGTAGTGGGGGAATCCAGCAAAGTCTCAGGAGAGCTGAAACTCTGTGTGCTCCATTAGGTTTTAAATGAAGAACCCTGTGTTTCAAATTTTTATTAAATTTTTATTGCAAGTATTTTAACTTGCCATATTGCCTTATGGGTCTTTCTTCCAGAAACCCTCTCAATTGTAAAAGAATAGTTATAAATTCTTTTCAGCCTTTGGGCATTTATTTTGGCAAAAACTAAAAACTTTGTTCTCTTTTTATGACATCCCAGTTTAAATAAATTTGTGATAGAGACAATTTTGTTTGAAGTATATTATAAAACAGCAAATTATCTGTATCTTTTTTACCTTCACTGTTGTGTTAAAATGTCTACTTTCCTCATAATTTACTATTGTTATTTTTGTGTAAATCAACTAGTATTAAGAGGTGACAACTAAGTCTGAAGGCTTGTTGCTGTCATGATCAAGATGGTTGTGAATTACGACAAAGGACATGACTATTCACGTGTGTGCTATGTCACTTTGTTTTATTTAAATAAAAGTAATGCAGTTTACCTCTAGTCTATTTTTTTAATGACTACCTATAAGTCAATTTTAATTTGTTGTAATTATATAAAATGTTGAGTAAAATACATACTTTGTTCATTTGTTCTGGATAAATGCTTGAGAGCATATGAACCTTTTGTTTTTGCATATGGCACTTGCAAACTAGTGTTCTAATAGGAAATTAATTTTAATGTGTAAGGACTATGATACAATGAAGCACAAAATTAATATAATTTTGAGTCGAACTAATATGCTCCACTTATTGCTAGTATTTACCTAGAACGCGTTTCGTTAGGATCTTCCTAACATCATCAGCTGTTGTCGACTCATGGATGTTGGTTCGGTGAGTTCACTGGAGGCGATAGGAGCGTCTCTGTCAGTAACTTGATAAACTTGAAAGAAGCGTAGGGACAGAGAAGCACAAATTAGTACAAAAGTGAATCAAAAGAAAAGAAATACTTTTGCGGACATACGTTTTCTAAAGAAATGTTTGAAATTTAATATAACACCCATTTTCGTCAGAAAAATTGTTAAACACAAGAATAATAGCAAACAACAAAAAGCAGCAGAAAAACGTGTAATTAAAATGGAAATAAACCACCACTACAATTCGTTACATTCCACAGTATTAAAAATATACAAACTACACTTAAAAATTTCGAAATGTATGAACCCGGCCATGTGGTCTAACTTAGAAAACAATATGCTGTCAATTCTTAATTTGAAAATGTGTAAGAAAACAGCCATTTTGAAACAAAAATTCATGAATCTTCAAAAGAAGCAAGAACCAAATCCACATAGAAAGCAAGATTTATTACTCTCATGTCAAAAACCTAACAATGTAACAAATCTATCCACATGCAACTTCACGGAGAAAGAAATAGATTTTCTAAACAAAGGCCTAAAAACATGTGTAGATTACATAAAAAACATTGAAAACTATATCGCGGACATTGAAATAGCGATATATAATTTGCCCGATAATAAAAAATCTACGATCAGAACACAGTGCATAGAAACTCTAGATCATATTCAAAATGCAAATTCAAAAAGATATTCATATAAAAAATTAATCAAAAATTTAAATGAAAAACCGGTAGTCTACACAAAAGCAGACAAGGGTAACAAAATAGTAATATTGGACGAAGAAGACTATCGCAAAAAAATGGACAACCTTTTAAACGGAAAAGAATTTGTTAAACTAGAAAACAATCCATTAAAGAAAGCATGCAAATCTGTGGAATTAGCAATTAAAAACAGTAAAATAATGACTAAAAGAGATAAATTGAACAATAAAATAGTCCAAAAACACCATACATATATGGTTTACCCAAAATACATAAACCTGAAATTACCCTCAGACCAATAATTAATAACATTGATGCACCCACTTACCAACTATCAAAATGGCTGGTTCAAATCTTCAGATCCTTCACAAAATTTGAAAATTTAAGTATCAAAAACTCATTTGAATTGTTAAATCTCCTGAAGGACACAAGGATCAACTCTACAGATGCTTTAGTTTCCTTTGACGTTATTTCTTTATATCCAAGTATACCTACCAATGAGCTTATTCCACTTCTCAAAAAATGGCTGGAATCAATACAAATGACATCTGAAGAAATAGAAGAACTTTCACAACTTACAGAAATTTGTATCAATCAAAATTTTTTCAGCTTTAATGGACAGATCTATAAACAAAAAATGGGCCTAGCTATGGGCAACCCATTGTCTCCCTTCTTGGCAGATTTATTTATGAGTGCTTTTGAAACATATATCACAAAAACTTTTCCAAATTATTTCAAAGTGTGGTATCGCTATGTTGACGACATTTTTGCAATAGTACCTAAAAAACTCATACAAGATGGTCTTAGACTTTCGAATATACAAAATCCAGCTATAAAATTTACATTGGAAACAGAAGAGGATGGTGTACTTCCCTTTTTGGACATCAAGATAAAAAAAATGAACAACAAACTCACTTTTGGTATTTACAGGAAACCGACACACACAGATAATTACATTAAGAACAACAGTTTCAACCCAAAACAACACCAACATGCCATTTTCAACAGTTTAATCTTTCGGATGATCAACTTTCCACTAAACAGAGAAGATTATCAAGAAGAATACCTACACATAAAAAAAGTAGCTATATCCAACGGTTTCAACCCAAATTTAGTAGACAAAACAGTTAACAGACTCAACAAAGCTAAGAAAATAAAAGAAACCACTACCCTAGAACCTACAGGAGAAAAAGAGAAAAAACTTTTTAAAAAATTCACCTTCCACCCACCAGCCTATAACAAATTCCAAAAAATCTTCTCAAAACACAACATAACTCTTGCACCTCAAAATAGGTTTAATATTAGAAATTTGTTAAAAGGCCCTCCCAAAAATTCAATCACTACCAAAGAAAAACCAGGAATCTATGAGATCAAATGTGAAACTTGCCCTAAAATTTATATAGGAAAAACAAAAAGAAATATTAACATCAGAACTAAAGAACATATAAGAAACATTAAAAATGGTGAAACAGAAAAATCAGCAGTGGCTTTTCATTTTTTGAATACTAGACATGAAAACTTGGAAACATCTCTAATAAAATATGTCAATCACCCCATAGACCTTTCCGTATGTGAAAAAATCTTCATTAACAAAACTCGTCATAGAGTCATGAATTTTGAAACTCCACCACCGGACATCTTTGACAAGTACATCACGCCATCTATTGACAATACGGAGAAAGAAGAAACCACTACAACTTACACTAATCGAGTATCAGCTGATGATAGGAGCAAGAGCTCTTGAAACATGTCCTGTGAATAAACAGTGTGAGTGAAGCAATGTGTCAATATCTTCTCGATTCACTTTTGTACTTGAAGTTTGGGTTTTCTTCAAAGGTAGTGTTGAAATTAAACAATTTTATTTCATATTTCTTTATGAAGATTTTTTACCACAAGGTTAATGCAGCTGGATCTTGGACACTTTTTAATAAGTGGATAAGTTATTAAATTTTTGATGTGTCATATTTTTTACACATCTGCTTCACTTTCGTGTCCAAGGTCCAGCAGCATTAACCACGTGGGAAAAAATCTTCATAAAGAAATATGAAAGAAAATTGTTTAATTTTGACACTACCTTTGAAGAAAACCCAAACTTCAAGTTCATCAAGATACCAGCAGAGATGCACCTATTGCCTCCAAGGAGTTCACCAAACCAACATCCATTAGTCAACAACAGCCGATGATGTTAGGAAGATCCTAACGAAATGCGTTCTAGGTAAATACTAGCAATAAGTGGAGCATTCGACTCAAAATTATATTTAGAATATTAATTGTTCTTTCATACTAGCCATGTGGAGGACAAGGTTTGGATAGGTGGTCAGACTGAAAAATTCATTGCCATAACCAGGATTAGAACCATGGATGTCCTGGTCTCCATCGGATTGCTCTTAACCAATTAGATAAGATAAAATTCTTAAGGGTAATTATTGATGAAAACCTAACTTTCAGACACCATATTGACTACATATGTAAAAAGATAAGTACAAATCTTTATTTAATAAGAAACATAGCAAAATATCTAAATTCTGAGCATCTGAAATTAACCTATTATGGAATAATACATTCACATCTACAGTATGCAGTTGAGATATGGGGCAGCACTTGTATGACTAACATGAACAGATTACTAGTTTTGCAGAAGAAATGTATAAGATGTATATAAGGTAAATAGAAGAGAATCATGTAGAAATGTCTTTGTAGAAAACAATCCTAACAGTAGTATCTTTATATGTTTTTAAAGTAGTCATGTTTGTAGTTAGCAAGGAGGAAATGGGTATCTTAAATAAATATTGTCATAAACACAAAACAAGGACACAAAATAATTACCATAGAATAACTTTAAATAAGAAGTCAACAGATAAAGATCCCTTAATCATGGAAAAAATATTATTTAATAAACTACCAAATTTAGTAAAAACAAAAAAAGGTAAATTATTTAAAAATGAACTAAAAAGTTTCTAAATTGTAATTAAATGTATATAATAATTTATCTTAACGTATCCGACAACATGTAAGTGTTATTATGGATGAAATTGAGCTACCATGACAGCACGACATTAAATTCTCCACAGGAATCACAAAGTTATCAATGCCTAAAACATAATACATGAAAGACAGAACACAGATAATTTTTTAAACAATTATTTCTTTTGCTATCTAATTAAAACTTAAATAAGACTATTTTTCCACAAAAATGAACTTAAATGAATTGCACAGGAACCAGTTAACTAAAGTTTAAGGCAGAATTTTTGCAGTACCTTAACTTCCTTTTTTGTTTTCTTTAAATTACCATATATCTCGAGACAGAAAATATGTCTTCAAGATCACAGGTTCAAACCTGCGCACAGTGTACTTTCTTCGGGTATAAAAATACTTAGCACGGCTTTCTTTGAAGGGAATTAAAACCAGTGACATTGTATCACGGTTTTATGGTATACAAAAAGAGCCTCAATGCTCTTAAAGGGCCCTCTGAGCAAATTGAAGTAGTCTTTTATGTCCTGTAGAGTAGAATGCTGAGAACCAAGGCTCTTAAAGAGCATCCGTATATAAAAGCTTTGATTATCACTTTTAATAATAATGTTTATTATTATAAATAAACGACAACAGTAACACACTTCTCTTATCTGTTTGTTAAAACTATCTAAATCCTCTGGGATTGGTTTCACGATCTGTTCATTGCATCTGCAGCCAGCAAACTGATCAACCTTTTGGTTATTTCCAGAAGTTGGCAGATAGTTTGCTATCTCACTGACACCTACTGGGGCCAACACACTTATTGATGGAATCTATTGGCAGGATTTCAATATTTGGTAGATAATGATTATCCGGGCTTGTAGGCCGTGGTCTATTGGGAAAACTTCTTCCAGATGTTTCATTCGAAACTGTTTCGAACATCCTCAGTGACGTGGCCGTAACACTCTCGTACTTTCGGTTGCGACTGATACAACGAGAGTACAATGAGAGCGTTACGACCATGCCACTGAGGATGTTCGACACAGTTTCGAACGAAACGTCTGGAAGAAAATTTTCCAATAGACGACGGCCTACAAGCCCGGATAATCATTATCTACCAAGTGACTCCGGCCGTGAAAGCCTACACACTACAATTATTTCAAAATTCATCACGAGATCTTTAGTTTTCAAAATAAATGTTTTCTCCCAAACCATTAAATCTGTCGGTCCATTCAATTGTTTTAATAGTTTAACTTCTGGATCTACTTCACATTTAAATGACCAAAAATGGTCTGTCACTGCTGACTTATCAGTCTGTGTATACAAGGGTGAGTCATATGAAAACCTTAAATATTTTTTTAAATATTATTTACTGTGCAGAAGTGGTACAAAGCTGTATTACTTTTCAACATAATCTCCCTCACACTCAATGCAACTCCTCCAGTGCTTACAAGGTGCATAAATGCCTTTAGAAAAAGATTCTTTTGGTAGTCCGCACAACCACTCATGCACCGTGTGGCGTACCTCTTCATCAGAACGAAACTTCTTTCCTCCCATTGCTTCTTTGAGTGGTCCGAACATATGGAAATCACTTGGGGCAAGGTCTGGTGAGTATGGTTGACGAGGAAGACACTCAAAATGCAGGTCTCTGATTGTTGCAATTGTTGTAGGGCAGTGTGGGGCCTTACATTGTCATGTTCCAGAAAGGCACCTGCTGACAGCAATCCACGTCGCTTTGATTTGATTGCAGGCCGCAGATGATTTTTTAGGAGATCTGTGTATGATACACTGGTGACAGTGGTCCCTCTAGGCATGTAATGCTCCAAAATGATGCCTTTTTCATCCAAAAGAGAGTCAGCATAACCTTCCCTGCTGATGGCTCTGTTTGAAACTTCTTTGGTTTTGGTGATGAGGGATGGCATCATTCCTTGCTTGCTCTCTTCGTTTCCGGTTGGTGGAAGTGAACCCAGGTTTCGTCCCCAGTTACGATTCTTGCAAGAAAGCCATCACCTTCCCGTTCAAAGCGCCAAAGAAGTTCTTTACAAGCATCAAGATGTCGTTCTCTCATTTCAGGAGTTGGCTGCCGTGGCACCCATCTTGCAGACACTTTGTGAAACTGGAGCACACCATGCACAATGTGGTGTGCTGACCCATGACTAATCTGTAAACGTGCTGCAATGTCATTCAGTGTCACTCGGCGGTTTTCCTTCACTATGGCTTCAACTGCTGCAATGTTCTGTGGAGTCACAACTCGTTGTACCTGACCTGGACGTGGAGCATCTTCCACTGAAGTCACACCATTTGCGAACTTCTTACTCTATTCGTAGACTTGCTGCTGTGACAAACATGCATCATCGTACCGAACCATCATCCGTCGATGAATTTCAACAGGTTTCACACCTTCACTATGCAAAAAACTAATAACAGAATGCTATTCTTCCCTGGTGCAAGTTGCAAATGGGGCGGCCATTTTTATATTGATACTGCGATGTCATGTGTGCATATGCACTATGCTGCCACCTACAGGCCATTCTGCATGCTCTTTGTAGCACGCTTGATAACTTACAGGATAATAGGCACAAAATTTTGGTTAGTTACAAATTTAAGGTTTTCATTTGACACATCCTCGTATTTAATATTTTTGAAATGTTCCTTCACTCTGGTTTCTAAATTATGTTTGGTCCTACTGATGTAAATCTGATTGCATTCTAAGCGGTTAACTGATAAATGCCAGAATTTTTACTATCTGAAATGTTGTCTGTTTTCGAAAAGTGTAGTGGATTAGTCTTTGCTGTATTTATTTTGAGGTACCAATGTTATACCAACTTCTTTAAAATTTTTTGAAAATTTTTATTTGCTCAAGGATGACAAGTCAATTTTTTAAAATCATAATCATCTTTTATTTTTTTAAGCATAGAAATATCATTTACATTGTTTTGATATTTAAATTGTTCTATCCTTTTGAGTATAAAATCTTCATTAAAACCATTAATTAAAGCAGTGTTAATAATGTGTTACAAATATTTTTATTAATTCCTATCTCTACCAAACCTTGCCTAAATATTACGTATCTCAAATGCAGTGACTATTCTTAACATAATTACTAATCACCAGACAGACATGAGCTTGACGATTTATTTTATTCCATGTGTTAGGACCACAAACTGCTGAATTTATGGTGAACACATTGAAATTAAGTTTAACGTCAGGGTGAGTTACCTGGATAAGGTTTTTTCCGGGGTTTTCCCTTATCCTGAAATATGAATGTTGGGTAACTCTAAGCTCTATGGGCCCTGGACTCATTTGAGCATATCATCCATTCCATTCATCGTCCGATATGACTTAAGGTTGGAGGACGTTAATTACAAAAAAAAAAAAAAGTAACGAAAAGTAGGATTCTTTTATGTAAGCAGGTGACAAAATCAATATATCCATTATATATAAATGTTCCTTGCAACTTCATATTTTTGGGATTCCCAACTGAATATTATTGCCCTTGTTTGCGGTTTAAAGATTTGAATACACAATTTCTTTATTGAATTATTCCACATTTTATGGTCAAATTTAAATTACTTCAGGATCCTGACAGTTCATTCAAAGGTTAAGGGAGGGAGGGTTTCTAAGGCGACAGTGACCATACCTCTCTAAGGCTGCACCAACTAACTTCAGCCAATTAGACGAGCCAGTCCCCTTCACCCTCCTGCCTAAGTTTTGCCATAAATATTACTGTGTTGTCATGTTGATGCACATGTCATGTAAAGCGTAGATATGGCTTGTTTTGTTCTCTTAACCGTGCATAATCTAAGCATACCTAATTGTTTGGGTATAAATTAAATTTAAAGGGAATCGATTAATGACACTAAACAACACTTACTTTTTTAATTAAAACGTGTTTCAGAGACTTTGCCTCCATCATCAACCGGATATCAACTGGTTCTCAGTGTTGTAGCTGGCGATATTTTGTCATAGGTCTCCTCTGGTGGCAGTTCGAGGAACTTGCTGAACAAATCTTTCTGGGGGATGTCGGAATTGGATACTTTGTTCCTATGTGTGTTTGGAGGAATTTAGTAACAGTGACGTCAAAATTAATCTCAGAAACTATTTATAGTTGGTTTATTAATACTCGTCACTTGTTTATATTTATGAGAGACTAGTTTCAAAGGCATTCACCTCCATTTTCAGTCTCTGTCCAACTGGCATCTGTTGTTGTCTGCTCTCTCTCTGAACTTTGATATCCCACCAGTAGATAATTTGACAAAGAAGTTCATAATTCCACCACCAGAGAGAGAGCAGACAACAACAGATGCCAGTTGGACAGAGATTGAAAATGGAGGCGAATGCCTTTGAAACTAGCCTCTCATAAATATAAACAAGTAAGTGACGAGTATTAATAAATCAATTACAAATATTTTCTGAGATTAACTTTGTTCCTGTTTTTTGAAATGAAGATTTGTTACCATATGGACAGTAGTTTTGGTTCTGGATTTATGTTTTGTTTTTTTCCCCAAAATTGCGTGGCAACTGCTGATTTTTCTAATTGTTTATATTTTATGTTCCTAAAGTGTTCCTTTGCTCTTGTTTCTAAATTTCTTTTGGTTTCTCCAATATAAATTTGACTACAGTCACAGCATTTCAATTTTATATATACGAGATATTTTGTTAGATGGAATGGCATCTTTGATATTTGAGCAAATTAGGTTAAGGAGTAATGGTTGACTGGTGCTAGTTGAATGTTTTGTTTTTTAAACATTTTTTTGAATTTATCAAAGGCCCATGGATGGTAAGTGAATTTTTTGAAAATCATATTAGTTTCTGTAGCTGAGAGGGTTGTGGTTTCCTTTATTAGCTTCTCCTTTTTTGCTAAGTTCACTTTTTTGTCTACTAATGATTTGGGAAAGTCATTTTTTTGTGCTATTTCAATAATTTTGTTGTATTCTGTTTTGTATTCTTCTGCTGTGAGAGGGATGTTGACCAGTCTGTGAAGATTGCCTGTTTGTAGGACCTTGGGTTGTAGCCATTAACTTTTATGTAGTTGTCTGTCTGTGTTGGTTTTCTGTAAATGCCAAAGTTTATTCTATTTTTATTTCTTATTATTTTTAGATCCAAAAATGGTAAATACACATCTTTTTCTATTTCTACAGTGAACTTGATGCTTTTTTCTTGGATATTTAAAAGTTTTAGTGCATCACTGATGTGTTTTGTTTTTGTTTTGGTACTATTGCATAGATGTCATCTACATATCGTTGCCAGAGTTTGAACTTCCAAGGGAAACCTTGGTGATCCTTGAATTGAATTGAATTGAATTGAATTTCTAATGCACTCATGTACAGACCGGCCAGCAAGGGTGATAGGGGGTTGCCCATTGCTAAACCTGAAGTTTGGTGGAAATATTTTGTTTGGAACTGGAAGAAATTTTGTTCTATGCATAATTTGGTTAGTTCGATGTAATCTGAAATTTCAGGTGATGACATTCCAAGTGATTTGAGCCATTTTTCTATCAACGGTGGGAGTTGTTTTACTGGTATGCTGGGAAATAGTGATTTAACATCAAACGAGACTAGTTATTTTAGTTCAGTATCCTTAATGTGTTCTATAAGTTCATAGGTGTTTTTGATGCTTAGGCTATCAAATTTTGGAAATGAGTTGAATTTGTTTATTAGCCACTTTGCAACTTTGTATGTTGGCGAATTTATACTGCTAACTAACTATAGGTCTCATTGTTATGGATGGTTTGTGTATTTTTGGTAAGCCAAAAAGTCTAGGTAAGTTTGGGTTGGAAAGTAACTGTTGTTTAGTGTCATTAATTGACTCCCTTTAAATTTAATTTATTACAACACTGTTTTCAACACTTCCAAGAAAGGAATTGTTTGGTTATAGTTTAACTTCTATAAAAGTTGGTTTCATCGTTAGTTATTTAGTCATTTCATTAGTGTATCAATGTTTCATAGATCAACAATGTTTTAGTATTATTAGCATAAGGACACATTGTCCCAAACAACCAGGACCACTCAAAAACGAGGTAGAGCAAGAACTCATTCCCCTAAGAGAACATATTTAAAAGGACAGAGATATGCACTATGCGGACAAGCAAGAGAACTGATGTGTGCATTGCATGAATATTTTGAAAAATAGAGGGAACAATTAGTTATTGCTATCTTAAGGTAATGCACAGCTGAATATTCTAAGCTTTTAGAAATGTATCTTGTGTATTAATTAAACCTACAGTAAGTACACTTCAAGTTAAAATGCATGTTCTGAATTCATTTGTTTTGAAAAGGCTTTCAGTTTTGTGCTTGCTAATCTAATATGGCATACAGAGTACATGTTCTAAAAACTATTCTATTATTTGTGTGCTCAGGAAATTTGTTTAGTAAACAATTACGTTTAATGCCAAACAGTACATCAGGTTTCTCTTGCTTATTCTTAATCCTGGCTTTCTAAGAAACATTCCAAAGTGAAAGCAATATGAAAAAACAAATTTAAACTCTGCTGAACATTTTCAGCATTTTTTCAGTTTCATCTGTACATTTCCTTAACAGTGTATCTTTCATAACTGTTCCCATGTGTTAGAAATATAAATATCAACAAGTTAATGTAGGTAGTTTTAGCGCTTTCTTCCTTCTAACCATTGCACATGCCAAAGCATTCGTTCATAAGTGACAATGTCACTTTCCTCACCATACCCCAACATGTACTTTACAGTTTTAATTCTATCTAATTGTGAGTGAAAATAGGCAAAGTAACAGCTTTTCATACATCTATTGTAATGTGCATTTTTACCTTATAGAGCACAAATCCAAATAAACATATCAATGTGTCTATACCAACAGAGATAGTAATCTATAAGACTAGACGTTTTGTTTAATTTTTACACATAATTTTTAATCCAAGTTTGACAATGCATTTATCAGACTTCCACCACTAATGTATTGGAAGTTGGTTGCCATACTTTTATCCTCATTTAATGTCAGTTTGTTGTAAACCATAATAATATATTGATGAGTAGAGCCAGACTGAAAATGCCATAGCTGGAATTTGAACTAGAGATCTCCCACTCTCCATGCGATTGCTCTAAGCAACTGAGCTACTATGGCCAACATGCCGACATGACATTAAATTCTCCAACTGACTCGTATGTTTCCTGGTAGACCACTAGGGGCTCTCATATGCTATGAGACACGCACCTTTTGTGGCGACTTACTATGCTGTAAGTACTTAAATCCCAGGCTTCATAGTTAAACCACTATCTTATTCAAATTGATGGAAATAATCATTTCTTTCACACTAGCCGTATGTAGGCTAAGGTTTGAATGAGTAGACCTAGACTGAAAAATTCAATGCCATAGCCGTGAGAACCACGGATCTCCCACTCTCCGTGCAGTTGCTCTAACCAACTGAGCTATTATGGCTAACATGCCGACATGACTTAAGTACTTACAGCATACTAAGTTGCCACAAAAGGTGCGTGTCTCATAGCATATGGGAACTCCTAGTGGTCTCCCAGGAAACATACGAGTCATTTGGAGAATTTAATGTCTTGTTGGCATGTTGGCCATAGTAGCTCAGTTGGTTAGAGCAACCGGAAGAGAGCGGAAGATCTGTGGTTCAAATCCCGGCTATGGCATTGAATTTTTCAGTCTGGCTCTACTCATTCAAACCTTAGCCTATACACAGCTAGTGTGAAAGAAAAGATTATTTCCATAATAATATATTGTGCATTATCAATATAATATTTTACAATGTTATTTTCCTACTTACTAAGATGCATGTGTCATCTGCAATGACAATTATTTTGGCTTCAGTGATATCTCATAAATGTAGTGGTTGATCGTTAATATAATATCAGAAACAAGAGAAGGCTTCAAATGACTCATTTTGGGACTCTGTACTACCATTTGGCAATGGTCAGCTTCTCTATGTGTAAAAATTGACTGCACATTTCAATTTTTTTCTTCATTTACTTAGCTTTTATAAAAGATTTGTATGTCATTGTATTATTTGTAGTGGTAATGTTAGTAGGTGTTCAGATCAATGAATTACTTATATTTTAAGATTTCCTCTTCATAAGTATATAAAGATTATAGCATAATTCATGATGTCTGGAAACTATATTGTTTTAGGGGATACCAAGAGGCTATGACATTGTTTATACAAATAGATAATTAATGTTTGTGGTATACATAATGATACTTTTGAAGGCTGTGTATTATATATGGATATTGATTTTAATGAACTGTCTACCAGCAGTATTTTCACATAATCAGTAGTATTTTATTGTCTGCATGTAATGTAATAATTTATGAATGTGGCATTAAATTTTATGTATGAATAAATGCTGAAGTATATAGAATAATCACCATCTGGAAATAACTGGGTAATATCAGTTATGTTTTAAGACAAAGCATGGACTTATAATCCATCAATCTAAACGGATATGCTTATTCCTCCATGAAAAAGAAAGTTGAGTACAGTTCTATAACTCTAATAAATGATGATAGTTTATTACAGCATCCTCAAAATTATAGAGCTGCAAAATCATTAGATCAATGTCATAACTAGGGAGCAGATTTATAGGCACTAAAAATGTGTAAAATAGGCAGGAAAAAAGGCACTACAAATGGACAAAATAGGCACATAAATAGGCACTAAAAATTTGATAAGTTAACACTTAGAAATACACAATTTTAGTAGAATGGATCTTAAGATGCACTATAGCTAATAGTACATATTATACAAAATTAAAAATTAATGCTTGGGGTATAAATTTCTGCACCCAATTTTAACCTATTAATAACCTTTACCTATGTGAAATATTTGTCTTCGCCATATCAACGAAGGGAAAAAATAATCATACCTATTTAACAATTTTAATTTTCCTGAGCATTTTCAGTAAGAAGTAAGCATTATAATCCTTTGTAATACAGATAACAAAAACACAACAAATATAAATGGGTACACTTAACATGCAGTTGCCCTTAGAGTCATGTTTAGAATTTCATACAGATTAATAGAAAACTGCATCCTGTGGAACATTTTGAAGTTAGGAAAATGTAGAAAACATGGATTCTGAGAAATCTGAGGTTAAAATTACGTAATAGCAGCTATGATACAGGTGTAGGGCTATTTAAATAGTTATGTGACGTTTTCTGTAGTGCTGCTACAAAAATAAAGTTACATTATTGAAGTATATATTAATTTTAAGAAAAAAAAAAAAACTAAATTTGGTGTTGTTGTAAGTTTTGGGCCAATTTGCACAGATGTGTCTCCTTAATAAACCCCTTTTTGTGTATCGAATGTGCAGCAATAAGACATTTCTCTTCCCCGAAAACTTCACATTGAAACCAACAAATGCAAAAGCTGTTGTCACAAATTACAAGCAGAAGAAATTGGCTAAAAAGGCAGTTTTAGGCACTAATGAGCAGAATAGGCACAAACGTATGAAATAGGCATTTATAGGCACTATATAACTAAGGGCTAATAATTGCAGGAAACATGCTTATAACTTAAAAGCCTACGTTTCTGAACAAAGGAATAAAATAGGCAAATAGGCAAAATCTGCCCCCTAGTTATAACACATATAAGAGTTGCCCAATAAATAATGCCCAACAATTAATTGTCTAGTGAAAAACATTTTTGAGAAATGTACAAATTTGGGTGCAGCTTACCTGAATTTATCGCATGTGTATGCAAAGTTTCAGTTTCTTCAGACAGAAAGCATAAGTGTAGGAATGTTTTAAAATGGCATCTGTAAGTGACATCTTGTCATAAACAGCTTGCTGTGATTTCTTGTGATAGAGAAAGAAACCGTAAATGTTCATGCAAAGTCTATAGAACATCTGCAGTTAATAGAAGTACCGTTGGTATCTGCCTCGGTAGTGTAGATGGTAGTGTGCCAGCCTCACATTCAAGGTCCCGAGTTCAAATCTCAGTCAGGGTGAGCTACCTGGATAAGGTTTCTTCTGGGGTCTTCCCTTGTCCTTAAAGACGAATGTCGGGTAGCTCTAAGCTCCATGGACCCTGGACGCATTTGAACATTATTTCACCCATTTCATTCACCGTCCAATATGACTAAGGTTGGAGGATGTAAAATTATAATGAAAAAAGTAGCATTGGTCACTGGGCACAAAGGGTGAAAGCACCAGAGGGCATTGCTGCAGAGCTCCCAGGATTTGTCACTGATGGGAAGACCTCCCATAACTGTCACAGCCGATTCAAAACAGTACCTTCAGCCAGAAAAGTCATGATTACAGTGTTTTGGAATTGTGAGGACATAATTCTCATTGATACGAAGTCAAAAGACGGTACCATTAATTGAGAAAGTTACATCAAAACTTAAGTAGCGCTTCCGGCGAGTGGAGTACTATGTTAACCCAGAGGAGATTTTCATTCAGCATGATAATGCCTGTCCCCATACAACTTTGAGGACTTCTGCCCAAATCACCAAACTAGGTTGGACAGTGTTAGCCCATCCACCATATAGTACCGATTTGGCTCCCTCAGATTTCCACTTGTTTGGGCCACTGAATAATGCCATTCGTGGAAGATATTTTCAAGACGATGTAGAGGTGATTCAAGCAATGAAAACGTGCCTCTGCAGGCAGACTATGATCAGCACCCATGATCAGAAAACATATTGTCGTGGGGCTCTTTGCTTGGACGCGTAAAGTGTTCAAGAACAGATTTGCTTTGGCTGCCCTGGAATGGTGGTGTCTTTGTCATCTAGGAGGGTCAGGCCTAGGAGTGCTGTGAGTCAGTAATCACGTTGAATCAACCTAACTTAATAGGGCAATTCTGCTACAAAAGTTAAGTGTAAAACTTGTGACTAACAGTGAAGTACAAGCTATGCATTGCAGTGGATAGAGTCTACATGAAAAATTCAATGCCATGGCCAGGATTTGAACCACGGATCTCCTGGTTTCCATTCAGTCGCTCTAATCCATAGAGCTACCATGGCTAATGTGCCATGCTAACATTAATTTCTCCATTCGTCTCATATATATCCCCAGGAAACCACTAGGGGCTCTCGCATTCAGGATACACCGCTTGTGGTGACTTATTATCGTAAGTACTTGAGTCCCAGGCTTCATCATTTAACTCTTATTATTTTAGTTAATTGATGGAAATTAATATATGACTGGTGCATTGCAGACTTATAGTTAAATGCATCGCTCTTATGGTAAGCTATGATTAGTCATAATTTTGGAAATAAAGACACAGTTAGCTGTTTTGGTCTACCAGTCTTTTGGAAAAGATGATCTAAAGCGTTAAATGAATAAACTGAAGGACATTTCTTAGTACTCATTGCATTTTGTGCTTCTATTTTGAAAGACAGCCCAATTAACTACTGTGCTGACATCTCTGTGAAATGCCTTCTAATAGTTAAGGGCGTTCCACACAGATGTCAGAGCAATAACATTGCATCTAGACTGGCTCTAAGTATGTAGGGTAGTGGAGACATGAGGAGGAAAATAAAACCCTCACATATTTTATCTAAGTTATGCATGCAAGAATTATAAATGTTGTAGTAAAGTGAAACAATTCAGTTGCGACCAGAATAGTTGTCAATAAACAAATATTTGTATATGTACTCAGAAAAAGGGATGAATTTAAATATTTTATATCTGACAGATACAAACCAATATTGCTACTTATTTACTTTTTAAGATGAGGCATTTTGAACTTTTGAACCCATAGAAAATAACACCATGAACAAAAGTCATATTTTGCAACAGTTTAGAATGAGCGGGAAAGGAACAAAATGGGTGAAACCGAACTTGATGCTTATATATTTTAAATCTCTGGATTCTGCAGCTCTAAAGTTTAAATATTGTTTGTATATATTGTGACTTTGTGGGTTCTTAGAATTAAAAGTCCAATTTGCAGAAATTCCAAATGTTCTTTATTTGCGTAGAAATACGCTTCGTAGCAGCAGAATTACATCACATACATAACACCATCTACCAAGGTCGATGTCCACACAAACAGTGTTCTGATTACATCAGCTCTCGTTACAACAACACACTGCAATTGTTTACTCCTTAATGTGTTTACAACTGTTCACGACTGACTCTTGGCCAGTCGTCGCCTTCTTAAATACCTCATTGATAAATTCGAGAGATTTCTGTAACAATCACTAGATATTTCTGGAATAAACAGGACATCGAAAGCTCTGTAAAACAATCAAGACGTTACCAGAATGTTCCAATTACCTCACTTATCTGTGTCGGTAAGTCTTATCTCAGTGATACACTATCTGACTGTTATCTTTATCTGCAGGCTCTTTGTGTACACAAGCCGTGCTTATCCATCGAAAGTTCTGTAAAACAATCAAGACGTTAACACAATTTTGAGTCGAACTAATACTCGATGCTCCATTTATTGCTAGTATTTACCTAGAACGCGTTTCGTTAGGACTTCCTAACATCATCAGCTGTTGTCGACTAATGGATGCCGGTTCAGTGAACTCCTCGGAGGTGATAGGTGCGTCTCTGTCGGTATCTTGATGAACTTGAAATTGGGGTTGTCTTCAAAGGTAGTATCGAAATTAAACAATTTACTTTCATATTTCTTTATAAAGATTTTTTCCCACGTGGTTAATGCAGCTGGACCTTGGACACTTTTTAGTAAGTGAATTTCTCGTTCTATGTCATGATTTTCCTTCCAAAAATGGTACGCTACCGCCGATTTATCTATTTCTTTATTCCTTATGTTCCTAAAGTGCTCTTTAAGCCTAATGTTGACGGTCCTTTTTGTTTTTCCAATGTAGAATTTGTCACAGTCCTTGCAATTTATCCGGTACACTCCTGATTTTCTGCCTGTGGGTATTTCCTTTGTATTATGTGATTTCAAAAGGTGTTGTACACTAAATTTGTTCTGTGGGGCCAAAGTAATATTGTGTTCTTTGAAAACTTTTTGGAAAAGGTGTGTAGCTCTGGGATGATACGTAAATTTTCTGTATGAGGTTTCATTGCTGACTGGGGAAAGAGTAGTTACTTGATGTGTGTTTGGAGGAATTTAGTAACAGTGACGTCAAAATTAATATAAAAATTATTTGTGGTTGGTTTATTGACACTCGTCACTTACTTTTTCATATATTTATGAGAGACTAGTTTCAAAGGCCCTGGCCTCCATTTTCAATCTCTTCCCAACTGGCAACTGTTGTTATCTGCTTTCTCTGGTGGTGGAACTATGAACTTTTTTGTCAAATTATCTGCTGGCGGGATTTCAAAGTTCATTATGCGATCCTTATTTTTCCAGATGAATATGTTCTCCCATGTTGTCAATCTATTTTGGTTTATCACTCCTTTTAATAATTTTGGATTTGGATCAATGTCATGGTTTTCATTCCAAAAATGAAATGCTACTGCTGACTTGTCTTCTTGTTTCAATCTGATGTTTCTAAAGTGTTCTTTGACTCTGGTTTTTAAATTTCTTTTTGTTTGACCTATGTAGCATTTTTCACAATTCTTGCAATTTATTTGGTATATTCCAGATTTGTTACCTGAAGGAATTTCATCTTTTGTTTTTGAATTTAGTAATTTTAAAATTGAGTATCTATTAGTAGGTGCCAAGATGATATTTTGTTCCTTGAATATCTTTTTAAATTTATTAAATGTTTTTGGATGATATGTGAATGAACTGAATATGCTGTTGCTTTCTTTTTCTTTAATAAATGTGGTTGTTTCCTTAATGGTTTTCTTTAGTTTAGATTTTCTAATTTTCTTCAACACCAAACTTTTGTTGTATCCGTTTTCTTCTGCTATGTGTATTATTGCTTTTTGTTCCTTGAAATATTCTTCTTTTTCCATGGGTATGTTGACTAGTCTGTGTGTAAGGCTGTTTATTATTGCATGTTTATGTGTAATTGGGTTGTGGCTATTATTTTTTATATAATTTTCTGAATGTGTTGGCTTCCTGTAAATTCCAAATTTTATTTTTGTATCATTCCTGATGATATTTAGATCCAAGAAAGGTAGTTGTCCATTGATTTCCTTTTCTATTGTGAATTTGATAGTCCTTTCTTGCAGATTGAGTAATTTTAATGCATCATCTAAATGTTTACTTGGTACAATTGCAAAGATGTCGTCAACATATCTATACCAAACCTTGAAGATCAATGGGAAGGACTTTTTAATTTGTGTTTCAAATGCACTCATAAATAAGTTAGCCTTACACCTTTTTTGGCTAACTTATTTATGAGTGCATTTGAAACACAAATTAAAAAGTCCTTCCCATTGATCTTCAAGGTTTGGTATAGATATGTTGACGACATCTTTGCAATTGTACCAAGTAAACATTTAGATGATGCATTAAAATTACTCAATCTGCAAGAAAGGACTATCAAATTCACAATAGAAAAGGAAATCAATGGACAACTACCTTTCTTGGATCTAAATATCATCAGGAATGATACAAAAATAAAATTTGGAATTTACAGGAAGCCAACACATTCAGAAAATTATATAAAAAATAATAGCCACAACCCAATTACACATAAACATGCAATAATAAACAGCCTTACACACAGACTAGTCAACATACCCATGGAAAAAGAAGAATATTTCAAGGAACAAAAAGCAATAATACACATAGCAGAAGAAAACGGATACAACAAAAGTTTGGTGTTGAAGAAAATTAGAAAATCTAAACTAAAGAAAACCATTAAGGAAACAACCACATTTATTAAAGAAAAAGAAAGCAACAGCATATTCAGTTCATTCACATATCATCCAAAAACATTTAATAAATTTAAAAAGATATTCAAGGAACAAAATATCATCTTGGCACCTACTAATAGATACTCAATTTTAAAATTACTAAATTCAAAAACAAAAGATGAAATTCCTTCAGGTAACAAATCTGGAATATACCAAATAAATTGCAAGAATTGTGAAAAATGCTACATAGGTCAAACAAAAAGAAATTTAAAAACCAGAGTCAAAGAACACTTTAGAAACATCAGATTGAAACAAGAAGACAAGTCAGCAGTAGCATTTCATTTTTGGAATGAAAACCATGACATTGATCCAAATCCAAAATTATTAAAAGGAGTGATAAACCAAAATAGATTGACAACATGGGAGAACATATTCATCTGGAAAAATAAGGATCGCATAATGAACTTTGAAATCCCGCCAGCAGATAATTTGACAAAAAAGTTCATAGTTCCACCACCAGAGAAAGCAGATAACAACAGTTGCCAGTTGGGAAGAGATTGAAAATGGAGGCCAGGGCCTTTGAAACTAGTCTCTCATAAATATATGAAAAAGTAAGTGACGAGTGTCAATAAACCAACCACAAATAATTTTTAGAGTAGTTACTTGTTTGCATCTTAGTTGTCTTTTGAATTTATCCATTTTCTTGTTGACCAATTCAGCACTGTATCCATTGTATTCTGCAATGTGAATGATATTATTGTACTCTTTGTTATATTCTATCTTGTTTAAAGGTACATTAACCAGCCTGTAAGTTAAACTGTTGATAACAGCATGCTTGTGTTGCCTTGGGTTATATCCATCTGATTTTATGAAATTTTCTGTGTGTGTTTCCTTTCTGTGTATGCCAAATTCAAGTTTATTATGTTTTCTGGTAAGTTTCAAATCTAAGAAAGGGATTTCATTGTTTATCTCTTTTTCTATGGAGAATTTTATTGCAGTATTTTGTAAATTAAGTAGTTTTAATGCATCATCCACTTGTTTCTCATTTATTATTGCCCAAATGTCATCCACATATCTGTACCAATGCTTAAAAATTAGTGGGAATGCCTTTGTGATGTGCGTTTCCAAAAAGCTCATGAAGAGGTCTGCCAAAAATGGGGACAATGGGTTGCCCATAGATAGTCCTGATTTTTGTTTGAAATTTTTTTTATTGAATGTAAAAAAGGACTGTTCAATGCAAATATTGGTTAATTGAAGGTATTCCTCTATGATGTTTTGGTCTATTTGTAGGGACTGAAGCCATGTTTGCATGTACTCTATGAGTTTGTCTCTCGGAACACTTGGGAACAAGGAGATTACATCAAAAGATACCATTCGGTCTGTGGGAGAAAATTGTAGATTTTTAGTTTTGTTGATGAATTCCAGCGAATTTTTAATACTGTGGCTTTTGAATTTTGGTAGCTCCTTAAATTTTTTGTTTAACCATTTGGATAGCTTGTAGCAGGGTGTGTTTATGTTGTTAATGATTGGGCGCATCTTATTTCCTGTTTTATGAATTTTGGGTAATCCATATATGTTAGCTACTGTAGGGTTTCATTTACAAAATCCTGCAATAAAATTCTCCATAGAAAAAGAGATAAACAATGAAATCCCTTTCTTAGATTTGAAACTTACCAGAAAACATAATAAACTTGAATTTGGCATACACAGAAAGGAAACACACACAGAAAATTTCATAAAAGCAGATGGATATAACCCAAGACAACACAAGCATGCTGTTATCAACAGTTTAACTTACAGGCTGGTTAATGTACCTTTAAACAAGATAGAATATAACAAAGAGTACAATAACATCATTCACATTGCAGAATACAATGGATACAGTGCTGAATTGGTCAACAAGAAAATAGATAAATTCAAAAGACAACTAAGATGCAAACAAGTAACTACTCTCTCCCCAATTAGCAATGAAACCTCATACAGAAAATTTACTTATCATCCCAGAGCTACACACCTTTTCCAAAAAGTTTTCAAAGAACACAATATTACTTTGGCCCCACAGAACAAATTTAGTGTACAACACCTTTTGAAATCACATAATACAAAGGAGATACCCACAGGCAGAAAATCAGGAGTGTACCGGATAAATTGCAAGGACTGTGACAAATTCTACATTGGAAAAACAAAAAGGAACGTGAACATTAGGCTTAAAGAGCACTTTAGGAACATAAGGAATAAAGAAATAGATAAATCGGCGGTAGCGTACCATTTTTGGAAGGAAAATCATGACATAGAACGAGAAATTCACTTACTAAAAAGTGTCCAAGGTCCAGCTGCATTAACCACGTGGGAAAAAATCTTTATAAAGAAATATGAAAGTAAATTGTTTAATTTCGATACTACCTTTGAAGACAACCCCAATTTCAAGTTCATCGAGATACCGACAGAGACGCACCTATCACCTCTGAGGAGTTCACTGAACCGGCATCCATTAGTCGACAACAGCTGATGATGTTAGGAAGTCCTAACGAAACGCGTTCTAGGTAAATACTAGCAATAAATGGAGCATCGAGTATTAGTTCGACTCAAAATAGTATTAATTTTGTGCTTCATTGTATCATAGTCCTTAAACAACAGAATCAAGACGTTACCAGAATGTTCCAATTACCTCACTTATCTGTGTCGGTAAGTCTTATCTCAGTGATACACTATCCGACTGTTATCTTTATCTGCAGGATCTATGTGTACACAAGCCGTGATTATCTCTCGGCACCGAACTTTCTGTGCTTTTCGCTGTGACAATATCCTTATGAGTGGAAAATTCCATTTTGTATTCGATGGGGAAAAAGATGAAAAGTGGATGGTAAATTTCAGTACGTGTCCAAGTACTTGTGCCATGTGATTTGTTATTATCTTTTACTCAATGAATATCAAGAATTGGAATACATGAGAAAGAAAATCAAAAAGTTTTGATTATTAATTATGGGATTAGAGTGGGTGTAAACATTCGTTATAACTTAGTAGAGACTTCCTTTTAACATATTACATCCATTATTAAGTTATATTTGCACAAGTGATATATTTTTCTTTCCAATTAAGTAGCCAAGATGCAATTCTATTCTTTAATATTGAGTAACTTTGTAAATTATTATTTAATATTTAATAAGATACTGCAACAGAAGTTTAATTCCTAACAATAAAGTGATGAGATTATCTCAACTTCCTTGGAATTAACAGAAAGTTGTGAATCTTTCACTTTTAATCCTTTCTGTTTTTATGTAATAATTTTCTTCCTAAAATCTATGCTGCAACATAATAGAGCTTCCATGGGTATATCTTTGTTATGACAGATATTAATAAATAACATAATAATATTTTTATGATATTACTTGTTTTACTCATTTTATTTTGGGTCATTTCTATGTGTGTGCAGAAAATGACTTGCTGAAATAAAAATAATTAATGAATTCCTGTATTTCCTTAAGTGGAACATAGGGCCTTTGAACCTCGCAACCTTGAGGCGTGTAGGCAATGGGCTGATCAGAGGTTTCCTGATTAGAGAGATTCCGGGATGAGTGATAGCCCATCGCGAGAAGTGAAAGTACAAGAAATGAGGTGATAGGAAAGATGATGGAGCAATTGATAGAATGCTGGAGGGTGGGGGGGGGCAAGATGTGAGGAGCCGGAGAAAACCCGCCCCAGCGCTATGTCCAACACAATTGGCCGCCTTGGTGAGAGCTAAGTGTTCTAACCATTTAGAATCGAATTGATTTAAAATTTGGATCAACTTCATTAAACCTTTTAAATTTCAGAGAATAAACAAAATTAAGTAAAACCAGCAAAAAGCTTCCCACCAAATAGGTTTTGTTGCACAAGCCATGGTGGGGCCCTCAAAATGGAAAGAGCAGGCTTAAAGCAGTGTAAATATTTTATTGTCTTAATTTCTGTCATTATAAGTAAGATATATACCTAAATTAATGCTATGTTACAGGCAGATCTAAAAAATGAAACAGACAGAAAATACCTCTACTGTTTGCTTGAAACCATTTGGAGATTGAAAACTAATGCTTCGTTATTACATTTAAATTCTTATCTCTTTTTTTTTTAAATTGTTTTTTGTACCACATCCCATTACCAGAAAAATGCTACGAATATCCTGAAGAAAGAGAATTGACATTTTTGCTTTCTGATGACAGAAAATAGTAAACTGAGGCACGTAGAACAGTGTTTCTCAAACTCCTCTGCCTCAAGGACCTCCTTATCATTTAATAACTTGTGCGCAGAGCCCCAGTTTGGCAACTCAATTTATATGAACGAGTCTTCTACACGCTCCCAACTGTTAGGTTGATTGCAGCTCTCAGCTGCATTACATCATTATGACATAGCTGCATAAAAAATGTTAAGTAAAATGTATGTTGTTTGGCACCGGGCAGATAAGCGACTCAGTAAATAAAGTTCTACATTTTCTATAATTTTAATTCAACATTATTACTTGACTTAAGGGAGCGGACGACACTTTGAGAAACACTGGCTTAGAATAATAATGGCATATCCCAAACAAAGTTTATTTTGAGATAAATGTCCTTTTCTGCTTTTTTTATTTTTTTATTTTTTGTTCAAAACCTGTAAAGTAGGTAATATTAAGACTTGATATTTTATGGGTATTTAAATTAAGGGATTTCAAGTCTATGTGCAAATTTTATGCTACTGTGAGTAATAGTTTTCTTGAATTTGTGTTCTTTCTTAGAACAAAAAATATACAAAACAGAAAAAAAATGATGTAAAATAAACTTTTGCTTTATTTAATATATTCAGATACCTAATCCAGCGTTATTACCATAGTTTCACATATTTTGTCATCAACTTTCTTCTGTTTATTACCCATTCAATTGCCTTTATCAATTGCTTTCCCCCTTTTTTGAGAAACAGGAATAACATCTGTAGATGGCGCCATATTCACTACCGTTCACTACAATGCCATGAGTCGTAAATAAAGCACTAATAGTTGGGATATTGTCACAAGTGACTGTTTTGACTAACACATAGTAGTTCATTTGAGTTCAATAGTATGTGTAACGTCACTCCCCCACTCCATCACCCGTTGGATAAAAAGCTGGTGTAAGCCGACACCTTCTTCACTCTTTCCTAAAACATAGATTCTTCACTGTCACAGTGGCGGGAAAAGCATCTACACGAAGGTCTATCCGCGGCGGAGTCCCCGAAGGTTCTGTGTTATCCCCGACGCTGTACAGCGTCTACGTGGCTGACCTTCCCACTGAACAGCACGTCAACATAGCACAATATGCTGACGACGTGCTGCTATTCTCAACAAATAGACACCCACGCAGAACCTTCAACCCCATTCAACGTTACCTAATTCTCTTCCAGGATTGGTGCACGCGTTGGCGATTGTCCATTAATACGGAGAAAAGCCAAGCGATTTTGTTCACCAAGCGCCGCTTTCCCGCCAATTTCCCCCAATTTACCTACTTCGGGCAAGGAATCAGGTGGGAGAATTCAATCAAGTACTTGGGAGTCAAGCTGGACAAGGGCCTAACTTTTCGGGAGCACATCCAGGAGCAAGCTCATCGGTCGTGTGGTGCCGTGGCATCACTATACCCTGTGCTTCGGTCTGCGATGTCTGTTCCCCTAAAGTTGCGCCTCTATATGGCTCTGGTCCTCCCTATCATGCTCTATGCGTGCGAAGTCTGGGGTATGGCCGCAGGCTCACATCTAGTTCTGCTCCAACGTGCACAGAATAAGTGTCTTCGGATTATTTATTCTGTTTGTACAAGGTTCCCCGTGAGACTACTTCACGAGGCTTCATCCCTCCGATATGTGGAGGATGAAATTAGGCGCCGGGCGACAAAATTCTGCGAGGGTTTGCCCCAACATCAGAGCGCCCTCGTCAGATCCCTTGGGGATTATGTTCCTCGTGAACGTCGCATAAAGCGATACCGGTTACCCCGCATGTCTTGCGGTCACTACCGGTAACCACATGATCTCCATTCCAGCCTAAATTAAATTTCAGCTAATCCAAAATTTTTATTCTGGAATATTCAAAATTATACATACCTTCTTCCTAGTTTATTAACTAGCCCACCAGCGGTGCACGCTGTCCGTAGCACCCGGTTCATCATTCCCTGAGGAGCAACAAGCTACCTCCCTACACTAACCCCACTTAAAATACATCCATCATTCTGCAACATCCACATCCCGCCACTACGTGGTTAAGCTCTTCCCAGAGCAGGTACACGATTTGACCACCCTTCGGGCTGTTCCAAACAGCCCGCCAGCATGGAGTTGAGTTGAGTTTCTCGCTCTGTCTTGTAGAATGATTCGGCCTGAACAGATGGATTTGGCTGCCGCCTCTTGAGGCAGGTAATCGGCCGCTGTGGCCACCTATGTACCTTGCTTGCTTGTAGTAAATATTCTTATTAATTGAATTGTAGTTTTAGTTAGTATTACCCATACCTTTTGTAGAAATGAACCAAATATAAAACCCCAACCTCTCGCGAAGCATGTGTTCCCTACTTTGAGCAATTCCCCCGTGTACGATCTGGCCATGTGCTTCTTGTCCATTCCCATCCATGGTTAGGTCGCCACAATGTCCATTTTACACTGAGAATATGTACATTTTCACTATGGACAAATTTTAAAGGTGGAAAATGAAAACTTTAGGATATCCCAATTCGTTTCATACTTCTTCACATGAAAGGTAGATGACAGCTATGCATGATCAGCTTCTAACTCAAAATTTGATGTGAGTTGGGAGTTCTGAGCGCCTCAATTTTGTACATAAAAATTACAACATAATTTAAACTGAAAAATGAAGATTTACTATATTGGTAGTCATATGCTCTCTCTGGAAAACACGAATAGATGCTAAAGTTAGTCTATTTTGTTAGAGCAATAATCATTCATTATTATAAGTTGCCCACTCTCTATGGTTTGGAGGGGGGTGCTACCTCGACCAATTGAAGATCTTTTGTGCCTATGTCCATGATGGATGAGGTGAGAGGATACTAAGGGTGGTCGAAGCTGAGGAGGGATGACAACAGAGAGCAGGATCCCTAACAGCTACAGATTGAAATTGCCCGGGGGAGTCAGAAATTGGACACCTCCCCCAATTTGGAGGACAAGGATACATTTGCCATGCGCGTCAAAACTCCCGTCAACGTTTAGAATCCTGAAAGAGCCAACCGAAAGGTGAAGTGAAGGAGAGTGTAAACCGTGGGCTACGGGAGTAGAAACAAGGACATTATGAACACGGGCCACAGACCTGTTGTTAAGCCCTTAATACACTCGATGGGCCACGATGGAACAAGTTAAGAACATAATTCTAAAGTGTTGGCACTAATTCAACATATTGTACTGTCTTATAAAGGCGTATCGGAAGGAATGTGCGCCAACAGATGTTTATGGAAGCCTATCGCGAGTTCAGTGTATGTATACTCTGTTCAGATTCAATCATGTCTTCTGGACAGCAACGTGTCATACACTGGCAGGCGCGAGAAATCACATATAACGTGATTGAATATTCTGACAAGGAGAAAGAAGAGGTAATCAAAATACCTTTGTGTCAAGCGGCAGCAATGGTAATTTACATTTGTGCACAATAATTAATTGTGTTCGTGTCGTGCTTAATTTAATTCGGAGGACCACCTTGATTTTAGCAGAAATCAAGGAAACTGATTTTGTGGACTGTACCCGATAGAGCTGTATTCATATCACTAGATAAATTTATTGCACACGCTACATTTCTTATGTGAATAATCATGAAGAAGACAACAATACATTTAATATTTTAAATAAACTAAAATCGTTCTTTCATTGGAACAAACGCTGCATGCAGCCAAACAACCAAGCACATCACATGTCTCTACATGTCTCCAACATGTCTGCTACTAAAAACGGAAGAAGACTATTTTCTTGCACGCTGGCGAGTCACATGACCAGCTGGCCGCATAACCGGCGCCAAGTGAAATATTCATGCGCCCGCTAGAACAAATGACGATAATGGCGCAAACAAATTGGCTAACCTTTCGTATCAGACACACAGCTCCCAAGTGCTCTATTTGTTTCATCACTTACTGTACGCCAGGTTACTAATGTTTCGCTCCTCTAGTAAACAAGATAACGAACGAATACAGCGCTGTGTCGCTGAAGGTCAATACGCCTCAGTGCTCTGTCATGTATTATGTGTTTCAAATGGGATGATGTTTGTCCTTGAGCGCTACTAGGTGAATAACAATCGGAGTCCTGCGGTGTTGTCATATTGCATTCCCGCTGTGGTGTGTGACGAGCGGCAAACTAATCAATCTCTAATAAATACTATTCGCGCTAAGACAAAAATTCAGATTTTGCAAAAACTGATCCATGAGGAAGGAGAGTAATATATTTAACATAACCGTAAAAACCTCATATTTTTAGCTCAAATAGTTTTCCTAATACAAGTAAATAAAGTAAATACCATTATATTATTACAAAGCATTGCGACGTAAGCACTGTAATGAATATCATTATTGGTTGGCATGTATGCGTGAACGTATATTTGAAATTACTCAGAACTGAAAAGTAAATATTTGACATGACGTGGTAAAAGAAATATGTACTTTGAATAAGCCAAGGTGTTTGTTAAATTCGATGAGAGGAAACAACACACTTCCTGCTAGTCTGGCAGAACATGTCTGGTAACATTATATATTTGTTTATGAATGGTTCGTAATCTCTATTTACTCTAGAGAGTTCAAAGCAGCATTATTCAGTAATTCTTCCATGAAAACGTGTATTAGCTGGATCAATCGGAGGCGATTCTCCCCCCCCCCCTTACTACTGCTAGAACAATCCAATAGAGTTAATGTGGGCTCAAATTATGTTGCAAACAAAAATAATACTTTTAAACTGATTGACGTTGAACGACTTATTCACGAAGAAATTGACAAGGAACACAACAAGACTGGGAAAACTGCGTGAGACGTCAGATAAACTACAAGAAGACGACTTTCGGACAGAAATAGCACGTAACGAGGTTTTGGAACCTATCATCATAAATTTGCAGTACTCAGACGATGAAGATAATGTGACTTTGTGGGTTCGTGAAATGAAAAGTCCAATTTCACCACTCAAAAATGTTCTTTATTTCCACCGACTTACAGTTGAACACTTGCCAATTACACAAAATTACGTAATGCACACAATTACGATTCACCAGTTCGTCCGTTACAATTTCACTTGCACTAGTAATTACGGACAATACTCCGATGCACGTACACAATTACGTAAATTCTTCCGTCGCACAGTCTTCTCTTCCACTAATACGGCGCTACTTCACTAGCACGTCAAGCACTGACTGACTGTCTGACTTGCTGCAGCCCTTTTTATAGGCATCTCGCCGTCTTCTCGGCTTCTCTAGTTTCCAGGCGAAGATTCCAGATGATAGGAGAAGGGGAGAGAAACGTCCAGGGACGAGTGACATTCCCTCTAATCTTCCCCCTCAGTTAGTGACAGAGACTGATGAGAGGCGTGGCTCGGCCGCCTCTGGTTTCCTCACAGCTGTTGCCCTCATGCCTACCGCTAATTGGGTGACAATAATGACGAATTATCTCTTAGCTTAAGTAAAATTCACAGCTATACGGATGCACCGCTGTTATTTTCGTTGGACTAGAAAAATAAGTAATTCATAAACTATAATTGATTTTAAACTAAATTTTAAAGCATTTGCACAATATACGAATATGCATGTTCCAATTTTGATTTCAACAACTGCACTGTTATAAAACTTTAGAAAATTCAGAGAGAGGGAAATATAAAAAGAGTGGAGGTAACAAGGTGGCAACGGTGAAGGCTCTAACGCATCTGGTTGGCTACAGGCGAGAACTCTTCCCATTTGAAGCACATAATAGCTCACGTAACCCTTTGCTTTGTAATGGGTTTCCCCAATTGTCAGCCACGAAAGTGAAGTAAGAGTACTCGTCTTTTTTATTGAACACAAATACTGTAACAGGCTGGCCCCGTAGCTCAGTCGGTAGAGCACCTGCTAGGGGTCCCGGGTTCGATTCCCGGTGGTGGGGTTGGGGATTTTTCTCCGTCCAAGATAATTCTTTCTGGAAGTATGAATGAGAATGCGAATGTGTGCGTGATTAAAAACCAACCGAACAACCGATATGTTCCAAAGGAGAATGGCCGCCGATATGACCATTGCAGAATTAAATGGAACAAATAAAAAAATTACACAACACAAGTATTTCTAGCATTTGTAGATAGGGTAGGGTATATACAGGGTGTTACAAAAAGGTACGGCCAAACTTTCAGGAAACATTCCTCACAAAGAAAGAAAATATGTTATGCGGACATGTGTCCGGAAACGCTTAATTTCCATGTTAGAGCTCATTTTATTACTTCTCTTCAAATCACATTAATCATGGAATGGAAACACACGCCAGCAGAACGTACCAGCGCGACTTCAAACACATTATTACAGGAAATGTTCAAAATGTCCTACGTTAGCGAGGTTACATGCATCCATCCTCCATCGCATGGAATCCCTGATGCGCTGATGCAGCCCTTGAGAATGGCGTATTGTATCACAGCCGTCCACAATACGAGCACGAAGAGTCTCTACATTTGGTACCTGGGTTGTGTAGACAAGAGCTTTCAAATGCCCCCATAAATGAAAGTCATGAGGGTTGAGGTCAGGAGAGCGTGGAGGTCATGGAATTGGTCCGCCTCTACCAATCTATTGGTCACCGAATCTGTTGTTGAGAAGCGTACGAACACTTCGACTGCAATGTGCAGGAGCTCCATCGTGCATGAACCACAATGGGTATTTTGACAATTGTCTGCACGGATGATTTCAATTTACATTTTAAGAGAAATACTAAAATGAGCTCTAACATGGAAATTTAGCGTTTCCGGTCACATGTCCACATAACATATTTTCTTTCTTTGTGTGTGAGGAATGTTTCCTGAAAGTTTGGCCGTACCTTTTTGTAACATTCTGTATGTAGCTATGGTGATGTTACGGTGCTATATTTTCCTATTTCTGTCGTTTCTTTTTTCATTGTACTTCCATCAGTACATCATCATTTTAGTTACAGATGGTAATAATTCTTATAGAAATGGCTCCTTTGATTGTTGTGGCAAAATTTTGTGAAAGGTATAAAATATTCATTACATCACATCAATACAGTTTATGGATTTTGATTAAGCCACAAATTAGAATGCGCAAAACACGGGTGTTTTGTCTTCTATATTCTAGATACATACTTTATTTTAATCATAGATGAAGGATTAAAACCTTATTTAATTATGTTAATCTATATGACTTATTTAATCTTGGAATCTGGCAGTGATACACTTATTTTAAATTGCATATTCTACGACCAATGATTGACGCTGAATAATAATGTATGAAACGAAACAAATTTGCATAATTTTTTATTAGCCTTTTAAGTTTAATATTAGTTGTGATAGAATTTAACTGCGTCATTTATTATTAAGTACTTATGGCTCCATATCGCCGGCACGGACTCTAAATATTCTTGCACACTTGCCTTTGGATGCGCTAACAAAAGAGTAATGTCAGCAATAAAAACATGAAGACAAATTTGATATAGAATTTAAATAGTGGGCGTATATTTTGATAATTTTACGGGTAGTAATTCTTCCCGCTTCACTTCTGAAAATCTCTGCATTCGGAACTATAAAGGATAATAGTTTTATAATAGAAAATAAACAAATGAAAAGGCATTCTACCACAAGCGCAGAACTATAGCGTAAATAAAAAAAAAATAATTCCCTACTTCGTGACTTCTGTCACTGACATTTTAGTTTTATTAATTGTCGCTATCAGAAACTATTTGTAGCTGTAATAAGAACAAAGCTGTTATTATTTTTATGACACCAATATCCACGCTCACGTAAAGCAATGAACTCCACTCTGCAGAAGGCAGATTCATTCCTTGCATCAACAGAGGTCTCCACTTTCCTGGACGGATGTTCATCTCAGGGTCACCAACCAGGTGAACGAGAGGGAAAGCGAATTCCGGAATCCAGTGTGCGGTAACTGCAAGGATGGTGTAGACAGAGTTAACCAATACGAACGACATGAAATTATTTTACATTACCTCGCTACTTCAGGTTGGAACATCAGGATAAAACTGGTGCAGATTAAGGTAAATCACATGTATTCAAGTTTTAACAAACCACTTGTGATAGTCTACGCCACAACTTTGATAGAAAACCATGTAGTGCATTGGCATTGCAGAGAGCGGCAATTAGTGTTCTGTAACTTGGGCAATTTATAAGATACATAAAAAGGGAATACATTCCATTAGAAGTCGACATTACACATAAATAACTAATTAACCAACGTGTATCAAATATTTGAATGCTTAAACCGGGTCAAATGAGCCGCCACTATGAATTTGTTAGGACCATAATATCCCTTCTTACATTTGTAGATATTTGTAAGTGACCAAACAAGTCTTTAATAAAGCAAACTCATACAACTTTCTTTACGTTTCTTTATGTTTGATATTTTCAATAAAGTAATTCATTAGTTTATTTATTTATTTACGTCCTCCAACGTTAAGTCATAGCTGTTACTGTCAAAAGGTTCAATTACCGTTTTCAAGCATTTGTATGCACGTATATAAGGAATATATTTGTAATATCATATTCTACTTTGAGTTTTCGCCGTTATGGTTTTGTTTTAGTTTTGACACTTTCGCTTTACCGTTTTATCGTAGCTGATTAAGATTTTTCTCGTTTACATTGGTACACTTAAACAAGTTTGCTATTTAAGTTAATTAACGGAAATTAATGATTTCTTCACACTAGCCGTATATAGGCTAAGGTTTTGGATAGATAGAGTCAACATGAAAAATTCAATGCCATGGCCGGGATTTGAACCACGGATCTCCTAGTTTCCATCCAGTCGCTCTTACACGGCACGTTGGCCATGGTAGCTCTGTCCAAAAGTTTGTTATGCTTTGTCACATTTGACAGTTTTTCATCGGAAAAGCGGAAAGAACTTATTGTTGTGTAGATAAGGCTCCTGGTTAGAATTCCGCCATTCCTCTGGAGTTATTTGCATAATAAAAATAATTATTATTATTATTATTATTATTATTATTATTATTATTATTATTATTATTATTATTATTATTATTATTATTATTATTATTATTATTATTATTATTATTATTATTATTATTATTATTATTATTATTATTATTATTATTATTATTATTATTATTATTATTATTATTATTATTATTATTATTATTATTATTATTATTATTATTATTATTATTATTATTATTATTATTATTATTATTATTATTATTATTATTATTATTATTATTATTATTATTATTATTATTATTATTATTATTATTATTATTATTATTATTATTATTATTATTATTATTATTATTATTATTATTATTATTATTATTATTATTATTATTATTATTATTATTATTATTATTATTATTATTATTATTATTATTATTATTATTATTATTATTATTATTATTATTATTATTATTATTATTATTATTATTATTATTATTATTATTATTATTATTATTATTATTATTATTATTACTATTATTATTATTATTATTATTATTAATTATTGTCATAACTGTACATTAACCATTAAATAATTAAAAAAATTTACTTATTTATAGCGTTTAACGTTCTTTTTAACTATAGTAGTCTATAGAGACGGTAAACTGTCAAATACAAAGACAAACACTTTGGATGTCACTTTAACAGCCGTAGTAGCACTAAAATAAAATTATATATAGGTGTTTATAGAAATTAAACGTATTTTCCTGAACAAAAATTACCAGATGTGAAATATAAGAGTAATGTGTTTAAAATAAATGCGGTAATGATGATGATGATGATGATGATGATGATGATGATGATGATGATGATGATGATGATGATGATGATGATGATGATGGTGGTGGTGGTAATAGCAATTTTAATAAAAATGATAAAACTTATATACAGAGACTGCCTAAATAATCGGACAAAGTAGAGTACTAAATTTTGAAAGTGAAAACCAACATTCGATGTGCTATTTTATTGAAATTAAAGATAATCGACAGTTACATGGTTCGTTTTTGTAAGAAAATAAATGTTATTTCGTATAAAAATTGCTGGAAATGTATGGATTTTTTATGGCTACGTGACCATTAAAATCTTGTTTTCACATAGTCCGTTCTGACCGTTTCAGGGCTGTCAGTCCTAGTTCCTCCTGAAGCTCAGCACAAATACCGGAGCACTTATACGCGGATTCTGTTTTAAGTAAATAATAATAAATAACCCATGGCGCGACAGCCCTTAGAGGGCCAAGGCCTACCAACCCGACTGCCGGCCTCACGCCCACTTACGCACGGCAGAGGTGGACGATCATCCAACCGATACGGGGTGGAGATGTGGTCAGCCGGAATGTTGGTTTCCGTGACCACGGCCACTTACCTAGCGTAAGCTCCTCACTTTCCTCACGATGCTGAGTGGGCATCGGTCCTATACCCGGGACCTAAAATCCCCACTACATGGGTGGGATCGAACCCGGGCCGCTTTCCGTGACCAGGGATCAAGGCATGCTGCCTTAGCCCGCTACGCCACGGCGCAGAACATTACCATCACCATTATATATATTAGCTGTTATTATAAATTGAGGGGATCCGTCCCCTTCAGCTGGTGTGGTGCGGGCGCTGCGGACCCCGAGCATTCGTGGTACCTCTGACGTTACTAGAGGAACCTCGGGCCGAACTGCCGAGCCCCTCCCTGAATGGGAGTTGTTCGGATTGGGTTGGTCTCGAGGGGGCGGTGGTTCCTGATACCCGTGGGATATCGGATACATCTCCTGACGGGGTTGAGGGAAGCCGTATATTCCCGTGTACTGGCCGGCATAGCTAGTAGTAGGTGTGCTAGATCACCAGGCGGCCCCAACGAGGTCATCGGTAGCCTTCGCCTTTGGGGTTGGAGCGTATCCACTTCCATCCTGTCTTGGGTTTTCGTAGCAGATGGGGGCTTGTTAGTCTCTAGGTCTTGCCCCATGGTAAGTCCCACGGAGGCGCCGGGTGCCCTTTTGGGATAGCTCGGTAACTCCCTGGTCATTAGAGGGGGTGTCAGTTCTCACTCTTTGTGGATTGCCCCCCCCCCCCCAGGGACCTACTTCGGTAGGTACGGGTTTGGCACACCCGGGGTCCCGAGCCAACAGTCTCCCTCGTGTGGGCTCCTCTTCGTGGTTGAGGGAGACGGTCAACAGGCCCACCCACGTGTAGGCCGCGCGTGTAGATCCGTGGAGAAGGTTTTTAGATTCTTGTCTAATTTAGAGTTTAGGATTTAGTGAACGAAATTTTTAGTAGGTTTTGATTGATGTTTTTTATGTACGTGTATTTTTAATAGGTTTTGTTACACTTGTATAGTTTTTAGAAAGTTTTATATCTGGCTTTTGCCATGACTAGTTTTTTAAAGGGCGCTGATGACCGCCGTAGTTGAGCGCCCTTATATATATCATTATCATTATCATGTGTGGATTGCCCTGGTAGATACCCTCGAGCTTATATGTATGTGTCATAAATTATAGTTGTGACAAAAGTAACATATGCAAATTGTAACGTTGTAAGATAATGTAATTTAAAGCATGTAATATTAGTCTGGTAATGGGGCATGCTGATTAATGGCATATCTCCGAAGTTAATGTATTTAATTCTTATCTTACCCGATAACACGTGATTCTATCATTGAGGCAAGAAATGACACCCAATTCAGCGACGTCTTGCTCCATCGGCGATACGGCCGCGCGTGGTTGAATGGTTAGACCGCTCGATTCTCACCAAGGCGGTCCGGGTTCGATCCTAAGCGAACGCAAAGTGAGATTTGTGGTGGACAACACGGCGCTGGGGCGGGTTTTCTCCGGTTTCTCACCGGTGCTCCATCCTCATCTCATGTATCACCGGTGTCACCGCCTGCGGTGCCTATGTAGTAAAAGCGGGCGTTAAACAGTACACATTTTCCATCAATGACCAGTCCAGAATTGTCCAAGATTCCACCTAGAATGCCCTACTCAGCTACCAAAATTCGCCTAGTAACTTCTCCTGCTAATGACCGCTAGCTTCTAATAGGATGTTGCCACTTCATTTCTACATTATTGAAATTTACTTCTTTCCAACCTAAAGTCTCTCTATAAATTTCTAAGAGATACTCTCACATAATCCAATCTAGCCTGCCATACCTAATCTGGCAACTTTGGATAGTGACTTTGCCCTCTCTAATCTAATCTACTTAATGTTGGATAGGTAGAGTCAGATTGACAAATTCAATGCCATAGCCGGGATTTGATTCACTGATCTCCCGGTCTCCGACCGTTGCTCTTAACCACTGAGCTACTATGGCCAACGTGCCGACATGACATTAAATTCTCCAACTGACTCGTATGTTTCCCAGTAAACCACTAGGAGTTCTCATATACGATGAGATATGCAACTTTTGTGGCGACTTATTAACTCTGTAAGTGCATAAGTCCCTGGATTTATAGTTACCAGTATTAGTTTAATTAATGAACATTAACTGTATTAAGTATTAATACAATTAATTTTCATTAATTAACCTAATAGTGGTCCGAACTATAAAGCCCGGGCCTTAAAGTACTTACAGCATAGTAAGTTGCTGCTTATATCACTTTATCCCAGATATAAGAGCGAGAAATGTGCAATGTGCAAGGCCTTTCTGCACACTTTATCCAAAGAAATAAGACAAAAACAAATTTTTGTAAGAACAATTTGTAGAAGCTTGGGTGGAGAAAGTCATATGAATATGATATATTACATGTGTTTTTATTTTTTACTAAGATGACAAAAACACAATCCTGATAATTATTTATTAAAAGCAAATAATTCAGCGTAAATTTTTTGGACCCCCCCCCCCCTGCATATTGACTTCTAAATACGTGCCTGGAGGTGCGGTTAATTGTATTTGTGAGGGAAGTTGATAATGATTTAAATATCTTATTTGTGGCACAATTGCGACTGTAGGAAGGACAAGTGGTAGTTGCAGATTTATATCATTTCTCATGCTTGCGTTCCGTGTTCACAATAAACGTCATAATTCTGGAAAAGTATGCAGAACTTCTAAAGCAACTACATGACACATTCCCTTCCCAATTTGAAGATATAAACAAAATTGAGACAAATATCCAATTATTTTGCACTTCTTTGAAGTTTCCATGTAGTGAGGCCCAACACGAGCTACAAATCGAACTACCTTTACAGTAAAATTCTACGACAGTAAAAGGTTCTGAGAAGGAAGGAAGGGAATTATTTAAATCTTTGCCCCGTAGTGATTATCAGAGATTACGTTTGTTTGTATCTAATTTAATGACAGTCTTTGGCTCTCTCTCTCTCTCTCTCTCTCTCTCTCTCTCTCTCTCTCTCTCTCTCTCTCTCTCTCTCTCTCTCTCTCTCTCTATATATATATATATATATATATATATATTATATATAATCTGTGAACAAAGCTTTTCAGAGATGAACTATATTAAAAGTGAGTATCGCAGTGAGATCAGACACGATCACCTTTTGAGACTGTGCACTTCGTCTTTGGCACTACATGTTGCAGACCTTGTAAAACATAACTTGTGCCACAGAAGTCATTCTAACAAATATTAGTTACAGTCTGATTTTTAAAAGAAGATACGTGAAGGTCATCTGTTTCTCCACATGGGTAGTGCATTGTTGCCCACCAGATCCCCTTTCTTTATCCTCTCAACACTCGAAACATAAACAAGCGTTCGTGTTATCTCATCTCAACAAAACTATGCACAGTTAATCTGTATTAGCCTACTTTAAAAACAGAAATAAGTTGCCCGCACATTCACTGAGTTGTAGGGTCCACACATGTGTGAGTTTTTTTAAATAATTGTTTGCACTATGTAACTAATATTCCATACATAGCTTTCTTGTTGCTATGCATCGTAATGTCACCCAAACGTCGGAACTCCCTATAGAACCGGCCGGCAGCAGCAGCAGCAGGAGACGGAGGCGTTCGGACACACCCACCCATTTATCTCAGTCACAAACTGAGGGGATGATTAGGGAAGTGTCACTTGTCGCTGGCCGCCTTTTCCCCCTTCCCCTGCCGTCTGGAACCTTCGCGGTGATTCACTGAAACGAGAGACTTCGAGAAAACTGTGATATCCCTATAAAGGGGGCTGCAGTGAGTGAGTTCAGTCAGTTCTTGGCGAGCTGTGAGGAGCGCCCAGTGAGGGGACGGACTGCGTACGTGCGTCGGAGGAGTTTACGTAATTGCGAGTGCAAGTGGAACTGTAACGGACGAACTGGTGAATCGTAATTGTGTGCATTACGTAATTCTGTGTAATTGGCAAGTGTTCAACTGTAAGTCGGTGGAAATAAAGAACAATTTTGAGTGTTGCAATTGGACTTTTCATTTCACGAACCCACAAAGTCACAGTAAGTTGACATTCCCGCACTAGTGTGGTAAGTATTTCTCCATGTACGCGATGCACGTTCTAAAATCTAACATTTATCTTCAATTATATTTATTAATATTTCAGCTTATATCTTAAGTAATAAAATTCAGATTGATATAAATACACATAGTGCAACAAATAATGTGCAATACACATGTGGTAAGCACATAATGGAATCTCGAGAAATTAGAAAAACGGTGCAAGCGGCTCGTTTTTTCAAACCTTTCCTCGTTCCGTATACACTAATGCATTATTATTAACGGCTTTGTTAATTGACATGTTCATATCAACGCCACCGATATGTCGGAATTTTAACCCGCAGGAATTCTTTTACTTGCAAGCATATCTACTGTAGCTTTCGCTTTTGGATAAAAGGAAAAAGTTGTTCATTGATAAGGAGCAAACTCTCGTCTTCCTGTTGGAAGAATTCTCTAAGAGAACAGACAAATTCTCTAGCTTGGCTATGCAATGTAACAACCCGACCGTAAGCTGATCTTTGCCTTGGGCCATGATCCCTCGGCCTACCTCTAATCCTACCACCACTACATCTTGCTTCCATAAAAACGTATTTTAATTGTGTTTTAACAAAGTAGGCTAACAATACACAGCGCAACTAGGCAAACTCTGTTTCCTGCATACAACTAGCGATAACTGACCTGAGGAGTATGTGATTCACCCACTTCACCAGTGTATCCAATCTAGCAACCTTTGTTTAGGTTACCATAGCAACGACCTTCCCTTCTTACACTTCGCGTCTCTTGCCTGATGACCTTCACGTATCTTCTTTTAAAAATCAGACTATG
The DNA here is from genome assembly GCA_030765055.1 of Mantis religiosa. Taxonomy (NCBI): domain Eukaryota; kingdom Metazoa; phylum Arthropoda; class Insecta; order Mantodea; family Mantidae; genus Mantis; species Mantis religiosa. The sequence continues at coordinate 129,490 of JAUKNK010000226.1, read as the reverse complement.
AGTGCGATCGCTTATGGTTTCCTATACGTCAGCACGATAGCGATGTTCCGCCATTGGAACTCAGTAACCACAGGTAAACGCGCGATTCTATCGCAGCGGGTGGAAGGAGGTGATTTCAACCTTCCCTTTCCTGCTTTAACTGAGCACCCCGGGATATGAAGGAACTTCTTTGGAATAATGTTATCATATTCTGTAATGAGGGACTGTGCGGGTACACACTGCATAAGCTGCATTCTGTTAATATCATCAGAACAGCCGGAAGGGACATTCACGGTTTACCTGTCATGATTGTTTAACGTGGAGGACAGAGGAAACGGAAGAGAAGCATCTCCTATCTACCAATGCCGGTATATTCCATAACACATTGTTTACATGAATTTTCCAGTGTTTTTGCGGACGTAATAGTCTACATTGTCAACTAATTAACTGGGGAGTACATACTATTACAACACCTGACTTTGAAGGACCAATGAAGCTTCCACATACTCGTGTGCAAATATGGCATTCCCATGTTATATAAACAGGGGTAACGTCACAATAAATCTCTAAGGAGCTGAATTATTTACGAGTCTTTAGCATATTTCTGAAAGGTCCATTGCCTTCCCCCAGGTGTTTATCAAGCTGCCCCCCCCCCTCTTACCGCCCACGAAGTCTTTATTGAAGACTTGCATCTCCTTTACCCTTCAAACTTGTTTTATTTCTGGGAATATGTACTACAGTGCAGAGTTTGTGTAGGAATAAGCTCATATGAAACATTAGCAAAAGTTCGTGAAATTATAACTTTATACTTTTTTGCTTTATAAACTTTTATCTTTTGGAATTTCCCAAACTACTTAGAATAAATGATGTAGAAAGGAATTTTAGCTTTCCTCTCATTTACGTGAATGTAAGATGTGTTTAACTGGTGCGCTGGCTGATCTGACAGTCCCTGGAATGTACACATATAAGTGCTTCCGGACATATTTCATGTTCACTTTGTAATTACTAGATTATGTGTGACAAACCTCGTGCATGTGCCTTTCAGAGACTAAACGGTTGTCGCGAATCACAGGCGAGCGGTGCTGCCTCGTCAGAACTAGCTTACTCTCGCTTTGTAATTATTAGACCAACGCTTGGATATTAATAATTTATTAAAAGCTTAAAACTTATATCAGATATAAACATAATGATCGGCCAAACATGCACGAAAAAAGAGTGTAATTGTAGCCTCAGTAGTTAGGTGTTTACACGCAATTACATTTTACATGTATTTGGACAGAAATGACGCAACTCTGAGCTGTCAAGGGTGAGGTGATCATAACCTTTGTGACTATCCTGTTATGCTTCCCCTTTGTCTTAGTACACCATGGGACAAAACAGGTGGATGACGCGGAGTTGTGGAAGTTTGCAACATGTCGCTAAGTAAAACAACTGTGTTAGTGAGAAAAGGGAAACAAAACGTAGGTAGTGTTTTACGTAATGAAGCACGACAGGTTGTTTATACGGTGTATCGTTTTTTTTTTAAAGAAGCTCAAATGACGGAGAAAGGTACAAACTTGACTTTAAAGCGTAAGGAGTTTACTGTCCACCAACGCAAAACAAAGTGGGACAAGGACAGCGAGTGTGTGACAGAAAACGCATGCTACACAAGGAGTCACCGTTAAAAACATGCAGCCTATACAGTCAGTATACTAAAATCGAGAAGATTCATTCACAAAAGTAGGATTAGTATTAGGATTTCATTACGGAGGGGATTCGGTACGTAGGCCACCATGCTGGGCCCATTGTTCCTATGCCCCCAAGTGAGGGCAACCCCGGAAGGAAGGATGAGAGGAAGGAGACAGAGAGCGGCTGACTCAAGGAAACACGACTGCACAGAGGGCAGGGTCCGTACAGTTTACTTGGACAGAAACTTCCCCCAACAGGCCAGGACAACGAACTCGCTCCCCTACAGCGGGACGGCAACGAACACGGCAGCCGAGTCCCAAAGGTCCCTGCCTGGTGGTCCGAGCCCCAAAGGTCCTTGACTAGCGGTCCCGAAATGGTCCCAGCAGAGGAGGTGAGACCAGCAACCGACCTACCGGAGGAAAAAGTAGTTTTCCTCAGAACATATCATCCTGCCATGCACCACCGAGACACCCGCGGGCACTTCTACCCTGAAAGGGAACACCAGATGAAAGATGATATGAAATGATAATGGAGATGAAATGGAGGGACAGGAAATTCGCGGGATGTAATTAACTTACCAACATTCGCCTAGCGACCTGGGAAAACCCCCGAAAAACCCATGGGTCAGGTAGGTCGGCCATGGGAATCGAATCCGGGCCACCTGAATGCGGGTCACAGACGAAACCGCCTGAGCCATCCCGCTCGGTTTCACAAAAGTAGAAGACGTCAGAATGCTTTTGAATGATATGTAACTGAACTGACATGGGGTGTCATAAACCCGTCGAGGGAGTGTGTAGGAACCTTCTTCCTGTCGTATACTATAACTGCTAAGGCGTGTGGAGGGAATTATAGGGCACGAGATTTAACTTGCCTCCTGGTTTTTAGAAAGAGAAAGAAATACGTACTCACGATCTCTTTCTAACACGCCCCTCTTTTATGGTCAGCCAGGCAGGGCAGACAAATCAGTGGCGGATCATCCTTCTTCGTCCTCCAAATTTGGTTCCTGTTCCCCTTCTTCATTGTCAGAAATTTCAAAATATTCCTCATATTTCCTATCTGAATCATTATCAAAATAAATAATGAAAATATTAAACGGTCAAAGTTGTTAAATATCTAGGAGTATTTTTAGATGAAAAAAGATATTACGATACACATCTAAAAGAGGTAACAAATAAGGCTGGAAAATAATGATGAAATTATCAACATTAGCCACAAGGACTTTTAAACTACCTACGGATACAGTAAAAATATATCACATGAGCTTGATAATAGGGATAATAAGGCTATGGAGCTGTAATATGGGAAAATAGATTAAAATATCAGAAATATATTAAAATAATAAGAAGTGTTCAAAGATAAGCTTTAATAAGACGCTTAGGAGTCATAACAACACCAACTTTAGCTCTTTTAGTATGTTTGGCAATTTGGCCTATAGACTTAGTAATAAAACAGAGAGCAGCAAATTATTGGTTCAACAGAAAAGATTTTTTAAAAATTGAACATGTTATAGGTGAATATTGTAGGAATAAAGCAGAAACAATAGGAAGCTTTTAAGAGATTGGCAACATGAATGGGATGCATCACTTCAAGGAAGAATAACTTATAGTTTATATCCCAATATAAATGAAATATTAAAATTAAAAGATATAGTACCAACAAGATCCGGTATCTTAACGGGACATGGGCCATATAATGTGTACTTTAAGAAACTAGGAAGGTATGACATCAGTAATTGTGATCGATGTAATTTAGAAGACACTCCAGAACACGCCCTATTTGAGTGTCATAAATATGATGAAATTTTACGTGAGGAAAGGAAACAGCTTGAAAGTAAATATGTTTGGGAGGTAGTTAGAAACAGAAATGACTTCAAAATACTTGAAACGGCAGCAGGGAGGGTTTCCACTATAATTATGGAAAAATATAAACAACAAGGTATAAGGGAACATAACAACCAAGTACTACGGGCCGGCGTTCGAAATCAGTCACCACAAATTAGAAGATCTGAGAGAATTAAACAACATAATAGGACAGTAACGTGAGATTTAATAAATAAAAGTTTGTAAAAATTCTTTCTACATACCTTTTCCGTCTAGTTTACCTTGCAAATGTAAAGCTACTGATAGTAGCTAGTTAGGTTAGTTTTTGTAATGTAATTCTAACAAGTATCTGCAAAAACTATTTAATATCTTAATGTAAAATTGTATTGTAAATAAGAAAATAATTAATCTTGTAAAAATAGGTCTCGGTGTAGCTTCTAAATGCCGAGACAAAAATAAAGCAGAATTTATTTATTTATTTATTTATTTTATCTGAATCAACTTCCAAATTAATTATAAACCTATCACTAATTTCATCTATTAATCCATCTTTCTCCCAGTAAAACTGTTCAATTTTTTTAGCAAGTTTAAAAGCTCCCCGCCAGATTTGTTTGGACACTTTACCTACTACACTATCAAACAACACTTTTACGTCACTATGCTTAAATGATATGTCTATAGCATAAAGGAGCAATGATACAGTAATGATAGTCGTATTAAAGCGTGGTCGTGTATTTGCGTGAGGCAATCTATTTCATAAATTTTGAGATCGTCTTTTTTCAGCTTTATTACTTCGTATAGTACAGCTTTGGTGGAATGTGGATCAAATTTACTATTATTGTCACGGAGCCATGACTGCATTAGTGATTTAAGTGATGATATCGGAGCCTTGTTGATTTGAATAGAATGATAAGATGCTTGTCTATTACTGTAACACTATTTGGGGGCAATGTTGGCTAACAACTGATAAATAAACCAATTTTTAAATGCCTCTCTATCCATTTCTTCATGATAGTCTTTGCTTGATTTTGATTTAAAACTCGGAAGAACGTTGGAAATAAAACCCGTCGAACTCCCCGCGCTGGCTTTGCCTATTGGATGAATAGTGGAAATACAAAACAGTCCTCTTTACTTTTCCACACTTAGAATTTATATTGATTCACGTTTCATCTAAGTAAACAATAGAGGTACCGGAAACCCTATCTCTTTCATTTTTCTTAGGAACGCGAACCTTTTTGCCTAGCGTCAGAAATTTTTCTCCGAGTGAGTTCTTTAGAAATCCAAATTTCATTATGCTTGACACATATATAGTTGGTTTTCTGCATTTTCTGCATTTTAGGGCCTCGCATCGGTCTTTAAAAAAATTATGGACAATTTTCCTGCCATCTGATCTTATAGTTTTTCCCTGACTTCCCACGCCTCCTAGATGTAACACAGACACTAGCACTATTTCCAACGTTGTGTTTAAAGTAATCACAACATTCTCAAATTCTAATTTTTTTCTTCATATTTCCAACACGTTAACAACCGATACTTCACTTGCCTCATACCACAGCAGGTAATTAGGGAATACAATAGAGCTCCCAAAGGGACTGAGCATTTGAAGAAAAGAAACCCAGCGCCCGTCCTAGACACGTTACGTTAAGTGCAGAGGTTCTATTCCAATTAGTCCAGGACCCGTAGGTCAAAAGACCCTGGCCTCCTTCAACCAGGGAGTTACTGAGCTGTCCCAAAAGGGCGCCCGGCGCCTCCATGGGGCTTTCCATAGGGCAATACCTAGAGACTAACAAGGCCCCCCCCCCCATCTTGTCCTGTGGACTCAAGACGGAATGGAAGTGGATACGCCACTTACGCGCGCCAACACCAAAATGGGAAAGCTACCGATATGACCTCGGTGGGGCCGCCTGGTGATCTAGCACATCTTCTACTAGCTATGCTGGCTAGTACCCGGAACTATATGGCTTCCCTCAACACCATCCCGAGACGTACCCGATCTCCCACGGGTATCGGGAACCACTGCCCCCAAGAGTCCAACCCAATCCGAACAACTCCCAATCAGGGAGGAGCTCGAATGTTCGGCTCGAGATTCCTCTAGTAACGTCAGAGGTACCACGAGTGCTAGGGGTCCGCAGCACCCGCACCACGGCAGCTGAAGGGGACGGATCCCCCCCCCCCCCCGTCCTAGACAAAGGATAGTGCAGAAAGTGCCAAGTTAAATCTCGTGCATTATAATTCACTGTTTCTCGGATCAGTTCAGAAGTAAAAAAGATGTGAGCCAGGTTTTGTTGGAATTTTTGTCTTGCTTAGAAAACTCATTAACACATCATAAAGGGCAACGCACTTAAAATATTATAAAAAATGTGTAGTTTGTAGAACAGTTTTGAAATTGGAAGCTAATGACTATCCGGGCTTGTGGGGCGTGGTCTAGTGGAAAATCTTCTTCCAGACGTTTCGTTACGGAGACAGAGTGTTAGGGCCACGCCACTGAGGATGTTCGACACGTTCGAACGAAACGTTTGGAAGGTTACTTTCTACTAGACCCTCGGCCCACAAGCCCGGATAATCATCTACCAAACGACTTCGGCCGTGATAGCCTACGCACTTCAGTTTTGGAATTTTATGACCACGGCGAGTTTTGTACTGCCAAAAAGAAAACGATTTCTTTACGCGAAAAAGTATCTTACAAGATTTGACTTCTTCCACCTTAAGAATTCAGAAAAAAAAAAAGCCTTCAGATATAGGAAAACATATGACAGTCGTAAATTCCTTATGGGAAGGAGTGCCGTTGCATCAAGATTGAAATTCCTTCGCACAGTCTACGAATTACGAGTGAGTTTCTGGACGAAAGCGATATCGACGACGATGAGGAGGACATTTGCCGGAGTGATGACCAGCTACCTTAATTCATGTTGCCATTTATTTGATTTTATCAAACAGCAACATTTTATTTGGATTTTAAGCAGATGTGGGTAATGCGTTCCATAACACGCGCACTATTCTTACACTACGCTGTCTCTCTCACACACAAGCGCATGATATGACTACCCGGGGGGGTCCAAAAATTCTACGTTGAATTATTTACTTTTAGCAGTTAATTAGGGATGTGTTTTTATCATGTTAATAAAAATTAAAAACAAATGTATTGTTACATTCACATGACTTTAACTCCTACCCGCACCGCTAGCGTAGATGGTAGCGTGTCTGCCTAACGTTCAAGAGGTCCCGAGTTCGAATCTCGCCCAGGATGAGTTGCCTGCATAAGGTATTTTCCAAGATTTCTCCTTATCCTTAAAGACGAATGTCGGGTAGCTCTAAGCTCCTTGGACCCTGGACACAGTTGAGCATCATTTCACCCATTTCAGTCAACGTCCGATATGACAACGTTGGAGGACGTTCTACAAGCACGTTCAAGCTTCTACAAAATTCTTCTTATAAAAATTTGTTTTCTTGATTCTTTGGATAAAGTCTGTAGAAAGGCCTTTAGTTGCACAGTTTTTTTTCCCTTATAGCTGGAATAAACTGGTATAAGCAATAATCAGATATTTAAAAAGCGAACCACTGACTGATGCATTTAAAGTTTTAAGTCTCCTTGAATGAAAAAGGGAATAGGAACTTAGAAGTCAAAAATTAAATACCTTTAAGTAAGTGTCTTAGAATTGTAATTACCAACAGATAATATATCGGAATTGGTTAACCTTGCAATACATTACGGTAATTGACATTATTTGTATATTTTAACGAGTTCTACAGCTGCTCTGCAGTAACTTTTCGTTAATTTCTTAAGTTTAGAATAGTTATACGAACATCACTTCCAGTAAAGTGTACTTCGAGTTTTTCCTAAAAAAATTCAGAACAGGGTATCTTAAATACGTAGTGTTTTAACTAAAATTATTGAAGCCATTTTTGGACGATTTTCTTGAAAATCCTCGTTTCGCATCCTTGAAAGATAACGAAATTAAAACCTAAATTTCGTATTCCTCCAATTTTTGGGTAATGTATTATGCTATTAGCAAACACAAAAAATATACACACTGGAGCGCGCGTGCGGACATTCTATTTTAATTTTTGTCTTAGTTCTGGTTTCCTCTAAACTTGCATTCCTCGTGACATCTCGAAATCAAATTTTTTAAATGGAATATAACACGTTTGTGCTTACTAAGCACGTGGTAGAGGTACTAAACATTGATGCCGTACACTGACATGAGTCTCTGGTTTACACAGTTTCACTTATCATATAAAGCACGATTGCTCCATTCCGTATCGTCATCAGACAAACTGTTTGGTTATATATGATTTCAACTGTAGTCCGCCTCCATAATGTGGTGGTACCGTGTCTGACTCCCAGTGAAGAGGTAGTGGCCAACCTTGCCGCGCGAGGGGAAGGAAGGCTTACCTCCACCTCATATGAGCGAAAGTTGAGCACCGCTAAAGCGAGTCCCAATTGAGATCAAGATAAGTTTCCTGAATTGGACTTTTCTCAGGGCTTTCCCTTGTCTTAAGAAGACGAATGTCGGATAAAACTTAAGTTCTGGTGGCCGTGGACAGATTTGAGGGTGTCATCCGTTTCATTTACTGCTCAATATGATAATCCGGTTAAAGGATGTTAAAGTATTTAAAAATAAATAAAAGCTAGGTTCCGTATGAAATTATGCAGCTGAAAAAAAAGTTGCAATTTTGAGACTGCCAAATGTACATATAACTTGTTACATACCATGAGATGTTTCGAAAACAACTGGTACAAGGAAGCTAGAAATTGCCGGAGTTACGCATTTTATGAGCTCCACGTTCGCTTGTAACTTGATATTTTATCTATGATGCCATGGTTTCTTAGTTGAATAATCAGTGAAATTGAAGTGGTGTTTATCACATATTCCCAGAATATTCAAATTGTTGTGTCTCAAACGTGAAGAATTTTAATCGGAATCGCTAGACATGTTTTTGAGAACATAAACAATTTGCGAAAGTTCTTCCAAATTTTTTTCTTTTTTTATGTAATTTTAGGTCATCCAACGTTAAGTCATATCGGAGATGAATGGAATGTGTGAAATAATGCTCTAAAGAGCCAGGGTCCATAGAGCTTAGAGTTACCCGACATTCGTCTTTCAGGATAAGGGATACCCTGGAGAAAACCTGACCCAGGTAACTCACCCTGACCGAGACTCGAACTCGGGACCTCTTGAACGCGAGGCAGACCCGCCTCCACCACGCTACCGAGGCGGGCTTTTTCCATCTAAAGGATGGTTTGGTGTGGAGAAATTTTTTTCAAAACCTTCGTGACACATCTTGAAACATCCTAAATGTAAATATATCTGGGATTTTTCGTTTTTGAAATACGTTGTTACATTAACGTTATGATACTTCTATACGTATATCTAGGGTCAAAACTCATTGCAGTATACCGATGTACCTGCAATACAACACTTTCTTACTATATAGAGGATAATAAACCTATTGACAGGTTAACAAAATTATAAAAGTAGCAAATATGACTCCAGCCAAAATATGCACCTAAAATACTGCAGCAATTACTAGAAGTTTCCTAAACATGCAAGATAAATAATATACTAGTAACATTAAAAGGGTCTAGCTTGAAAACTCACCACAAAGAGCTGAGAAACTGATGAAGAGAAGCCTTGTCCATAATGGTCTCCATTACAGTCCTTCAGTTTATATGGAAAATATTTTCACACTATTTACACTATATACACGAAGCTTAAGTAGTGCTATAGTACTAAGTTGATACGCCTGCTTCTACTGCCCATTATATTTAACACTTCCTCAGGATTGATTTTCTGATCCCAGTGTACAGACAAGGCAAGATTAGTTCATCACGCTCATCACTAGTTCTATTTCTGAGGTAAGTTTTGAGCCGTTTCATTGTTGTAAATGATCTCTCGGCACTGGCAGTTGTGATGGGTAGGGTGGCTAAAATTTTAAGTAGACGAATTGAGGGATATAATGCTGTTGAATATGTTACCAAAGAACTTATGGCATCATTTGGTCTATTTTGTTTCTCTGTGAATTTCCATTTTTGACACCACAACCGATATTCTGCCTGTGTTTCACTGTCACTGATATGTCTGCCTAAATATAAAGAAAGCTTGTTTAACCTATCAGCTTTAGTTTCTCCTACATTTTTGGGCAATAAAGTATCGAAAGCAGACAATACATCTTTGTTCTGTTCAAATCGTTCCCTAAGACTTGAGATCAGTTCGTCAGTGCCTGGAATAAAGAGGCATCTTCTGAAGTACTCCTCTGCTGTATCTGCTGGGTGATTGTCCCATTTGTCTGCTTCCCTGCCAGTCTTTGAATTCTGATTTCAGAGTTAAATAGGGATTTCATAGTGTTTGAATACTGCTCAAAGATTTTGTGAAATTCTTCAACAGCATTCTTTCTTAAAGCTTCCAGCTGCTTTACTACCTCACTGGCATATTCCAAAGCAGAGCTAAGATCATGTTCCGGGCTTTGCAGATACGTAGAAAGGCGGACTGTGAAAAACAGAAGTTTCTCGCATGTCAATAGTGAGATTAGAAAGGCACAATTCTCTATGGCCGCCAATAGTTGTGCTGCAGTTTTGGAAATTGATTTGTTGCTTATGGAAAGCTCCTGAAGGCTCTGAACAATCGGTTCTAGAAGTTCCACAAACACAATGACAGAATCGTGCCTCTCTACAAATCTTGTATTGCAAAGGCCAATCAGTCTTGATTTCTTACTGGTAGGTAACAGCTCTTTAATGCTATTCTTTAAAGCTTTGCCAGCAAAAGGATGATTGAGAAATAAATCACAAATGTCACTCATAGTGCCTAAGCAATTACGAATGTGAGTTGTAGTAAGTGCAGAGGACAACGCTAAATTTAGTCTATGACTAGCACAATGAACAAATAAGGCTTTTGGCTATAGCTGTTTCACTTTCGCTTGAACTCCATTGAACTTTCCAGCCATTGAAGAAGCACCATCGTACCCCTGTCCCACCAGATTGCTCATATTTAGTCCAAAATTAACGCATTCTGGTATAATTGTCTTAGCAATGTTGCTAACGGTAAGGTCATACATAGGCACAAATCCCACAAAGTCTTCTCTCAAAACATGGTCAGAGTTGACATACCATAAACAAACAGATAGCTGCTCCCTTCCGGAAATATCTAAAGCTTCATCAGCAATGACAGTAAACCATCCTGCAGCATTTACAGCACTGAGAACCTTTCCTCGTACTATTTCGGCACATATGCCCAATACTTCGTTCTGGATTAAGGGGCTAATATATGTTGCATTTTTCTTCGCATTAGCCAAATGCTTTTCTAATATTTTGTCACCAGCATCATGGCGAAAGCGTAAGAGAGCTCGAAATTTTCCGTCTTTCTTATCAGGCTTTGATAACATTAAGGGACCACTATCTAAATCACCTCTGAGAGGCAGTTCTTCTTGTCCGCAAAATATAATTGTTTTTATTATTGGTAGAAGAGCGTCCCTATTTTGCCTAATTTCTTTTCCCCTCTGACTATTAATCTGAGATGCCACATCTTCTTCCCTGCCAATCTCTATTGCAAAAAACCGCTCGGCTGATAAGACACAGTTTTTATGATAACCACTTGTCTGGTGATTGTTAAATGCTTCTACAGCATCCTTCCATTTACAAAATGGTTTTTTAACCAAATGTCCTAAGTTTTGTTGACCGCCTTGACCTACGCCTTGTTTGCAGAAGAGAACGCAGTAACGGCAATATGCACCGTCTTGAACTTTTGAGTATGTTAGCCACCCCCACCTATCCATCCACTTATATTGAAAACTAAGCAAACGTACGGGAAACACAAATGAACTATTAGGCTTCAAATCATTTGTGAGTATGTCATACCTAACATCTCTAGGAATATTGACACAGTTTGTTTCTTGCAGCAGCATGCCGATGTCACAACCGGCATTAAAACTGCGAAGTTCTTCACTCGCGACACGAACACTGCACATCTCATTTTTAGTTTTTAACTCACCAACTTAAGATTTAACTTCGCTTAAAGCGCTAGTAATGCATATCTTGCACGCATTGGTAGGTTTGAAAAAACTATCGATTTTTGCGTTCCTCTTCATATCTAAAAAAAAAAAAACTGTTTCAAACTGTCGAAAAACACCTTCACAATACGAGAAACGTTTGCTTACTAGCTACACTGCGTTAAGTCGGGCTTTTCAACCCTAGCAGGTAGACACTGACATTGGTCAGTGACCCTTCTTTCTGTTTAAAGAATAACTCAGTTCTTAATGACAGTCTTAAGGACAAGTTAGATGTGCACAGTCGGAGCTAAAGAAAGAGCCGCAGCTTCAGATTCGTTTAATTATTTAGTTGTTGTTGCCAATATTTTTCTCAGAGAAGCTTATTTCTTGTGATATCATTTATTTTGGGATAAAAGTACTTATTAAGAGTTTTAACTGTATTGGAAGGCTTTATTTAGTACCTAACTATTCCCCTTTTTCTCCATTACAAGTGAGGATGATAGTTAATGAATATTAACATTCTCTGCAAACCGCCGCTTTAGTATAGTATGGTGTATGATGTATGTGTTTCTCCCAGAGACAGGGTTTCAATTACCGATTGATGTATCTCCCGGATGAAGTCTCTTCCTAATGTTTCCTCACCACTTGAACCGTTATGTTTGGAAAACTTAGGCTCCTCTCCTGCATTTAAAAGTATCTGGGAGATCGCTAATCTGAAAGCCCGTTGAGAGAGTTTACGTTCACAGTTTCTAAAATATTCTTAATTACCTTGTAGGTATGTCACATTTAAAGAATAATTTTATCATGATCATCATCATCATCGTCAACATCGTCATCATGATCACCGTCATTATTATCATCATCATCATCATCATCATCATCATCATCATCATCATCATCATCATCATCATCATCATCATCATCATCATCATCATCATCATCATCATCATCATCATCATCATCATCATCATCATCATCATCATCATCATCATCATCATCATCATCATCATCATCATCATCATCATCATCATTATTATTATTAATATTATTATTATTATTATTAATATTATTGTTATTGTTACTGTTACGGTTACAGTTACAGTTACAGTTACCGTTACCGTTGTTATTATCATTATTATTATTACTATTATAATATTATTATGATTATTATTATGATGATTATGATTATTATTATTATTATTATTATTATTATTATTATTATTATTATTATTATTATTATTATTATTATTATTATTATTATTATTATTATTATTATTATTATTATTATTATTATTATTATTATTATTATTATTATTATTATTATTATTATTATTATTATTATTATTATTATTATATTATGATTATTATTATAATATTATCATTATGATTATTATAATATTATTATTATAATTATGATTATTATTATTACTATTATTATCATCATCCTTATTATCATTATTACTATAAAACCGTTATTCAAATGTTATTCTTTGTTCCACTGATCATTAAGTTTCGGCACATGAAAGATGGCTGCAGGCCTTACATGTAGAACAACGCCGTTTTAAATAACCGTAAAATGTAAACATTTATCTGTAGTATATTTGGTAATTGATCTTGATTTTTTAATAATAAGTATAAAAGTTGTTGATATAATTATGCAGGTTGCTCGTATAACTTAAAGAATTTGACGCCATCTTTCACTTAAAACGCTACACTTACACGTGGAACAAATGTAATGTAGTTCTGACAAATAATACGTCATTGTATTTTACTCGCTTAACTTTTGCATAATCTTGAGCATTAAAATAAATAATCCAACCATATTTTCTTTAAACCCCGCAGCCCTCGATGTTAATGAGGACTGTTTATCCACATGCATTAATAAACCAGACTATCTGTAAGCAGTGGAGAGTGTTGCGTTATTGAAATTAGTTATTTTTATTAAGGCGTATCTCACCTACATCGCATGTTCATTAGATGCAGTATCTAATGATGCATATTGTATTCATGGGATCCAAAGGTCCTCGTGGTCAACGGTCCTTAAACCCCAAATCACTCATTCACTAACTGTATTCAGCTATAAATTCAATAGCAGTACTATATTCATGCTGTTTATTTTTCAGCGGACTGTACTTCTACCACCGTACTTGACCTTGGATATAGGAAATGCCAGAAAGTTGAAAAGAAACAGTTCTCGATTATGGGCGGAAACCTTTACATTTACAGCTGTTCCGCTTGCACCCATCACTCTTTATAACACCATGTCTACCTGACAGTGAATAGAGACGTTAAGATGAGAAGCTTGAGTAAACTTTTTTTAAAGTGAGCTTTATTTAAACTATTTATTACAAAATTAAAACGACTGTTCATTTGGGGGGGGGGGGTGGTGTCCGGACCCCCTGAACACCCCATTAAATACGTCCCTGATTTCAGAGATGCCTAGTATTTCTGCAGGGCACTCCCTGGATCTGGATGAGATCAGGGGCGCTTTGGTGACATTTAAATGCATAACATAATGCAACTTTACCTTTGGCGATGTGTTGTTTGTATGGCTTGAACCATGTACGACTGTCAAAATGTGTACGATCTGGTACACCCTGCTGGCGATCTTACTCGTGGTAGCACTTTGAAATAAACTCTTGTTGATCTTTACAGAGACCTTCAGCAAGTCCCCTCTCAAATCTCTCTGAAGTCTCTCTCCCGGAGGCTAACTCAACAAAGCTTAAATATGGGTCCTACCAAAGAATCAACTCAGCGATTCCCACGCTAACTGTTAATTTGCCACATATTGTGCAATCATTGTTGACATCATTGATAACATGTTTAAACCTGTTACTGATCAACTAAGCATTGTTTCCCTTGATCAGCAGGATGTGTGATTCATTGTTTAAAACTTGGAGAACAAGTTCAGCCCTGTTACAGGCCACCTATGAATTATTTCCCTTAGCCAGCAGGATGTATGATTCAACAGTCCAAAGTACATGTTTTGCCCGTCAGCAGAATTTACGCTTAATCATAAAGCTTTTACATACAGCTGTGCCCAGACTCAAGACATCGAAAATAAATGTTACAGGATAACGATTACATAAATTTCCAAATCTTGCTCAGCCTATACACGAAACACATCCCCATCCCTTAGAGTTTGCTACCCTCAGCAAATCCAAATGACTGGTAACATTAACGGATGAGATACAAATTTTAAAGTGGTAAATACATAAAAGAATAATTTACACTTACAAAAATGGTGTGCCTGGGCACATAGGCAACCAACCATACGTGCTAGGTACAAATACAAACAAAGAATGTTAATTAACATTTGTGTGGACATAGTACTACAATAAAAAAGTTAGCAGATGAAAAAAAGAAAAATAGAGAAAAAATTAAATGAAGGGGAGCAGACCAGGAAGGAAGGAAAGCAGATTATCACAGCTTTACAACTTAAAATAAAGGTTATATTAACTTTTTAATGTGTTTCTCTGCTTATGTCGACAAGAACATTTTCTAAAACAGATATTTGGAACTAATTCACATGTATTCTTTTTCCTCAGACCGTATTTTCTTCCTGGAGTGGCTGAAAGTAAGAGAATTCATTCTTAAGTCCTGAGACTGTTTTATTTTTACCATTTAGTGCATCAAGGCATATTTGTGACAATGTTATGACTGGTGATTAATGATGAGAAAAGGACTTAAAGAAGTAAGAAACAGCCGTGAACTTTTCCTAAGGGAAGCTACTGACAATTCAATTGGAGATGGCTAAGGGAAAGCCATACATAAAACCCTTGGATCTAAACTCCATCTTCTAAGTTAAGATGGTAATACATTTGAGTATCAGAATAAACTTGACATTACTTTCATTACTTCTCGTTCTCATTTACTGAATTGAATATATCACTTAGATAATTGAATAACCTAGCTGCATTTAACAAATTAGTGTGACCTTGTATTCTTACTTACGTACCGACATGTAAATAGCACAAACACATTGAATTTTGCTTATTTTATTAATAATCCTTATTACTGTTCATACCTAATGGGAAATTTACCTTATAATTTTTTCATTATATTGCATAATATAATTATTCTTGAATAAAATGCTCTGAAGCAGGCTTTACAATGGCATGAGTTGTACAATTGAAATTTCCATGGTATTCACAAAACCAATCTGGACACTTCACAACTGTTTTAATCTCATTAATATTGATTTGATCAAATTTTTTTCATTTGTAACGCTCACTGCTGTTCAGAAAATTCATGCACAATTAATTAATATAGATCTTATGATATTACAGGATTAAGGACCTTAGCTTCTTAACACCTCTTCAACTACAGCACAACTGGTATGAAGACTTAAGTAATCTTGAGAAGAAAATATGGGTTATTTAACTCTTGAACTCATCATATCCAAAATTCGAACAGTTTTACACTGATAGTATATTAATAACAAAAGAAACATGAGAGTATAAACATTCAAATTCTTTTTAGTAACCTATCCTTATAATAAACTGTTATTATAATAAAAAATGAGCTGAACAAATTTGTTTTCTGGTGTTCAATGATAAACAACAATGTTTTAAGCTTTATCTTTTAATACATTTAACAAATCGGTACATTTTCTTTACAGATACCTCTTCTTTTCTGCTTCAAATATGTCTTAATCAAGATACTGAAAGTCACATTTAAACTAATATTGTACTTCATCTATTTAAGTTACATAACAGAATACCAATGGATTTAATTCCTTCAGATTTGAATATTAGGGGTGTACAATCCTTAAAAAAATTGGTAAGCTTCATTTTATTGTTACCTGTTCAACAGTTCTGCTCCCCTTTTAGTGTTTCTTTCCTTTGCCTGTGCTTAACAGCATAGCAGAAACAGCTTCTCTTCCACAGTTGGCAACAAAAATTGTCATTTCCATTGGTTGAATAATTTGTTTCTATTCACAGGATTTACCTGCACCTAAACTGGTTTGAAAAATGCCTAAATGCATTTCAAAGTGAAAAATAAATAAAGGATTTGAATAACTTTGAAAATCACTGGTACATTAACTTCAAGTATGCATTCTTAACTTTTTTTTATTTGTTTGTGCCAAATGCACTCCTTTATTTCAGAATGTCCTTACCTAGGGACTGCATTATTTTCAGTAATATGTAGTGCCTGTGGTACTGCACCTAATGCAACTTCTGCTGCCGTCTGGGCTGCATGTTTCCTGCATCATTCTCCAGCGCGTCTGAAGCTGGGAATGAAATGGAGTTCAGTCTCGAGTCAGTACGTCGGCCTAAGCCGCCACGACCACGGCCCCTTCTTCTGCCTCGGCCTCTCATTGGATTTCCTCGACCACGAACATTTCCTCCATTCCTATCAGAATTATGACCACGTTCATTACGCCTTTGTACTGGAAAACTCTGCATTGACCCATGGTAGTTGCGGAGCTGTTGGTCGATTTCAAGCTTTTCCTGCCTTAATGCTTCCATTTCTTTCAAATGTGCCAAATGAAATTTCAGAAGAACTTTTGCATTAGATATGCTCTCCACTGTGCCCAAAAACATGAAAGGAATTTTACCTTCTTCACGAGGAGCTGTAGGTTGCGGTTCATGATGACTCTCAATGTTTACTCGCACCACTCCAGTTTTGTCCACTATGTCCTGTATTATTCGTCCCTTTTTTCCAATCACCTTTCCCACCAATATTCGTGGAACTTGAATTAATTCTTCACTGAACTCCAGCAAACTGCGTGCTTTCTTCAGAGACTCCTTTGTTTCTCCATATATTCGAAAGATTTTTGAATTTTCTTCAAGTTCTATCTTAGTTATTCCGTCAACCTTACGAGCCTTCTGAATATTTGCCCCATGAGCTCCTATAGCCAAACCCATCATATCCCTCCGAACACTAAACTCTTCAGAATAACCTCCAGCATTATTGAATTTTGTGGATTCTAGCTGTTTTGCTGCTCGCTCAGTGCGCTTTAACAGTAATACTTTCTGACTTATATCCCAAATATGCATTTCCTGCAACATTGATGCAAGTTTCTTAGAATGTTCACTTCTAGAAACCACAGTTAGAACACCCTTTTCAGGAATATAGCGACAAAATGCGGCACCAATTGCTTCCTGAAATTCCTTAAAAATGTTATCCATTTTTGCATAATCCTGAAGTTCCTCAGGAATTTTAATATCAAATTTGTAAAAAATATTCTTGTCTATGGGAGGATTTTGGCTTTTAGGCCTTAATCTTTCACTAGGCACAATTTCAATGTATGTACTGGGCCAACCCAAATACTCAACTACATGAAAGTCACCTATTATCATCTTTATTATTGCCTTCCACCATCCACAAGGCTCTTGCTCATTAGCGCGCGAGTACACCTCCACTTCCTGGGCCTCTGTGTATTCTAGTTTTGTGGCAGGAGTTTGCGGAGGTAGATAAACCTGAGAGAATGGAAACCTGGTCTCCGGCATCCGGTATCCTTCAAAAATAACACACACATCATCGTCTGAAACATCCATAACATAACCCTTATAAAGTGCCGCATTTTTACCACACACTTCCACTGCAATTTCTTCCATTTTCTGCAGCTTTTCTGTAAAAGATCAAGTTTGGTGATCAAGCACGTTTCACTTCCAAAAGCATTTAATATGAAACTGCTGCTCATTTGTTTAGCATAGCAAGAATGAAGTCTGTTAGTCGTATGTTTAAAAGAAATTTTATGCAACCAGAAATAAATACTTTATAAGTAAGAGATCCGTTTTAGCCTGTCAGGTGACCTTTTTTGCTCTATGGATGTCTTGAATGTTGCATCCACAGATTAATACCAGATGCTCAGCTCCGTGGTAAAGTTTGAGGCCGCATAGGGCGCTCTTTCCTCAACCTTCTCCTACCTTTCCCCTCCCGTGTTTAGTGACTGATAGAATCAAATCAGGCACGTATTTAGACGTTAATTCTACGTTGAATTATTTACTTTTAACAGTTAATTAGGGATGGGTTTTTATCATGTTAATAAAAATTAGAAACAAATGTATTGTTACATTCACATGACTTTCTCTCCTACCAGCACCGCTAGCGTAGATGGTAGCATGTCTGCCTGACGTTTAAGAGGTCCCAGAGTTCGAATCTCGCCCAGGATAAGTTGCCTGCATAAGGTTTTTTCCAAGATTTTTCCTTATCCTTAAAGAAGAATGTCGGGTAGTTCTATGCTCCATGGACCCTGGCCACAGTTGAGCATCATTTCACCCATTTCAGTCAACGTCCGATATGACAACGTTGGAGGACGTAAAATTACAACAAAAAATGACTTTCTCTACCCAAGCTTCTACAAAATTCTTCTTATAAATATTTGTTTTCTTGATTCTTTGGATAAAGTCTGTAGAAAGGCCTTTAGTTGCACAGTTTTTTTTCTTACAGCTAGAATTAACTGGTATAAGCAATAATCAGATATTTAAAAAGCGAACCACTGACTGATGCATTTAAAGTTTTAGTTCTCCTTGAATGAAAAAGGGAATAGGAACTTAGAAGTCAAAAATTAAATACCTTTAAGTAAGTATCTTAGAATTGTAATTACCAACAAATAATATATAGGAATTGGTTAACCTTGCAATACATTATTGTAATTGGCATTATTTGTATATTTTAACGAGTTCTACAGCTGCTCTGCAGTAACTTTTCGTTAATTTCTTAAGTTTAGAATAGTTATACGAACATCACTTCCAGTAAAGTGGACTTCGAGTTTTTCCTCAAAAAATTCACAATAGGGTATCTTAAATATGTTGTGTTTTAATTAAAATTATAGACGCCATTTTTGGACGATTTTCTTGAAAATCCTCGTTTCGCATCCTTGAAAGATAACGAAATTAAAACCTAAATTTCGTATTCCTCCAATTTTTGGGTTTTGTAATATGCTATTAGCAAACACAAAAAATAAACACACTGGAGCGCGCGTGCGGACATTCTATTTTAATTTTTGTCTTAGTTCTGGTTTCCTCTAAACTTGCATTCCTCGTGACATCTCGAAATCAAATTTTCTAAATGGAATATAACACGTTTGTGCTTACTAAGCACGTGGTAGAGGAACTAAACATTGATGCCGTACACTGACATGAGTCTCTGGTTCACACAGTTTCACTTATCATATAAAGCACGATTGCTCCATTCCGTATCGTCATCAGACAAACTCTTTGGTTATATATGATTTCAACTGTAGTCCGCCTCCATAATGTCGTGGTACCGTGTCTGACTCCCAGTGAAGAGGTAGTGGCCAACCTTGCCGCGCGAGGGGAAGGAAGGCTTACCTCCACCTCATATGAGCGAAAGTTGAGCACCGCTAAAGCGAGTTCCAATTGAGATCAAGATAAGTTTCCTGAATTGGACTTTTCACAGGGCTTTCCCTTATCTTAAGAAGACGAATGTCGGATAAAACTTAAGTTCTGGTGGCCGTGGACAGATTTGAGGGTGTCATCCGTTTCATTTACTGCTCAATATGATAATCCGGTTAAAGGATGTTAAAGTATTTAAAAATAAATAAAAGCTAGGTTCCGTATGAAATTATGCAGCTGAAAAAAAAAAAGTTGCAATTTTGAGACTGCCAAATGTACATATAACTTGTTATATACCATGAGATGTTTCGAAAACAACTGGTACAAGGAAGCTAGAAATTGCCGGAGTTGCGCATTTTATGAGCTCCACGTTCGCTTGTAACTTGATATTTTATCTATGATGCCATGGTTTCTTAGTTGAATAATCAGTGAAATTGAAGTGGTGTTTATCACCTATTCCCAGAATATTCAAATTGTTGTGTCTCAAACGTGAAGCATTTTAATCGGAATCGTTAGACATGTTTTTGAGAACATAAACAATTTACGAAAGTTCTTCCTTTTTTTTTTTCTTTTTGGTAATTTTACGTCATCCAACGTTAAGTCATATCGGAGATGAATGGAATGGGTGAAATAATGCTCTAAAGAGCCAGGGTCCATAGAGCTTAGAGTTACCCGACATTCGTCTTTCAGGATAAGGGAAACCCCGCAGAAAACCTGATCCAGGTAACTCACCCTGACCAAGACTCGAACTCTGGACCTCTTGAACGCGAGGCAGACCCGCCTCCACCACGCTACCGAGGCGGGCTTTTTCCATCTAAAGGATGGTTTGGTGTGGAGAAATTTTTTCAAAACCTTCGTGTCACATCTTCGAAACATCCTAAATGTAAATATATCTGCGATTTTTCGTTTTTGAAATACGCTGTTACATTAACGTTATGATACTTCTATACGTATATCTAGGGTCAAAACTCATTACAGTATACCGATGTACCTGCAATACAATACTTT
Source organism: Mantis religiosa (assembly GCA_030765055.1). Taxonomy (NCBI): domain Eukaryota; kingdom Metazoa; phylum Arthropoda; class Insecta; order Mantodea; family Mantidae; genus Mantis; species Mantis religiosa. The sequence goes on along the minus strand of JAUKNK010000226.1, from coordinate 108,726 downwards.
CTTACTATATAGAGGATAATAAACCTATTGACAGGTTAACTGTATTGGAAGGCTTTGTTTAGTACCTAACTATTCCCCTTTTTCTCAATTACAAGTGAGGATGATAGTTAATGAATATTAACATTCTCTGCAAACCGCCGCTTTAGTATAGTATGGTGTATGATGTATGTGTTTCTCCCAGAGACAGGGTTTCAATTACCGATTGATGTATTTCCCGGATGAAGTCTCTTCCTAATGTTTCCTCACCACTTGAACCTTTATGTTTGGAAAACTTAGGCTCTTCTGCTGCATTTAAAAGTATCTGGGAGATCGCTAATCTGAAAGCCCGTTGAGAGAGTTTACGTTCACAGTTTCTAAAATATTCTTAATTACCTTGTAGGTATATCACATTTAAAGAATAATTTCAACATCATCATCATCATCATCATCATCATCATCATCATCATCATCATCGTCGTCGTCGTCATCGTCATCGTCATCGTCATCGTCATCGTCATCGTCATCGTCATCGTCATCGTCATTATTATTATTATTATTATTATTATTATTATTATTATTATTATTATTATTATTATTATTATTATTATTATTATTATTATTATTATTATTATTATTATTATTATTATTATTATTATTATTATTATTATTATTATTATTATTATTATTATTATTATTATTATTATTATTATTATTATTATTATTATTATTATTATTATTATTATTATTATTATTATTATTATTATTATTATTATTATTATTATTATTATTATTATTATTATTATTATTATTATTATTATTATTATTATTATTATTATTATTATTATTATTATTATTATTATTATTATTATTATTATTATTATTATTATTATTATTATTATTATTATTATTATTATTATTATTATTATTATTATTATTATTATTATTATTATTATTATTATTATTATTATTATTATTATTATTATTATTATTATTATTATTATTATTATTATTATTATTATTATTATTATTATTATTATTATTATTATTATTATTATTATTATTATTATTATTATTATTATTATTATTATGTATGATTATTATTATTATGTATGATTATTATTATTATCATCACCATTATTATCATTATTATTATAAAACCGTTATTCGAGTGTTATTTGTTGTTCCACTGATCATTAAGTTTCGGCACATGAATGACGGCTGCAGACCTTACATGTAGAACAACGCCGTTTTAAATTACATTTACAGTTGTTCCACACGCGCGCCATTATCACATCATGTCTACCTGACAGTGAATAGAGACGTTAAGATGAGAAGCTTGAATAAACTTTTTTGATTTATTTTATAGTGAGCTTTATTTAAACTATTTATTACAAAATTAAAACGACAGTTCATTTGGCGGGGGTCCGGACCCCCTGGACCCCCCTTAAATACGTCCTTGATGACTACTGATTGCCCAGGACAAGAAGGCAAGCTAGAGGAATATACAACGTAATCACTTTTGCTGTCTCCTCGGAGTATATGCTCGCCTTACGAGTATGACAAGGATGGAAGGTTCGTTTAAAATACACAAGTGTTGTTACATAGCTCACCTATACACAATACCTATCGCTGCAATGGGTGACTCATATGCACTCTCATTCATTCGTTTCCTAGTAAACAGATCCGTTACCGGAGCATGTAAACAGTTCAAGCTCCTCTGCCCTTCATACCCCTCTAGCCTTCTTGTCGTGGGCATGTAGTGCTCTCCTATTGGCTCTTGCCAGGTACTGAAAGTTAGACGCAAATAAAAACGCTCGACTCCTAATAGCATATTACAAGCTTAAAGCTTCTGTTAAGGGTATGTAAGACTGAAATTTTCAAATTCTGAACTAATAATGCTAGCTTTTTCAAATTTACACCATAGGTGTAGTATAATGTAAACATGTTACAACCTAAATTTAAACCATTTTTCTTCATCAGTTTAGACATTATGATAAATTTTGTATGTTTTTTGTTACGTCACTAAAAAAGTCCCTTGCGGCAAAATATTTTAATTTTGGTCTAATATTTTAACCCTATGTTCATAATACACATACTTTTTGAAATTGCTCTGGGTTTTTCTGTGTCTCCTTTAGTTTAGGCCACAAACATTTTTTAATTTACAAATATTCTTTTTTTGTCTAAAAAACTGTAAGTTTTGTGTTTGAAGATTAAAAATAGATGCTTATACACATTTCACAATAAAACCTAGGGCAATTTCAATTCTTTATGATATTCTGAACCTGTGTAGGAAATTTCATGAATGTAGTACAAAAACTGCATCGCAAGGAGCATTTTACAGGAAGAAAAATGCTGAAAATATGAACATTGAGAAAACAGCGATTAAAGATTTGATTGCATAACTCACATTAAAATCCACCAGACTGATAGGTTGGACCCTCAGATGTCTTTTTTCTCTCCTCTGTTGCTGCTTTTTCCACCTTTTTCTTCTTTAGATGTTGCTTTTCTTCTGCACAACTTCGCTTCTTGCTTTGCAGGATACGAGTCTGATCTTGCTGCACTGAAGTTTTCCTTGCTGAGTCTACTACACTTTCACCTCTGATATTTTGCTGCAGCTCCAATGACTTAAGACTACCCATGTTAAACTCACTGATGCTTTTAATAACAGCAAGATCCAATTTTTGTTTTGATATGAAAACTTCCTTTGGGCACTTATTCCATATGACATGATGCAAAGATTCATTGGCATTCTGTGTTTTTCCTGCTTTGCACCTCTCTAGTAATGTTATAGAAGCCAGCCTCTGATATATTGGCAACATTTTAGGAACTATTTTGTCTTCTAAAGCCTTATTTTTCTTTTCTTGAATTGAAAATTTAAGAACGGAAAACAGACAAAGAATGTGGATGTAGGCAAAAGAGGGCGTGACTCTGACAGAGTTTAAAGGCCACCGACATTTAAATAAGCATTTAAAAATGTCGTCCGGAGGCAAATTATGCATTTTTCACATTCGGGAATGTCTAAATTATTTTATAGAATTAAAATAAAAGTCGTTATTTTCACGATTTTCATGAAATTTCAGTCATACATACCCTTAAATATACTATATGGCGGAGCATTGAGGCTTATTGATCTTCAGTGATGTGCGCTGCATTAGTTTGTTATCTTGAACGAAAAGAGAAGAGCGAAATATTAGTACAGTTATGCCCGATTTCACAAACAAATGTTAAGACTTAACACGAGTTTAGCAATAGTTAAAACAAACATTGCATTTCACCAACAAGTGTTAGCGTAACACTCGTGTTAAATCTCATGTTAAACTAACACGCCGAATTTCTGATGTTAAGTCCTTAACAATTGTAAATAGTCAAGATGGCGAGCATGAACTCAGCTGTTGATATCGATTTGCTATATTTAAGACCGTCTAAACGGCATTCATAATATAGTACGGCCTATGAGGAGAAATGATTTTAAGAAACTATCCGAAGAAAACTGTTTTACGGAGGTATAGACTGTCGAAACATGTTGCTATGAAGGTTACTGCGGAAGTACAAGAGAATTTAGAACATGCATCGAAAGGAATATAACTATCTTGCCTTAGCGTCAAGTATTAGTAACCTTGCGATTTTATAATTCACTGAATTATGTGGATAATACATTGTCCACCTGCCGTCTTGAAACGCTCAAGTCACTCGTCACTTGTTCTTCGCTCCTCGTTTTAAATTTACGTAATACTGACAAGTTGTTTTGTGCTTGTAGTAGTGACACATGCATTTGAATTAAATTCGTTTCCAATATTTTCCCCGCGACATCTTTCTCTTTTACATTCACTGCATCCGTCCTCTTATTTTCCACGGTAACCTTACACTTCGTCACCATTTCAATTAACAATTCTTTCTCCGTCGATGAGAAATTTGTCTAATGGCTTTATTTATGATTTTGTTCATCCGCCATTTGTGCAGACGAAAATGAAAACAAAACCGCATCGTGAGCGCATCGAAATGCGTTCAGAAAATCATCCATAGCCTTCTATAGCCGTGATATTTACAAGTTTCTTGGCGTTAACACAGGTTTGTTAACATTTTAAGAAAACATGTTGGTGAAATACAAGAAATTTAACATTAGTTTTAGCGCTGTGACAATTGTTTCGTTACATTTGTTAACGTCGATTTTAACATCTGTTGGTGAAATCGGGCATTAGTGATGAAACACAATAGAACACTCGGGAGCTGTGTGTCTGATATGAAAGTTTAGCCAATTAGTTGTTATACACAAATGTAAATTACCATTACAGCAGGACGTTTTGTCGCTCTTCTTTCTCCTTGTCATAACATTGACTCACGTTACATAAAATTCCTTGCGACAGTAACGTGCTATAGGACACGTAACTGTCCAGAGGACATGATTGCACCTGAACAGAGGGTACATACACTGCCTCGTCTATATGTGCGATAGGCTTGCGTAAAGAATTCCATTGTTCCACAATTTCCGATACCCTTCAACCCTTTGTCATGTAGTAAAGGAAATGGTCGGGAGAGCATGTGCGAGAAAAAGTGTAATTTTAACATGAGCCGTTCGGTATTTATACACAATTATATTTTACGTATATTTTTTCAGAACTGAAGCAGATTTTGAATTATCAAGAACTGTGAATCACCTTTGTGAGTAAATGTACTTTTAGACTACCCCCCTTTTTCCCAAAACAGCCATAAACACTCTGAACAGGTAATTAGTGTGCAGCTGTATGAATTTGTATAGGTTTGACAGGGATATAGTGCCCGAACTGGGTAATGGTGTATAATGTATTGCTATTATCTTGTGGAAAGACATCTTTACTTAATTTCCATCAACATTTTATACATAAATGTGTGTTAAACCTTTTCAGAGCATGAACAATGGTTCCGTGGCGCCGGGTCCGTCGTCTCTGGCCACTACTATTCTGCACCATAGTATATTTAGTCATACAACAAGTGAGATACTACGATAAAGGACCTACAACGACATCCTATGCAGAAAGAGACGACTGGATATCAGTAAGGTGAATCTACTACTAGTTAATCTGTATTAGTATTTTGATCAAACAACTGCAGAACTGGAATGAACATAAGGCAAAGCTAGGCGTAGCTGGTCTATCGCTGAGTAGCCAGCGAGGTGAGTGCGACGTTGTACAGTTAAACACGAGTGCTGCCTCGCTTTACCGAACCCTACGGCTAATTTCAAGATACTAATTACAGAATTATTTTGTGTTTTTATATGTCAAAGAGCTGTTTCTTCTCAGGGTGAGTGTCCAAACTCCATGTTTATAGCATATCTGGTTTCGAAGATAGGGAAAGATAAGACGCTTCACCAGAAAGGAAAGCATCAGTAACGATCTATGAAGAAAAACATACACGTGCACAGACACAAATTTATGTTCTGATATCTTTAGGGATAAGAAATATAAAAACATAAAACAGTAGTGCTAAGGGATTGACTGGGCACATTTTAAATCAGTCAAATGAAGTTGGCTTGGAAAAATTCTCTCTGTAATTCATCTGTCAAACTTATGATAACACTTCTGTAATGAAGGGACAAAATGGAAGTGCAAGGTGCTTGGTTATAAAAAAATATCCTAACGCCCATTGCATCCATTGTTAAGTCCACTAAGGAAATTTAATCCTGCAACAGGCCACATGAGTCCCCCGCTCCAAGAGTAGAATACTTTTTCAAAACATTCAAGGTATTGGTCATGGAAAGGTATGGGTTGCTTAAGTCGATTTGTGTAAAAGAAACTCGCTTCCACCCACTAATAAGATGGTATATTCAGCATAGGATTGTTAAAACTGTTTATGAACATAAAGAACCTTTTTATTTTAGTTAATTGATGGACATTAACCATTTCTCCACACTAGCCGTATATAGGCTAAGATATTTGATGGATAGAGTCAACATGACAAATTCAATGCCATGGCCGGGATTTGAACCACGGATCTCCTGGTTTCCGTCTAGTCGCTCTTAACCTTTGAGCTACCATGGCCAACGTGCCGTCCTGACATTAAATTCTCCATTTGACTCGTATATTTCCTCGGTAGACCACTAGGGGCTCTCGCATCCGAGAAACACCGTCTGTGGCGACTTAATTTCCGTCAATTAACTAAAATAATAAGAGTTAAATGATGAAGCCTGGGACTTAAGTACTTCCGACAGTAAGTCGCCACAAACGGTGTATCTCGGATGCGAGAGCCCCGTGGTCTACCGGGGAAATATACGAATCAAATGGAGAATTTAATGTCAGGACGGCACGTTGGCTATGGTAGCTCAAAGGTTAAGAGCGACTGGACGGAAACCAGGAGATCCGTGGTTCAAATCCTGGCCATGGCATTGAATTTTTCATGTTGACTCTATCCAACCAATAAAGAACCCTTGTTTGAGTCTTTTTAGCATTACGAGATACACAGCTAGACATGCAGGTAGTTAAGCAAAAAGACTCATTGTTATTTTGGCCAATACTCCGTCTTTGACTGTATTCGTCAGAGAAGCATTGATGCAGTAAGAGAAAGAATTTTGCGAATATGTTGACAATGTGAGCAAGGCTTATGAGGAAAGTGGAGTCACACAAGTCACTCCACATGTCTTAGTAAGAAACGTTACACTGATAGTGCAAATAGTCGCATAACTCTTCTTGAGGTGAGCAGATTTCCAGGCAGATTCACTTTTTCTGCTCATATGAATGCTGTAAAATTATATTTTATTTGTAATTTCGGACAATACGTAACCGTATTTCCAGAAATTGAATTACAGGTTAGGATTGAAAGATACCCTACATTAAATGCCCCCCCTCTTGCTAGGTGACAAAATTATCTCTGCCTTCTTCGGTGCGATTTCGCCTGCTTTGTCCATTGTTTTGGTTCTCGTTTTGACTCTAGTGTGCTATGATAGACATGGGAGATCTATGGAGAGCAGAGGAGACAAATTATAGCGGTTTTTGGAACGAAGTGAGAACTAGACTACAAGACATAGATAGGCAGGAGATATGGGAAAGTATAGAAGAAAAAAAATCTTTGAAATTTTATAAGCAATTAAAGACAGAATGGGGTAGGGAAAATATATATATTGTGACTTTGTGGGTTCGTGAAGTGAAAAGTCCAATTTCACCACTCAAAAATGTTCTTTATTTCCACCGACTTACAGTTAAACTCTTGCCAATTACACAGAATTACGTAATGCACACAATTACGATTCACCAGTTCGTCCGTTACAATTTCACTTACACTCGTAATTACGTACAATCTTCCGATGCTCTCACACAGTCTTCTCGTCGTACACTAGCACTGCATTCTTATACCAAGAACTGACTGACTGACTGACTGACTGACTTACTGCCCGGCGTGTTGCTTATATAGGGTCAGCTGGGGGATCGAGAATGTTCTAGATTAGATGAAATATCCCGTAAGTTCGAGAACACAGGTGGAACAGAAAGAGACGGCGCAGTGATGTTATTTCTCCCAGCCAACTCTTGTCAGCACTATAAGACAAACGAGGGGGGCGTGGCTAACGTCGACCTCCCCTGCTTGCCCGCTCTCAGCTGGTTCTATAGGGTGTTCCAACATTATATATATATATATAGATCAATGTGACAAAACTGGAAGAGAAGGCATAGCATGGACGAGAGTAGGAATAATATATCTAAAAGGGTTGAGAAGTAATGAGGTAGGGATTGTGACTTTTGTGGAGATGAAGAGAGCACTGTTCTTTACTTGATAGAATGTAAGGAGTTAACAAATTACAGGAGAAAAATATGGGATAAGAAATGGGACAGTGTAAGTAAAGAGATATTGGCGGTACGCATGCTAACGGGGATGGCAGAAAAGAAAAATAGATGTATAGGAGACTTCTTATACAGGATAAGAGAAAAGTGGATTAGGATAAAAGAAGAAAAGGTCAAGAAGAAATGATATCAAGCTGCTCAGGAAAACCAACGGCTTATAGCCAGGGGACCTGAGTCAGCGAGTAAATCTTAAGGTGAGCTATTTCATGTATAATACAGCATGTTCTCTGCTAAATTTTATTGTACTGAATTTGTAATGGATACTGTACAAATAAATAAATATCAAATATCTAATCTGAAATGATAGATTCAGGTTTCATCAACAGAAGCAAATCGGCGCAAAAATATTTGCGGATTAAGTTGTACATCGCCATTGGTACGCCTTTGATCGACTGTAAGCAATCGCGGCATGCAGCTCGCACAGAATTTCTTAGGCAATTCTACCTGCACGATATTGTGCAATCGCTCAGTTGAGATGCATACAGATTGAGCAATATCACCAATATTGCATTACCATATCATGAATTTTGTCGATGTTTTCCTGTGTGGTGACCTCAATTGGATGGTCGGAGCGCGGCTCGTCTTCAGTGTTGGTTCCAAAAGTAAGTGATCTAATGATGGTGCAGGGTCCGCGTAAACTTTACCAAATTCAGACTGTCAACAACGAAGTGTAAGCTGTGCATTGTTAACATTCTTTATATGATTCTCTGAATAAGCAAGCAGCACCAATGTATTTCCATTGTTTCATGCATATTTACCAGACTACCCTCGTAGTGTAGAAACAGTCTTCACGTTTATTGTATAGTTTGCGAAATGAATATGCGGCAATATGTGTTGTGGAATATTAGAAGTTGGTGGTTGATTGCCGTTAACTTGGGTATTGCACTGATTGCGACGTAATTATTTTTAGATATTTTATCACTTTCTCGCAATGAATTATTATGCAAAGAGCAGGACAGCGACACCGAAGAAACAGGTTGTCCAGGTCACAGTCTACAATGAACGCCACAGCTCCTTCTGCTAAAAAATTGCATCAATAACCACAGCAGGAGTTACACAATGGCGTGGAAACGATCTTTTTATGATCTGGATCGTGTTAGCCAAAGGAGATAGTAGAGGTAGAGGAAGCGCATTCAGCTTGTCATAGTCTTCGTACCATCATTGGTAGTAGCCAAACCTTATCGGCTGTTGCAGGACACGCCTTTATATATAGTCTGTGTGTGTGTGTGAGAGAGAGAGTGAGAGACAGAGAGACAGAGAGACCGAGAGAGACAGAGAGACCGAGAGAGAGACAGAGAGAGAGAGACAGAGAGAGAGACAGACAGACAGAGAGAGAGAGACAGAGAGACCGAGAGAGAGACAGAGAGACAGAGAGAGAGACAGACAGAGAGACAGAGAGAGACAGAGACAGAGAGAGACAGAGAGAGTGAGAGAGTGTGAGAGAGTGAGAGAGAGTGAGAGAGAGTGTGAGAGAGTGTGAGAGAGTGTGAGAGAGTGTGAGTGAGAGTGACAGAGAGTGTGAGAGAATGTGAGAGTGAGAGAGTGAGAGTGAGAGAGTGAGTGAGTGAAAGAGTGTGAGAGTGTGAGTGAGAGTGAGAGTGACAGAGAGTGTGAGAGAATGTGAGTGAGAGAGTGAGTGAGAGAGTGAGAGTGTGAGAGAGAGTGTGAGTGAGAGTGAGAGAGAGTGTGAGAGAGTGTGAGTGAGAGTGAGAGAGTGAGAGAGTGTGAGTGAGAGTGAGAGTGACAGAGAGTGTGAGAGAGTGTGAGAGAGAATGTGAGTGAGAGAGTGAGTGAGAGAGTGAGTGTGAGAGTGAGAGAGTGAGTGTGAGAGTGAGTCAGAGAGTGAGTGAGAGAGTGAGAGAGTGAGTGAGAGAGTGAGTGAGACTTCCAAGGGGCAGAAATTAAAGCTTGAATGATATGCATTAAATTCATAAGCCAGAAAAAACATTATGCTTTTTAGAAGAAAAATATTAAAACTACGTAAACCCTCTTCCTCAATTTAATGCAACTTTTTTATCCAGTATTTTACTCTAAAAAGATTTATGCACAGCCATTGCAATTACTATAACAGTGTGATCAGCCTCCCACATTCCCACGATACGTCTACGAGTAATTTCACTAGTAAATGGCATGGCTGATTCAGAGTCTATAAATATGTTTTGGTTTCAATTAACACCAGAAAATACAAATGCATCTGCATCAACCTCCCTTGCTTTCTCCCTTGTTGCTCCTTGAGAGGTAACGCAAAGACATATCTCAAAACTGCTCGGAAAACGATACGAAATCGGCCGAAGATTTTCTTTGGCGTTGTGTGTACATCCAGTGAGTGAAAGAAATATTGGTATAGATTGAGATTATAAGTTCTTATCTCAGTAACATCGTAATGTATAATCAGAAACGATACAGGTTATTTATAACTCCTTAAAAGTATTTACCAACAATAAAAAATACCAAATAAAATTTATTTTCTGATATATTTAAGGATAACAAATATAAAAACAAAACATTACACATTTCTTTGCAAAATAAATATTGGAAAACCTGAAGAAAAAATAGTGTATCTTGTGCACCAAAAGCAGAAGTTTCAATATCTTGTTTGATATCCTCTGTGTTTTATGACCTCTCTCAGACGATTGGGCATGCTCCTGAGAATGTTTGCAGTTTATGCAGCTGAAATGTTGGTCTACTCTTCACGGAGTCTGCCTTTCAAATGCTCTTTTGAAGATATTGGCTGACTGTGGACTCCAATATCCAATATGACTCCAGCATCCCATAAATTCTCAATTAGATTGAAGTCTAAGGTGGATGAAGGATATGTGGACAGTTGTAGAGTAACCATTCCTTGCACAACCCTGGAATTATGTTTGCATAATACTTAAAGCTAGTGCTGCTCCCAGTTTTCTCTGCACTCCTGCGTAGATTCTCCTTCAGAAGATTCAAGTATTTTATTTTATCCATTTTTCCCCTCGACGAAAAACAATTCTGCCACTCCAAATGCCGTCATGCAACCCCAGACTGTCTTACTGTTTTACAGTAGGTTGGACATAATTTGTTTTCAATTACGTATTAGGTTTCCTCCAGACCATTGCTCTTCCATCTGATCCGAACACGTTAAATTTGGTTTCATCTGCAAAAAGAACATCCTCCCACCAGTTTTCTTCGTTATACATGAACTCCTTTGCAAATGTAAGCCTTTTCCTTCTGTTCCCTTCATTTACATAAGGCTTCTTCCTGAGCACACGACCATGGAATCCCTGCATTTTCAGTAAATTCCTTATCGTTCGGGGACTACTTTCTTGCCAGAAGTATAGGCTACCTCGGCACGCAGTTTCGGGACACTCAATTTAGGATTTTTCTTCACACTCCTAACAATATTTGTTTCCTCTCGGTCAGTAAATGCGTTTGTACGACCAGTTTGGGGTAAAAGTCGATTCTGTTGCCATTTACGTATCTGCTAATTGTATTTCTGACTGTGCTTTTGTTCATTTATAACATATTGGCAATCATTCTGTAACTCTTCCCTTTTTCATAATGGAAGATGACGAGCTGCCTTTGCTCAAACGTCGTATTCTTACCTCTAGGCCCCATTTCGTGTAACTGGACTGTTTGTTTTGATTATACAGGTAAGAGTGTTTACTACCCGTAGCTAGACGTGTTGTGCCTTCTCCCATTGAGCACTTGAAACGTTTAATGCGGCGTGCTTCTTGAATGTCTTCTAATGGATGATTTGCACAACAGTTTATAGAGGAGGGGTAGATAACTCAGTGCATAAATGTTGATGGGACAAAAGGCAATCACTATGTATGTCGGTTCCAAAAACATCATACCCCGATACATTGATCTGCAGTAATAATTTAGACGAGTGTACAAACTTGTATTCATTAGCGTACATTAACACGCCCCTGAAGGAATAACCTATTACATGCATCAGGGCCGCGCCGTAGCTCAGTGGTTAGACCCGGGTTCGATCCCAGGCGACCGCAAAGTGAGATTTGTGATTGACAACACGGCGCTGGGGCGGGTTTACTCCGGGATCTCCATTTCCCCCGCCATCTTGTTCCACCGGTGCTCCATCTTCATCTCATGTATCATCAGTATCATCGCCTGCGGTGCCGTATGTAGTAAAAGCGGGCGTTAAACACTACACACTACACACACACTCACCAAGGCGGCCCGGGTTCAATCCCAGGTGACCGCAAAGTGAGATTTGTGGTGGACAACACGGCGCTGGGGCGGGTTTTCTCCGGGATCTCCGGTTTCCCCCGCCATCTCATTCCACCGGTGCTCTATATTCATATCATGTACCATCAGTGTCACGGCCTGCGGTGCCGTATGTAGTAAAAGCGGGCGTTAAACACTACACATTTCACATGCATCAGTTGACAATAACATTGCGACACAAAATGGCTGATCTACACAGTATAACCAATTGAATTTAAATCTTCAGCCAATACGTGTTTTAGTTGTACAGCCATGTCAAAATTACTAAGAATTAGATAGTTTTAGCTTCTGTCACAACGTACGGAGCTTTTTAGCTCATATAATAATTGTAACAAATACATTTTTTAAATTTGTGTTAGAACTATCAAAACGAGCCCGAAACACTGTATGAAGCTGTAAGAAGCAGTGTGTAAAGATTCGAGGTGGACCTTAGGTTCGCGGTTATTCTTTGCTCGTAACGTAGTGTTGGCTAAAGGGTATTATACAGGTTATGTCATCACTCTGCCACTTCAAATTTGGTTCAAGTCCTTCGTGATCAGTTCAAAATTTTTATTACTACTTGTTGTACCTCTTGGGTCTTATAACTTGATATTATAATACAAATAACATTTTGATAATATTGTGACTTTGTGGGTTCGTGAAATAATAAACGAGGTTACGAAACACAAAAACTACACTTTATTCTCCTCGAAATACACTGTTCAACATTACAGTTTGCTAGCTAACCTTAAACTGTTTATTTTCTCTTAAAACTACCTTCAACTGTCTGTCGCTACCGGTAACGATTGGTTCCGAACTTTTCCGCCAGGGTGACACTACTCCCTCCTCAAGGCTGGTCGTCCCGAACAGCGCCTTCGTAGCGGGCCAGGCGATCCAGGTGTACCACCAACATCTTTCCTCGGGGCACCTTCTGGATGCGGTACACCACGTCGTTAATCCTCTTCACCACACGGTACGGTCCTTGCCATGACTGCTGAAGCTTCGGGCAGCGTCCCTTGGTCCGGGTCGGGCGGTACAACCAGACCAGGTCACCTTGCTGGAACCCTTGGCTGTTGGCTTGCCTGTCGTATCGGGTTTTCATGCGGTCGCTCGCCTTCTGGATGTTCTGGCGAGCCATCTCGTACATGTCGTGGAGGTGGTCCACCAAGTTCTCCACATACTCGGTCGCTGGCTGTCACTTCCCTCAAGAGTGGCCCCAAGTCTGCGTCCGCCAGCTGCTCCCTCCTCAGGCCTGCGCTATCCCAGCCATCCGCAGGCATTGCCGTGACTACTCGAACTGCTGCGGCACGCTCCTTCCCCTCCACTCTTGTGCATTGGCCACACTCTTCTGGACAGGGTCTTCGGGACATAGCGTCCGCGTTACCGTGACTCTTCCCTCTGTGTTGTTCCGAGGTGAAGTCGTACTCCTGCTCCCTCTGGACCCCACCTGCTGTCTGGCCTTCCGGTCGCGCCGTCACTATCACTTCGCTCCTCGCGGGGACAACCACGTCTTCGCTCAAGACGACCCTGCCAATTCCAAGGCGCTCTTCTGGTTGACGGAGTATAACCTCTTCTCCGTTGAGCATCAGGACCTTCCTGCCGACGTCGACCGTCGCCTCGTGGCTCCTGAGGGCATCCAGTCCCAGAATCACCTCCTCAGCCACCTTTGCGAAGAACACCCCCAGACGCACGGCACTCCGTCCCAAGTTCAGCTCTAGTAGGGCCTCCTTCTCCACAGGCAAGGTGTCGCCCGATGCCGTGACAAGCTGGTATGGTCGGCTCGGCTTCCTTGTCGGCAAACCCTTCGCCACGTCAGGTCTGATGATGGTCACGGCCGCCCCGGTGTCCACCAGCACGCGGCACGGCTTTCCTCTTACCTAACCGTCCGCGATGAGGCTGTCATCCATACGCCGGCTGACGGCGCGCAGTGTCACTCGAGGGGATGGTGGTGATGGCACCGACGTGCACCTCTCCACGACGGCCCTTACTCATTTTCCGGCTGCTCTTCCTGGTGTGGGCAGTCTCTCCGCAGGTGTCCGGGCTGTCCACACCCCCAACACAGGCCACTAGGTGTTCGCCGGCGTCCCTCAGCTGGTCTTCTGTCTCCGGCATAGCGGACACTCCTCGTTCTCGACGTCGGGATAGATGTTACTTTGGCCGCCTCCATCCTTAATGCCACTGTCAGCGCCTCGTGGATGGTTTTATATTCGCCAAGCATTAGGCGCTGACGAATCTCCGTGTCCCGTACCCCGTCGACAAAATTGTAGGCGGCTTCCCGGGATACGAACTCCAGTGGCAGGTTAACCAAGGCCTTGCTAGCCAGCTGCTCGATCGCTATGGCAAACTCCTGCAGCGTCTCCCCCGGCTGCTGCGACCTTGCCTTTAGCTGGCTGCGGTATGCTGCGGCTAAGCGGTGGTTCCCGAAGCGATTCTCCAGGGCCTCCCAGATGTCCTTGGGCGCCGCCGTCGTCTGCACCGCGTTTAGGATTTCCGCGGCCCGTCCCTGGAGGCTGGCTATTAACTGTGTGGCCTCCTCCTCCGGTGACCATCTGTTGTGCTTGGCCACTGTGTCGAACTGGCGGCGGAAGACCTCGAATGTTGACGCGCCGTCATATTTCGGAGGTTTGACGCGCGCCGATGTTGTATCGCGTCTCGGTGCGTCAGCCTTCAAATCTTTCAGTCTCCTGCCGACGACGTCCTCCACCATGGCGTTCAGGGACTTGACGCTGCTGTCGGCCTTTCCCTCCAGGTTGTTTACGCGGTTCGCGAGGTCTTCGACGTCTTCAACCATGGCGTTCAGGGACTTGGCGTTATTGTCGGCCTTTTCCTCTAGGTCATTGAAGCGGTTCGCCAGGTCCTCGACGCGCTCTTCCACTTGGCCCATCCGCTTGCCCAGCTCCGTCACGTCATCCCTCACGCCGGCCAACTGTTCCTCAAATTTGGCGGAGAGGACCTCGTTCGCCTCCTTCATTTCCGTAGCCAGACTGTCGTTCGCTGCCTTCATTGCTGTGGTCAATTCGGTCTTTATTTCTTTCAACTCTGCGGCCAGGTTGTTATTTGCCGCTTCTGTTTTTGTTGTTAACTCGTTCATCTTCGCGGCCTAGTTGTTATTTGTCGCTTCCGACTTCGCTGTTAATTCGTTCATCTTCTGCAAAAGCATTTCCAATGCCGATTCCATGGCCATAATGTTCCGTGATGTTGTTATCCCACTTCTGACACCAGTTGTGACTTTGTGGGTTCGTGAAATAATAAACGAGGTTACGAAACACAAAAACTACACTTTATTCTCCTCGAAATACACTGTTCAACATTACAGTTTGCTAGCTAACCTTAAACTGTTTATTTTCTCTTAAAACTACCTTCAACTGTCTGTCGCTACCGGTAACGATTGGTTCCGAAGTTTTCCGCCAGGGTGACACTATTATAGGTCTTTACAAAATACAATAATAGCCATGTTTTCAACTGGCACATAGTTATAAATGTATAGTTCGTAGTAGATATTTTATTATGGTGGGTATTGTGCTTGACACGTTCAACCAAGTTTCTAACCTTTCACAAATGCAAAGTGAAACATAAGATTTAAGCATGAAACAAAAACTATTAGATTTAGTAGTGGACATACTCTTTAAACTGAAAGCCAGCTGCTTAACATGGTTTACAACAGTAGATACGGTAAAGATAACAAGGGCTCATAACATGATCCTTAATTGAAGATAAAGAGAGAACGTAGGTTTCCTTTGAAGGCAAGGGCCTCTCCAGCCTGACGGTAGGGTGAACTAGGCACAACTTATATGGTGAGCTAATTCCTGTAGATTTGGCTCACAAGAGAACCAATAACAATCATAAACAAATTAGTAAGTAAATTAGGCAATAGAGAGTTAGAGAAAGAAAAAAAAAAACAAAACAATGTGACGTCGTTTTGAACCTTGCCCTTGCATCACTATAAGTATGCCAGCAGCTAGCTATCGCACTCGTCCAGCTGCCACATATTCTGTGTCGGTCTTTGGGAAAGAATTCGTTTATCACCTTGCAAAAAAAAAAAAAAAAAAAAAAAAAAAAACGTTAGAACTTTAAAACTTTTCACAACTTCTTGGTCCTCATTCAGGGCTGTAAGTATTAATGCTGTTTGCGATAGTACTGATTAGAAGCAAGAACGGCTTATGTGCTCAAAGGGTTAATATTTTCACATTAGACTATATACTGCGGCTTGCATAGATAAGAATAAATAGGGGCATTTGACTCACTTGGTATATACATATATTTTCTTTTTCAAATCAAAATACATTTTATGTGACAAGTTTCTATTAGGCTGGCCCCGTAGCTCAGTCGGTAGAGCACCTGCCTGCCGTGCTAGGGGTCCCGGGTTCGATTCCCGAATTTTTCTCCGACCAAGATAATTCCCCAACTTCCCCAGTCTGGAAGTATGAATGAGAGTGTGAATGTGTGCGTGATGTAATGATTAAAAACCAAAGATAACGGGTAAACACCTTCGGTATGTCTCCAAAGGAGAACGGCCGGCGATATGACCATAGCAGTTAAAGGCGTGGTATAAATGGAACAAGCAAGCAAAAAAAAAAAAAAAAAAAAAAAAAAAGGTTTCTATTAGTAGTTTATATCCACACGGTGTTCATTTTTATCTGTGATTTTACCGCGCAAAATTTGACGTCATCAATAGCATCGCTGGTGGAGCGAGTTTATATACGATTCCACTAGGGGCTTGCGATCATACTTGATGTGCTGACAGCAGCTTTGAGGCCTTCCTCTACCGGCAGGGGTGCGTAGATACGATAACTGTTAAAAAAAAAAGCTATGTACTGCAATGTAATGCACTGCAAAGCTATTATGGAACCATAAAAGTATTCCATGAAGAATATACGAAATGATAAGTCAATGAACACTTATTCCAAATGAACATCTGCTTTTTCTGTTATAGTAGACATATATGCTTATTGTAAACCTGTCACATAAAATAGCAATATTTCAATTTGATCTCAATTCTTTTCTATCAGTCACAGTTTCCTCACAATGTAACTTCATTACAAACCAGAAAATTAGCAGAACATGTTCTAGGAATGAAAAATAAATTAGTGTTACAATATGTACAAAGCTTTTATCCAAGTCTAAACAAGAAAATATTTCTAGTACATAGTCTCATGTGTCCATTTTGTTATATTTCCTTTCTCTCTTCCCCTTAAACATTGTCTGTATTTCGAGAAGGTATGCTTGAGGCCTTTCTGTCATAACATTATTTATTGCTTCTAGATTGGGACCAGTCACTTTATAGCGTCCAGTGTCTCTCTTTTTGCGAGTAACTGATCCTGGATCTTGGAAATGTTTGATGCACCTATTGGTTTTAAAAGACATAAGGATACCAACATTAAAATATATTTAAATTAATCGTGAGAATGACAAAAATTTTATATCGTATACTGATAAAACGTAAAACGTTTATGTTACAAACAAAAGTATGTCAATTTGACGGTACCTGGACACTTTTGACAACATTACGCTCCGAGGGACTTGTCTGAGTACCGGATAGCGTTGCATAAACTCATCTATGCAGCGGTTTGAATTATATTTATATGTCGCACCCATTTTAATGCCGGTACAAAAGTAGCACTCAACCATGAAGATACGGTGGTCTGTGTTCATATCCAGGGGAAGCTGGTTCTATTAGTTGTGAGCACAACCACACTGAGAGTGCTGTAATTTGCTCATTGTTCCGCAAAAATTACCCCTTCTTTTCGTAGAGGGCACTATGACTTCAAGATAGACTCAGCAGTCACCTATGACGTCATTCTTGCTCAAGGGCGGGAAATAACGAATAAAAATGAACACCATGTATGATATTCATCATTACAGAAATTTCATATCTTCATGGATTTAAGCTTCTTTATTGATACGTTTTTTATGTTTGGAAATGAGCAGTACTATGTACGTGAATATACCTTCTAGTAGCCTCAAAAGTAGATGTCCTGCGAGTTTCACTTAAACATACACTGTATGGAAGGTGCGCTCGAGGTCATATGATCTAATGCAGACAAAGCGTAAATATTTGTACAACTCTTGTACTTTTCTCAGGTAGACGGTTTCCCTTCAACAGATTCTTGTTTACACACAGTTTGGTATATGGACAATTTTTATGTAGCACTGCAATGGTACAGGACCCACTCTCATATTGTAAGCATCATTGCGGTATTCCTGAAGTAATCCTAGTGGCGGATCGTGGGTCTAAATTCTAGGGAGGCCAGGAAGTTGATTTTGGAAAATCAATAGCCTATATACGGCTAGTGTGGAGAAATGATTAATTTCCATCAATTAACTAAAATAATAAGAGTTAAATGATGAAGCCTGGGACTTAAGTACTTACAATAGTAAGTCGCCACAAAAGGTGTATCTCGGATGCGAGAGCCCCTAGTGGTCTACCGGGGAAATATACGAGTCAACTGGAGAATTTAATGTCAGGTTGGCACGTTGGCCATGGTAGCTCAAAGGTTAAGAGCGACTGGACGGAAACCAGGAGATCCGTGGTTTAAATCCCGGCCATGGCATTGAATTTTTCAGGTTGACTCTATCCATCAAATATCTTAGCCTATATACGGCTAGTGTGGAGAAATGATTAATTTCCATCAATTAACTAAAATTTGATTTGCTATTTTATTGAAATTAATGAGAATTGACAGTTGCATGGTTCCTTCTTGTAAGAAAATAAATGCTATTTCACATAAAAATTATATAATGCGCGCTTTTGTAAGAATTAAAAAGAAATATGGTATTTTTGGCCCTGAAAAGTAATCGGACACAACTTGAGTGTGATACAAGATATGACAGTACTTTGTGACTCTACCTCTTCTTTTCACTACTTCTCGCAACCTATTTGGCATGCTGTGAACCTGGTTTTTGAGGTAGGTTTGCTCCATTCCTCTTGCAACGTCTCCTTCAAGTGCTGCTTGGAGGTGATTGGGGTCTTCCGCACGGCCTTCAGTTTCTCATACTACTTCTATGGGATTAAGTTCTGGGGACTGAAGGGGGGGATGCCGTACATGGGGACAGTTGTAAAGTAACCATAGCTGCACAATGTGGGACGTATGCTTAGGATCATTATCCTGATAAAATGAGAAACTGTCCAAAATACCCATCCTTTCTGCACTTTGTTTTAAATGTTGCTGTAATAGTCTAAGATAGACTTCCTTGTTCATGGTTGTGTCTATGAACACCAGCTTTCCCACTCCCGTAGAGAAAATACAGCCCCATACCATTACACTCCCTCCGCCGTGTTTGACTGTGCCTTGTAAATTACGCTCTTCCAGCTCCGTGTTTGGTTTCCTCCACATAACCACCTTGCAAGGTTGTATTTGCTTTTGTCACAAAAATAACTTGGTCCTACCAATCGGTTGTCTTGTTAACAAAGTCTTTGGCAAATTGCAATCGCTTCCTTTTATTGTTGCTGGAAATGTATGGCTTTTTTCTGGCTACGTGACCATTAAAATCTTGTTTTGGCATGGCCCTTCTGACCGTTTCAGGGCTGTCAGTCCCAGTTCTTCCTGAATCTCAGCACAAATTACCAGAGCACTTATACGCCGATTGTTTTACCTTCCACATAATATAACACTCCTGCCTATTGGTAAGAAGTTTTGGTCGCCCTGGCTTTGCTCGAGATTCAATTCTGTCTTCATACTTATATCGGTGAATTATGTTACTAACTGCACCTTTGCTAAGATTCACAATCTCTGCTACTTCCCGGCGTGTTTTGTTCTTTTTATAATGAGAGATAACTGTCTTTTTTCAAAGGTACTCTGCTTACCTCTGGGCCCTATAATATGCTTTTGCCTTCTTCTTGGTGCACAGTTGACGTACTTCTCCTACGATGTTGTTTTGTCTACTGACAGACTTCACCCACTCGTTTGTATTGCATTCTTTTTGTGTCGTAAACTCATGATGTAAACAAGGTTGAATGGGTAAGCTCTTAGTTTAACCACATTTTCAATCTCTAAAATGGATATTCATAGCAAATGAGTTTTGCTTAACACAAGGAGTACCTTGAAATTGATACACATAATCTATCCTGCTTTATAGAGCACTCCATAGTGAAATGCAAAGTCTGTCCGATTATTTATGGGAGTCTGTGTATACGCGTAACCCAATGAAGGCGCGGCGGTCGCTTAACTGATGTTCTCTTCCACACGTAATGACATTATATTCCAAAATAACAAAATAAATAAAGCTCTATCATTTATAGAACACGTTTTATTTAAGTTCAAGATAGGACACTCTTGTTGAAAGATCCTATAGCTGTCTTATCTACTGACTATTCTATTTACATATGTAATCGTTAATTTATTCTTAACAGGCTTGCCGCAAACCAAAAGGAATATATTGATCGACGGGGCGTACATGTGGTCATTGGTCACTACATGGGTGACTTGAATAAAGGACAGGGTTATTCTGCAAATCTTACAGAAGGTAAGTTCACTACCAATATTACTTCGCATTTGATAGTGAAACAGTATTCCTATTTCATAGGAAGATGTAATTAATATAAAGGATGTACGATAAATGGTACTTATATGTTTATCCACCATTCGCATACTTTTCTATCTGATGTTTTTTATACGGTTGTAACTGCGCCGCGAAGAAAAAGTTAATCAGTCTCCGCTGTTCACGCCCTAGTGCATGATCTGCTGGCACTCTGCATTACGCCTTTGGGTGCCTCGCCTCCTTGGAGGTGCTAACATACTACTCTTAACAAGTGTAGTTAATTGTAAGTCTACAGATATAGCATTTCTTCTTCTTTACACTGTGTTGGATTGCCAGTAGAAATACCGTGTATATTAGCTTATTTAGCACATGAAGTTTCCTGCTAATTGTTCCATTATCATGTGAAGCAAATATAATTGGTGAACGATGAAAAATATGATTGGCGAGCAATGAGGTTTCTCTCAGGGTATGCGTGGATGGGTGTGAGAAGGAGATTTTACAACACTGGAATGCCCGTCTCCAAATTATTTATTCACCGCTTCTCCTTTTCAAACCTCGAAATGGAAGCTGCCGACCGAGGGTTACCAATCTCGGTTTAGAGCTATTGAATACTAATTGTTTATAACTCGATAAATTTTTGATGACCCGACAAATATTCAGGACAGAACAAGTTGACCGCTCTAATAGGCTTCACGTCTCAGACTCCTCTCCGCGGCTGCACGCCGAAGACTGTTTATAATGGCTTCCTAGCCGCGAACTGTCTCCGTCGGCCTTATGCCGAAGAGTGCCCCCTAACCATAGCTGCGCGTGTATATATCTCTAACTTTCCCTTTCAAAACTCTTTTACACAAAGTCCCTTTGTGGCTGTTTTAGTCGCCATTGTAAACGATCCAAAGAATTCCCGATTCATAAACGTCAAGTGACAATTCCTTTAGAAACCTTCTAAGGACACTGCTTCTTTCATGGCTTTGTTATAGACTTTCCCCAACTGAACTGGTCTTGCCCTGTCTTGACAAAGAACCAACATTCCTTTTACATCTATCATGACTGCTTCTGGCAAACCATAATTTCGGTGTCACATGTCAGTGGGCCTTACAGGAAATAACCTGGAATGACTTTAGTTACATTATGGCCTGGTTCTTTACTGCTAGACTATACAATAAATGGGCCCCATTGTTAAAACTCCATTAATTCTATTTTGATTTTTATCCAAGTTCTATTTTAGCATATTAAATCAGCACTTCAGCATAAAAATTATATCGTACATAGTTTACAAATAAACATACAGGTGTAGCTTATGTATAGAGCCTGCCTCGGTAGCGTGGTGGTAGCGTGTCTGCCTCACGTTCAACGGGTCCCGAGTTCGAATCTCGGTCAGAGTGAATTACCTGGATAAGGTTTTTCCCGGAGTGTTCCCTTATCCTGAAACACGAATGTCAGGTAACTCTAAGCTTTATGGACCCTGGGCTCATTTGAGCATCATTTCACCCATTCCATTCATCCTCCGATATGACTTAACGTTGTTGGACGTAAATTACAACAACAAAGAGAGAGAGGTGCCATCGAGTGTAGTTGAGGGTGACTCTCCCCCTTTTCCCCTTCACCAGCTTTTCGCTTGCTGGTGCGTAGGTGCAGGGGAACAGCTGACTGTAACTGGCTATTGTGGTACCTCTACACCCCTCTGTGTTTGAAAACAAATGCAAGTAAGCGGCGGATAGTCAACATGTTCCGTTACAGAACCTGACATCGACAAATTAATAGCTTAGAAGAATAAGAACACCACTTTAATTATGAACTAATAATTATTAACATGTAGCTATAAAGGTATAATTCACAGTGGTATTCAATACACATTATGCACATAAAAATATGAATAAATAATTTAACGACTCGCCACTGAATCTTCCGCACGCTCTTCCTCTCCCCAATATCTATTACGTCACGTGTGAAGGTTGACTAGGAGGGGGAAAAGGTAATCACCCTTTTCCCCCTCAATGGCATCACTGGTTTAAAATATAAGGGATATTTCTGGAATGCACATTTTTGAACCAAAGACACTAGCTATTGCATTTATTAATTCAGTCAGCGAGCTAATAAAACTGACATTTTAAGCCAAAAAGTCGTGCGTTTAATCTAGGGCGAGCTTAGCTTTTCTGGTGTGTATCATTCTTTTTAAATTGCAATATATTACATGGTAATCACATTTATTACAGATGAAATGACCAAAAATATAGTGTCATGTCATGTAACACAGTCAAGAAGTGATAAGAGGAAAGCAGTTATACCAGACATCTACCAATATGGCAGTAAGGTGAGTTGTGGTGATGTTGCATCATTCTCTAAGCGTTCTGGAAGGAAACATGTCTACTCTTTTGGATCTGGAATGTAGTGAGGAAACAGAAAAGTGAAACACTAACTGACGTATCTAATAGTGGAGATATGTCAAATCAAATCAACCCGCGGCGCAACAGCCTTAGTGGGACAAGGCCTGCCAACCCGACTGCTGGCCTCACGCACACATATGCAAGATAGAGGTGGGCGATCATCCAATTGATATGGGGTGGAGATGTGGTCAGCATCTCGGCATCCCCGAGCCACAAAGTTGTCTTAGCAACCAGGGTCGCTACCTGGCGTAGCTCCTCACTTTGTTCACGATGCTGAGTGCGTAACGCTCCTATACCTGGGACTTAAAATCTGCACCCCCACATGGGAAAGATCGATCCTGGGCGCGTTCCGTGGCACAGAACCAGAGCATAACGCCTTAGCCCACTACCCACGGCGCAGGACAGTGGAGACATGTAAATGTCAACATTCCTTAAGCTTGTTGAATGCACAGAATACTGTCGCGAGGCACTGTTGCGGCGGTGCTGCCGGCACGCGCGAAACAGACAAGATAGTGCAGCGCGGAGATAAAATCTTGCTGAGCCCGTCTCGGTAGAGTGGTGGTAGCGAGTCTGCCTCACGTTCAAGAGGTCCCGAGTTCGAATCTCGGTCAGGGTGAGTTACCTGGATAAGGTTTTTCCGGGGTTTTCCCTTATCCTGAAAAACGAATGTCGGGTAACTCTAAGCTCTATGGATCCTGGGCTCATTTGAGCATCATTTCACCCATTTATTCATCGTCTGACATGACTTAACGTTGGAGGACGTAAAATTACAAACAAACAAAAGCTTATGTAAAAAACTGAAGCTGCTGACAGTGAAGTAAACTAGGTTATTAATAATAACTAAACACTAGTAACACAACTTCACTTATCTTATTTAAATCCTGGGACCGGTTTCAAAGCAAACATCTGCTTTATCCTCAACCACTCAGCTTGACACTCACCCACTAACTGACTGACTGACCTTGACCACTACCGGAGTTTGAAGGATAGCTCCTTATCTAACTGCCATCTACCGGGGACAACACAAACTTATTGATGATGTCTATAGGAGGGATATCAAAATTCATTACGCGATCCTTATTTTTCAAAATAAATATCTTCTCCCAAACCATTAAATCTATCGGTTCCTTCAATTGTTTCAATAATTTAACTTCTGGATTTACTTCATGATTATATGACCAAAAATGATCAGCCACTGCCGATTTCTCGGTCTGTCTATATTTAATATTTCTAAAATGTTCTTTCGCTCTGGTTTCTAAATTACGCTTGGTGAAGTTGTGTTACTAGTGTTTAGTTATTATTAATAAAACAAAAGCTTGCCGAAACAGATAAAGAACGAGAAAGATAGATGTCTGGAACTTCCTTCCTTTCTGATGCCGTCTTGATTGTTACAGATTGTTCCACTAATTTCTAGAACAATGAGTGGAGATATAAAAGAAGGCGCGGCTCGCCAGTCGAGGCAGTGTTAATGGACTTGTGAATAATCGTGTGCGTGCAGCTGTGTAGTGAATTCTTTTCTTTGTGGACATGTGCAAGACGACCTTGAAGGTTGCGTTTGTGTATGTCACGTAATTCTGCTATTGGTAGGGCTGTACAAGCGTGTTTTTACTTGAAATAAAGAGCATTTTGAATTTCTGAAAACTAGACTTTTAATTTTACGAACCCGCAAAGCCACAATACGTATATGGCTACAGAAAACAAAAACATTTCCGACCACGAAAGAAACCAAAAAGGAAGCTAGTATTGGAAAATGCCATATGACAGAAATATCTTATTCTGGACAATGTAGCCCAAACCCACCTGCAGAACTCCGAGCATTTTTTGTTGTAATTTTACGTCCTCCAACGTTAAGTCATATCGGACGGTGAATGAAATGGGTGAAATAATGCTCAAATATGTCCAGGGTCCATGGAGCTTAGAGCTACCCGACATTCGTCTTTAAGGATTAGGGAAAACCCCGGAAAAAACCTTATCCAGGTAACTCACCCTGACCGAGATTCGAACTCGGGACCCCTTGAACATGAGCCAGACATGCTACCATCTACGCTACCGAGGCGGGCACACCAAGCATGTGAAGATGTATAACAGATAAAGAACTTAAAAAAAATGCATTTTTGTATATGAGGAACGAATCAGAGAACTTTTGTTTCCTGAACTCTCACAGTGACTTTTGATAGGGATAAGAGAACCGGAAGGATTTCCACAGAGAAGGAAACAAGTATCCCACCTGATAGATTCAGCAGAGGGCATGTCGCTGTCATTAAACTTATTGATGGTTCACCAACATAGCAACCTATTCCAGAAGGAACTCGATTTAAATGAGAATTTTAGACATACATCTAAACATGTCAGTTATGTATGAACCACAAAATGAAAATGGCTCCGACTCTGAGCTCCGACTTCTTTGGCTCTTTACGCTGATGACACAGTACTATATTATTCTCCAGTACGCATAACAAGTAGTACAGCTCTCTTTAGATCGCCTAACTCACTGGTTCAGCACTTGGCGGATCTCTTTGAACCCTCAGAAAACTGAGGCTAAAATCCTAACTCTTCGCCGATATACTCCGCTTCCTCCGTTGTGTCTCTATAGGAACAATGTCCCTTGGCTCCCCCATACAGCTCCCGTTAAGTACCCTGGAGTGCTTTTGGACTATATATAGGGGGCGAGGGTATCTACGTCCCCAAACGTATTCAACCTCACATAACGCCTGATGGCTCAAGCGTCAGGCCACCCGTACTCAAAACGGGGCAAAAGCTCTAAAAAAGATCCTCCCCCAACGGGAGAAAGTAACAAACCCGCCTTCAGAGAACACTCAAGGGCAACCAGTTAACACCAAATCTCAAACAAACAAAAACCTACCGCCAGCAGAACAAAATGCAACCAAACTTGACTCACTTCGCAGGTTAAGCCGCAAAGCGGCTAGGTACTGCGGCAAAAGACACCCGGACGGGGAAAAAGAAAAATTGCCCCGCCCGACCAGGACTACCTCTGGACCCTCTACGTGGGTAGCCTTCACAAGGTGAAGACCGACCTCCCTCTCAAACCAAGGAGTTACCGAGCTGTCCCCGAAGGGCATCCGGTGCCTCCGTGGGGATTTCCATAGGGGAAGACCTAGAGACTAACAAGGCCTCCCCCCATCTGATCCGAAAACACAAGACGGATGGAAGTGGATACGCCACTTACGCGCGCCAAGTCCAAAGGGGAAGGCTACCGAACAACCTCAGTGGGGTCGCCTGGTGATCTAGCACACCTTCTACTAGCTATGCAGACTAGTACGTGGGAATATATGGCTTCCCTCAACCCCGTGCGTCTACGTGGGCAGCCTTCACCTCCCTCTCAAACCAAGGAGTTACCGAGCTGTCCCCGAAGGGCATCTGGTGCCTCCGTGGGGATTTCCATAGGGGAAGACCTAGAGACTAACAAGGCCTCCCCCCATCTGGTCCGAAAACACAAGACGGATGGAAGTGGATACGCCACTTACGCGCGCCAACTCCAAAGGGGAAGGCTACCGAACAACCTCGGTTGGGTCGCCTGGTGATCTAGCACACCTTCTACTAGCTATGCTGGCTAGTACGCGGGAATATATGGCTTCCCTCAACCCCGTCCGAAGACTTACCCGATCTCCCACGGGTATCGGGAACCACTGCCCCCTCGAGTCCAACCCAGTCCGAACTCCCCTATGGGAGGGTAGTGTAGTGTTTAACGCCCGCTTTTACTACATACGGCACCGCAGGCGATGACACTGATGATACATGAGATGAAGATGGAGCACCGGTGGAATGGAAATGGCGGGGAAACAGGAGATCCCGGAGAAAACCCGTCCCAGCGCCGTGTTGTCCACCACAAATCTCACTTTGCGGTCGCCTGGGATCGAACCCGGGCCGCCTTGGTGAGAGGCAAGCGGTCTAACCACTGAGCCACGGCGCGGCGTCCTATGGGAGGGGCTCGGCAGTTCGGACCGAGGTTCCTCTAGTAACGTCAGAGGTACCACGAGTCCGCAGCGCTCGCACCACAGCAGTTGAAGTGGACGGATCCCCTCGCCTACGGAAAGTGCTTTTGGACTCGACTGACCTGGCGTGCTCACTTCCATCGTTTTATATCACTGGCCTCCGGGCGGCTTTCAAAACTCTCACCTCTGTTACATCGCCGTTCCAGCCTCGGCCTACAGTCTTCATTGTTACTCTACAAATCACTCGTTCGTCTGCTTATTACTTATGCCTGCCAAGTGTTGGGGGCCGCACACACATGTCATCTGCTATCTGTCTTATTTTATTTTTGTATATGTGAGTGTAAATAAGAAGGAAGGGATTTAATTTGAAAAGTTAAGATAGTTTAAGTTTAAATGTTGCGTTATATATTATGAATTTTATAATTGTTATTTTGAAATGAGTTTAATAGAAATGTTTAATAATTTTGATATTTATATGTTATTAAGGAAAATGTTAATTAAAAGAAATGTTTTTTGTTCTTGATAGAGTTGGTATTTTGTAATGGTATTTAATTATTTTTTATATTTTAAGTTATAATGGTAATTTTAAATTGAAAGGTATGTGAAGTTTATGGAAGGTTAAATAATAAGATTGTTTTTTATTTTAAGATTAGTGTCTTTGTTGAAATGTTGAAATTGTTGAATTTTTGAAAGTTTTTATTTTAATATTTTTATTGTAATTAAAGTTTTGTAAATTATGATATTTAAATTATTTAGATTTTGTATATTGAAATTTTGATAAAAATTTTTAAATATTAATTTGTATTGTTAATATGAATCGAATTGGAGTAGAATTATGAGTGAAATTTGAATTTTATGGATTATTAAAGTATTGTACATGAAATTGTAAATTAATTGATTTTTTTAAAATGATGTTAATATGGTATTATGAAGATGTTGTTTATTTGTATAAATTTGATATGTTATTTAATTTTTGTTTTCATCAGTTAATTTGAATTGGAGTTTAAATAATTGAATTGATTATATATAATTATTTTGAAATTTTGTAATTTGTTGTTGGTTGAAATTTTCTATCTTTATAAGTTTTTGGTCAAGTTATAAAGAGTTTTTAAAGGTTTTTATTTTTAAGTTTTTGAGGGATTTTATATTAAAAACGTATTGGTTAGCAGTACGTGAAATATCGGTTACCGATAATGTAGTTAGTGGTTTTATAATTTAGCTGGCTACCAGTTAAATGTTTACTGGATACTAGTATTTGTATTATTTGTAAATTGGTAGTTATTTTGTATTTTTTATTATTTTATTTTAAATGCTTTTAAATTTTGTTTTATGATCTGAAATATTTTGTATTGTATTTGTAGTGTTTTTGTAGTTATTTGGTTTTTAATAAATAAGAATTTGGAAATTATGTCCCAATGTTAGTAATAAGGAACCAGGATGTAGATTTTCAGATTTTATTTATTTATTTGTTTTATGTTTTGTCATCTGCGTCATCTTAAAGTTATACAGAATCGCTTCATGCGCATCGCTACCAACGCTTCCATGGTTCATTCGTAACAGCAGCTCCATCATGAACTAAGACTCTTACCTCTTCATGACTACATTCGCAGGATCACCAGTAGTTTCTTTTCCACGCTGCAAGAAGTTCCAGGAGCTGTGCGTTATAACATCGGCGCCAACCCTTACACTTAAAGAGGAGACTGCCACAGGACCTGCTTCTGAGTGATACATGTGATTCCAATGATTCTAGTGCTTGATGGGTGTCTTATATCTCCAATATTGACATAATTTCTCAGAGAGTATTATTGGAGTTCTAACTTAATGCAGTTAGGGGGCGGCCCGTTAGCCTACCCCTGAGTGTTTTTGTTCTTTAATGTATCGTTCTGTTACCTTCTTTTCACTCTGTAAAGCATTGTACTGCTGATCGATCAGGATATTAAAATAAAAAAATGAAGACTAAAAATCAGGTCCAACAGCTCTCAGTTTATCGCCGAGTTTTCTATAACAGCTTTAATTTATCATTTTTAGATGGAAAAGGTGTGATGGCTACTGTATTGTCGCGAGCGCATTGTTGATCGAGGTGGTGCGGGTGACTAGTTCAAAGAGATAGGCAGTGCAGTGTGTAGATAAAAGCTCGCTGAAACAGTGGGGGAAGGAGACAGATTTCTCGAGAGTTCGTCTTCGTTCTAGCCGCATCTCGATTGCTTGAGAACATTCCGGAATGTGAGTAATCTATAAAAAAGGGAGCCCGCCTGCCACAGCGAGTCAGTCGGTATTGGATGTGTGCGCGTGAATAGCTGTGATAGTGAACTTTGTTTGTGGTCGATGACCTTGCAAGTTGTATTGTGTATATGACGTAATTCTGGACTGCTGGTGTATGAAATGTGTTTCTACGGAAATTAAAAGCAATATTTAGTGTTTGTAACCTGGACTTCTAATTTCTACGGACCCACAAAGTCACAGTATATTGGAGGACAAAAATGATGCTATGCTTGCAAAATCAAAAGCCAAAGCAGAGATGGCTCTATTGTGTTTAGCAAGATTTAATTTACAGTGTTTTGCACATCTTCCATTTTAGTGTCAGCCTTTTTCAGTTTCTTAAAAAAGCTGGCTGTTTTGTAACCTGGTTGTCTAAAAAGTAAGCAAACACCAGGTGCAGGTTTTTCGTCCTGCATCTACAGTTAGCCTGCCTATATTTCGAAGATGTCATTGCTTGCAGATACATGTGGATGATACAACAGAAATGGGCGAAGTTTGTTACTTGAAGGTGGAAACACTTTGAGGAAGCAGTTTCATTGCAAAGTGCTATAGAGAGTAGAAGCGAAATGTTGAAAGGTTTTCGTTGAGGCACTGTTTGTTTTCCTGAAAATGTGCATAAATAAGGATCCTTATTCTACAGAAGAGTTCAATTCAACGAGTTTCTTGATTTAAAAAAATCTAAGGAATGAGACATAAAGAAAAAGCCATTGTAGGGAAAATGTAGAAATAGACAGTTGGCTTCCGGAAGAAGGAAGTATATGCTGCACTTACAGAACACAGATAGCATTATGAATCTGAATACAAGAAAATCTTTTTAAATAACCCCCCTAAAAAGGCTAAACAATAAAAAAGCATTTTCATAAAATCCTTTACACTGTATATAAAGCATCTTCCCTATCTCTTCAACTTTTGTATTAGAATTTCACTTCTGGTGAAAAAACCCATAACAGGAAGCGTTCTCAGCAATTGCAATAGACACGCAGGAATCCAGTCCTTGAATATATTTTTGTGGCTAAAGGAATCACTTTAGCAACATATGGTAAAGACACAAATAACTCATCTTTTGTTGCTCTACCTCGTTAGCCTAATTGCAAAAGTAAATGATTAAGGTGTAATAACATATTCGCAATCAAAACTTTGATCAATTTTATTTTTTATTTGTGAAACCATGCACTTAAGAGGAAAATAGTACAGTAACTTATGTTTGAGCTGAACGCCAGGAAGTTGCCGTTGAAGTCTGTGCACTCATACGTCCAATATACGAGGGTGGGTCAAGAAGTAATGTCTCCCTTTTTTTTCCTTAAATAAGTTAGTTATGTGAAAACTTTGAATTTGGCGCAATTCCTCAAACCTTCTTCTCCAATCCCCTGTTGTTCCTAGTAATGGCACATACATTTGAATTAAATTCGTTTCCAATTTTCCCCTACCTGATATCTTTCTCTTTTACATTCACCGCATCCGTCCTCCTATTTTCCATGATGTCCTTATACTTCATCACCAGTTCAATTAACAATTCTTTCTCGATCGATGAGAAATTTGTTTCACAGCTTTTGTTTACATTTTGTTTATCTGCCATTTCTTTAGCTGTGTGCAGATGTGGTGCAGACGAAAATGAAAACAAAAGCGCATCGCAGTACGTTCTGAAAATAATACAACTCATCCATAGCCTTCTATAGCTGTAATATTTACAAGTTTCTTGGCGTTAACAGTGTTTGTTAACATTTTCAGAAAACAGGTTGGCGAAATGCAAGAAATTTAACAGCTTTGTTAGCGCTGTTACGATTGTTATGTTACATTTGTTTGTTCGTCGATTTTAACATCTGTTGGTGGGTTTTCCCTTATCCTGTAAGACAAATGTCGGGTAACTCTAAGCTCTCTCTCTGTTTACCAGCTGCACGAGTTAATGACTAACTCAGTTGACGATCTATACCTCGTGCACAATAAATCTGATTAAGGTTCTCTCGTGAGATAATGTATAATGTACCGATAACGCGCTTTCTTGTTTTTATGTTAGTTTTGTCTTTATATGCAGTTGACGCTGGTGGGCTAAATAAAGTTTACACATTCCTCATTTTACCAATGTAAAATCCGATTTGAAATGACACTTAAGGCTTTATCGCTAGTTTCAAATGTTATGTAAATTCATTAGATGAATTATATTTGAGATGGCGACAACTTTTGATAGGTAAACTGAGCTAGCGGCTTATTTAGGTCTATTAGATTAATTGACTAACACTTTAAATATGTGGTAGGTGTGGTATACCAATACTCCCCACAGGACAACCTTGGCCTTCGGGGTAACTTCGCTACACCACGTGATGACCGGACCCATTTCCTTAGGTAGAGGTACCCAGAGGGAAGTGTGCATTACTTCCAATGATAGGGTGATAGCAAAGATGACTGTCAGGCGAGAGGACCTACAGCTTATACCGAGGACTCCGAACTACGTTAGGCATAGGGGGCACTTCACATGTGCTAGACATAGGTGAAGGCGTAGATAGGGCCGACTTCAAATCGACACCCACGAGCCGGGGGAGCCGCGAACGAAACCACTGCGCTACCGCGGTGCCCACCATTTTAAATATGTCGTATTTATTGTGACTTTGTGGGTTCGTGAAATGAAAAGTACAATTGCACCACTCAAAAATGTTCTTTATTTCCACCAACTTACAGTTGAACACTTGTCAGTTACACAGAATTACGTAATGCACACGATTACGATTCACCAGTTCGTCCGTTAAAGTTCCACTTGCACTTGCGACGCAGTCTTCTCGTCCGTTCACTAGCTCGTCAAGCACTGACTGACTCGATTCACTCACTGCAGCCCTTTTTATAGGAATATCACAGTCTTCTAGAAGTCTCTGGTTTCCGTGAATCCACGCGAAGGTTCCAGATGGCAGTGGGAGGGGGAAAAGAGGCGGCCAGCGACAAATGACGATTTCCCTAATCATCCCCCTCAGTTAGTGACAGAGACTAATGAGGTGGGCGTGGCGCGGCCTCTGATCCCTTACTCACCTGTCGTTTGTTGTGCTTCCCAATAATTGGGTGACATTATCATGTGTTTCAAATGGGAAGAGTTCGCTACAGGCGAATCAGATGCGTTAGAGCCTTCAGCGTTACCACCTCGTTATCCCCACTTTTTATATTTCCCTCTCTCTCACATACTTGCGAGTCCTCTTGGCGCTAACGCAAATTGAATTTTCCAAAGTTTTATAATAATACAGTTGTTGAAATGACAAGTGCAACATGGATATTCGTATATTACGCAGATGATTTAAATATTTCGTTTAAAATTAATTATAGTTTAATTATTTTTCTAATCCAATGAAAATACTAGCGGTGCGTCCGTATAGCTGTGAATGTTATATACGTTAAGAGATAATTTGTCATTGTCTTTGTCTTCAACGTCTGAGTACTGCAAATTTATTATCATAGGTTCCAAAATCTCCTTACATGCTATTTCTTTCCAAAAGTCGTCTTCTTGTAGTTTACCTGATGTCACGCAGTTTTCCCAGTCTTGTTGTGTTCCTTGTCAATTTCTTCATGAATAAGTCGTTAAACATCAGTCAGTTTAAAATACTATTTATATTTGCAACATAATTTGAGCCCACATTAACTCTATTGGATTGTTCTAGCAATAGTAAGGGGCAGAAGGTGGATCGTGTCTCATTGCTCCAGCTAATACACTTTCTCATGGAAGAGTAACTGAATAGTACTTCTTTGAACTCTCTAGAGTAAATAAAGGTTGCAAACCATTCATAAACAAAGATATAATGTGACCAGACACGTTTTGCCAGACTAGCAAGAAGTGTGTTGTTTCCTCTCATCGAATTTAACAAACACCTTGGCTTATTCAAAGTACATATTTCTTTTATCACATCATGTCAAATGTTTACGTTTCAGTTCTGAGTAATTTCAAATATACATTCACGCATACATGCCAACCAATAATGATATTCATTACAGTGCTTACGTCGCAATGCATTGTTATAACATAAATGGTATCTACTTTATTTATTTGTATTAGGGAAACTATTTGAACTAAAAATATGGGATTTTTACGGTTATGCTAAATACATTACTCTCTCCTTCCTCATGGATCAGTTTTTGCAAAATCTGAATTTTGATCTTAGCGCGAATAGTATTTATTAGAGATTGATTAGGTTGTCGCTCGTCACACACCACATAGCAGGAATGCAATAGGACAACACCGCAGTACTCCGATTGGTTGCTCACCTAGTAGCGCTCAAGGACAAACATCATCCAATTTGAAACACATTATAGTATTTTATGTATTTGATAAGCACATAGCCTTTGTTTGTGTCAAATATATTGATGGGAGTTTAGACGCATTTCACGATTAGATTAGACTTATTGTCAACCTTGGGAATTACAAGAATTCATGGTATCATCAAAATTAATAAACATGAATACAAATAAAATAATTAATTATATACAAGTATAATAAATTACATGCCTAGAAGGGGTTCACGGTAAAGTATTTACAAACTCATCAACTGAGAAAAAACAATGTTGCAATAACAGATGTTTCACCTTGCACTTAAATGCAGTTTCTGAGCTGGTGAGTGTAATATTATCAGGTAACTTGTTATATAAGGTAATTCCAGAGTGTCTTGCGCCTTTGCTGAATAGTGAAGTATTATGTGTAACCATGCTCAGTTTATGCCTATTTCTAGTAAGATAATTATGTTTTTCAGAGTTTGTATGAAAATAAACCAAGTGTTTTCTGACAAACATCATGACTTCTAGTATATATATAGACAAGAAGTGGCAATATATGGAGTGATTTGAATAAATTTATACAAGAATCCCTTTATCGAGATTCAACTGTATTGGAACACCACAGTGAAGCGAAAAATTATTAAATTTTAGATGAGTCGCATTTTTTAACACATCTGCTTCACTTTCGTACCTATTTTGAGGACATGTTTCGC
This sequence comes from Mantis religiosa, assembly GCA_030765055.1. Lineage (NCBI taxonomy): Eukaryota > Metazoa > Arthropoda > Insecta > Mantodea > Mantidae > Mantis > Mantis religiosa. The sequence goes on along the minus strand of JAUKNK010000226.1, from coordinate 74,713 downwards.
AAATCTTCGCTTGCATCTACGGCTCTTGTGTCGCACAAGAGCCGTAGATGCAAGCGAAGATTTGCGAAACATGTCCTCAAAATAGGTACGAAAGTGAAGCAGATGTGTTAAAAAATGCGACTCATCTAAAATGTAATAAGAATCCCTTTATGTGTGTTTGGAGGAATTTAGTAACAGTGACGTCAAAATTAATATAAAAATTATTTGTGGTTGGTTTATTGACACTCGTCACTTACTTTTTCATATATTTATGAGAGACTAGTTTCAAAGGCCCTGGCCTCCATTTTCAATCTCTTCCCAACTGGCAAATGTTGTTATCTGCTCTCTCTGGTGGTGGAACTATGAACTTTTTTGTCAAATTATCTGCTGGCGGGATTTCAAAGTTCATTACGCGATCCTTATTTTTCCAGATGAATATGTTCTCCCATGTTGTCAATCTATTTTGGTTTATCACTGCTTTTAATAATTTTGGATTTGGATCAATGTCATGGTTTTCTTTTTCTTTAATAAATGTGGTTGTTTCCTTAATGGTTTTCTTTAGTTTAGATTTTCTAATTTTCTTCAACACCAAACTTTTGTTGTAACCAAATCATAAAAGCTCTTAAAAAGAAACCGGTTATTTATACTAAAGCAGACAAGGGAAATAAACTAGTAATTCTGGAAAAAGAAGAATACACAAAGAGGATGGAAGATTTGTTAGAAGACAGTAATTACCAAAAAGTAGAAACTAATCCATTAAAGTACTGCATTGAAACCACAAATAAAACGCTAAAAGAGAGCAAAATAATCAACAAAAAAGAATTGCACAAAATTAAAGTAGATAATCCAACATTACCAAGAGTATATGGGCTGCCAAAAATTCATAAAACAGGGAAAGGCATGAGACCTATTACTAGTAGCATAAATGCCCCCACATATAATTTGGCCAAATGGTTACTAAGTAAATTTAATAGTTTTCCAAAATTTGAAAGTGCAAATTTAAGAAACTCTTTAGATTTAGTAGAAAAAATCAAAGATATAAATTTGGACAAAAATGACAGACTGGTTTCATTTGATGTCACATCTTTATTTCCAAGCATACCAACAGAAAAATTGCAGACTGTGTTAAAAAAATGGCTAGCTACAATTGATATGGAAGCAATAGAAGCAGAAGAATATATTTCTCTAACAAAAATATGCATTGAACAAAACTTCTTTAGCTTTAATGGAAAACACTACAAGCAGAAATCAGGACTATCAATGGGCAATCCACTTTCACCTTTTTTGGCTAACTTATTTATGAGTGCATTTGAAACACAAATTAAAAAGTCCTTCCCATTGATCTTCAAGGTTTGGTATAGATATGTTGACGACATCTTTGCAATTGTACCAAGTAAACATTTAGATGATGCATTAAAATTACTCAATCTGCAAGAAAGGACTATCAAATTCACAATAGAAAAGGAAATCAATGGACAACTACCTTTCTTGGATCTAAATATCATCAGGAATGATACAAAAATAAAATTTGGAATTTACAGGAAGCCAACACATTCAGAAAATTATATAAAAAATAATAGCCACAACCCAATTACACATAAACATGCAATAATAAACAGCCTTACACACAGACTAGTCAACATACCCATGGAAAAAGAAGAATATTTCAAGGAACAAAAAGCAATAATACACATAGCAGAAGAAAACGGATACAACAAAAGTTTGGTGTTGAAGAAAATTAGAAAATCTAAACTAAAGAAAACCATTAAGGAAACAACCACATTTATTAAAGAAAAAGAAAGCAACAGCATATTCAGTTCATTCACATATCATCCAAAAACATTTAATAAATTTAAAAAGATATTCAAGGAACAAAATATCATCTTGGCACCTACTAATAGATACTCAATTTTAAAATTACTAAATTCAAAAACAAAAGATGAAATTCCTTCAGGTAACAAATCTGGAATATACCAAATAAATTGCAAGAATTGTGAAAAATGCTACATAGGTCAAACAAAAAGAAATTTAAAAACCAGAGTCAAAGAACACTTTAGAAACATCAGATTGAAACAAGAAGACAAGTCAGCAGTAGCATTTCATTTTTGGAATGAAAACCATGACATTGATCCAAATCCAAAATTATTAAAAGCAGTGATAAACCAAAATAGATTGACAACATGGGAGAACATATTCATCTGGAAAAATAAGGATCGCGTAATGAACTTTGAAATCCCGCCAGCAGATAATTTGACAAAAAAGTTCATAGTTCCACCACCAGAGAGAGCAGATAACAACATTTGCCAGTTGGGAAGAGATTGAAAATGGAGGCCAGGGCCTTTGAAACTAGTCTCTCATAAATATATGAAAAAGTAAGTGACGAGTGTCAATAAACCAACCACAAATAATTTTTATAAGAATCCCTTTGTTTCTTTCCCATTATTGTTCTGATTACTCATTTTTGAATTTTAAAGATTATATTTTCTTTATCACAGTTACCTCAAAAAATCACTCCAAATTTTAGTAAGCTATTGAAATGAGCAAAGTATAGATTCCTCAAAGTGTTCAAATTTGCAATATTTTTTATAGTTCTGAACATAAAACAAAGCTGGCTTAGCTTGGATGCCAGTTTTTCAACATGCATGTTCCATTTCAGGTGCTCGCCAATCCATATACACAAGAATTTAGTACCAATTCATTATCTAATTTTATTTGTGGCTTATATACATTAGTATTCTGAATATGGCTGAAGGAAATGGCTACAGATTTATTCTAATTTATTATTAACCTGTTTTGTACAAACCATTCCCGCATTCTTTGGTCTAAGCTCAGTATGTAAGACTTAACATCATTGTCATTTCCCATTACATCTATGGATGTGTCATCCGCAAACAGTACAACCTTATTTGGATGTAGATGATTTGCGAAGTTATTTATATATAGCAAAAATAAGATTATGTTTGATAGCTTGAGGACCGAACCAAACTTTTATTCGTACTCTGGGGCGGTTCTGTTATGAACATCAACCTGCATACATGGTCGTAGCGTTGGGACAAGGGGAGGTATGGTGATGTCAAGTATGTATCTAATTTGATGAAATAGCTGCGGGAGGCCGTACAAGCCGTCCAATAAAACAAATAATTCAAAAATATGATGTTCATGAAATGGTTTGTAGAATATGTCAGCTATACAACCACTTTAAGTGCACATTTTAGTGTAAGGAAAGTGCGGCGAACCTGGTTATACTGATCAACTAATCCAGAGGAACATTGGTTGTTTCAGAAATGCTCAATGCCAATCAGTACGACCCAAGACCTAGTGAAGGCAAAAATGGACAACCTGTAGTAATCCCGCCACACGAACATACAAGAATGCAGCAGCTTTATCAAATCAACAGGTTCAACCTTCTAGCCAGTGATCGCATTCCACTAAATAGAACACTTCCGGATGTACGGAAAAAGAGGTAAGTTTTTAATTTTGATATGTAACTCAGGTTGTGCAGTTTTAGTTATCTATGTTAAAATAGAGAATGATTATTACAAGTAAAGTACTTGTGGCAATATCTCTACACCCGAGAAAGGTTTTATGTTGATGTGCGTTGAGCATAGCAAATGAATGGATGCGATAGTCTGCCTGCTTAAGAGAAGTCAAATCACCACGCAGATAGTGCTATTTCGCATTCCAGAATAGGGTCGTTTGATAAGTCTGGTAAACAACCAAGAATAATTCCTTTCCGTGAACATCTCGCCTTATTTCTCGACATAGTCTACATTGATGGCTACACACTTGGTCCAGCGATGTTCCAGCTTTCTCATCCCGTCGGCAAAATAGGTTCCTTCAAGTTCTGTAAATACACGTTAACGATGACTATCACTTCTTCATTTGATAACAATTTCTTACCACCAAGCTAAATTTTGAAGTTTGGGAACGGGAAGAAGTCACTTGGGGTTAAGTCTGGTGAATAAGGTGGATGAGGAACCAATTTAAAGCCCAACTCATGCACTTTGGCCATTGCGATTGCTGATGTGTCCGATGGTGCGTTATCGTGGTGAAAAAGCCCTTTTTATGTATTTCAATCTCGGTCTCTTTTCAGTCATCTCATGTTGCAAACGATCCAGTAATGAAGCATAATAGACTCCAGTTATGCTTCTGTCTTTTTCCAAGTAGTCTATGAGGATTATTCCTTGAGAATCCCAAAATGCAGTGACCTTACCAGCTGACAAAATGGTCCTTGCCTTCTTTGGTGCACTTTCACCAGCCTTTGTCCATTGTTTTGACTGCTGTTTTGACTCTGGTGTATAATGATGGATTGAAGTTTCATCCATGGTCACAAATCGAAGCAAAAAGTCTTGCGGATTGCGATTTAACATCCCAGACACTCAGCAGAAGTGTTCTTCCAGATGTGCTTTTTGTCGACTGTGAGCAATAGCGGCACCTATCTTGCACACATTTTTATTGCCAATTTTTCATTCAGGATATTGTGCACTCACTTAGTTGAGATGCCTGCAGCCTCAGTAATCTTACAAATTTTGATTCGGCGGTATTGCATAAGCAGATAGTGGATTTTTTCAATGGTGTCCTGTGTGGTGACCTCAATTGGGCAACCAGAGCGCGATTCATCTTCAGTACTTCTACAACCACGTTTAGATTAACTGATCAAAAAGTAAATGGTCGTCAGTGTTTGTGCAGAGTCTGCGTAAACTTCACCCAATTCAGTTTTGACTTGTGCGGCAGTCCACCCTTTCAAATGAAAATGATTAATTACAGCAAGAAACTCTTTTTTTTTTTTTTTTTTTCCATTTTCAATCGCAGCTATCACATTGACCAGTTCAGATGGCTGTCAATAATGAACGGTATATTGCAGCACATTCAAATTTTGTGTACAATCTTTTGAATAATAAAGCTTACCACTCACAAAGTTGCAACAAAAAGTTTCCATTCCTTCATGGAAATTTACCAGACTTATCAAACGACCCTTATAATGGTTTGTGTGCACCACAGTCAGTGGATTAGTGCCTAAATGATCAGCGACACCAGCTACCCTGTAGGACTCCTTACTTCAGAGATGGAAATCACAGGGTGTTAGGTGAGGGGATCGAGGGGCCCACGAATTTGTACTAGTAATTGTGTTCTGAAATACGTTTTAACTGTTCACATCGAAGGATGGCTGTATGAGCTGTTGCAAAGTCGTGTTAAAAAGGCAAAATCACGCTCCCTGTCTGTTAATTCTCTCTACAGGAAAAGGGGGCAAAATTGTATTCAGATATTTACGGGCGTCAAATGTTGACTCGAAAAATTTAGTACTTCTCAACCTGAACTACGGCGACTGATGAGGTACATAAATGTATGGCTAATTTCAGCATGTCCTTTAATAACATAAGTAAGTTAAACTTTAATGTTGCATGGTTTCATCCTCGCCTTTTAATGATAGCGCCAGAGGGCAACGAGCGTCGAGGCCGCGGACGGACAAAACACCGCGCATTCGGTTCGGATGTTTTTGGGTCTCTCGGTATATTCACTCTCACAACCATCACTACTATTGCTCCTCTACTACTTCTTATACTACCACTTCTACTGATATTTCTACTACTATAAAGAATAAATCTTGTAAAGAAGCCCTGTTTGAAATAAAACTGTGAATTTTCAGGTGCCGAAGTAAAACTATTAATATGGAGAAACTACCGACAACATCGGTTATCATTGTGTTCCACAATGAAGCATGGTCCACACTTTTACGCACAGTTCACAGTGTTATCGACCGTTCCCCATACAACTTACTAAAGGAAATCATCCTTGTCGACGACGCCAGTACCAGAGGTAAGCTGGATCAGCACCCAAAACTAATCCTAAATCTATGCCGAGGTCACAATCTCCTTTTTTGACATCAACTCTCAAAAAATATTTATCCTGTTATCGCTAAGGTAATTTATTCCATTAATCTTTAAGAACGTGTTGCTGTTTTTCTCCTGTTTGTGTTTTAATTTATGTTTTTCAAGTGAAAATAAACGAGAGTTCAAGATTATTGCACAGAATAGAAATTTTCATTCCTTAATAAAGTGAATAAAATGTAGCATCTACTCTATATAACCTACGCTATTGCTACGGCTTTAAGTCAAGTAGAGGAGAATAAACAATAGCTAAAACGACATAGCTATATCCCGAGGGGAATGACACAGGCAGTAATGTCTGTGGCCCGCATTCGAGAGGTCACGGGTTTGATTCCCACTCTGACCTTCCTGACCATGGTTTTTCGTTGGTTTTCCTGGGTCACTAAGAACAATGCTGGGAAATATATTTCCCTTATATCTCTGTTTCACTTCCTTTCACTTCATTTATTTCATTCCGTTCTTACGACCTTTCCAGGTAAGAAGAGTCAGCTTGGCTGAGGGGAGGCGCTGTAGTCGGCCGGCTGCCCTTCTAGGGGAGACTTGACTGATCAGCTGGTCCTGGCTTTTGGCGGGCTCTTTATGGCGACCTAGAATTCCAGAAACCTGCTGTCAGAAACCCACCGTGGCTGTGATGCCGCCTGTGATAAGTTCTGGCCGTCTATAGGGTACTTTCAGCATATTCTTACTCCAGGGGTCTGACGCACCATAAGCCATCGGCTAAACTGCCATAATCCTCTCCGTGAAAGACAACCAGACATTGTTATATATTTTTGTTGTTGTAATTTACGTCCACCAACGTTAAATGCTCAAATGAGTCCAGGGTCCATGGAGCTTAGAGCTACCCGACGTTCGTCTTTAAGGATAAGGGAAAACCGCGGAAAATACCTTAACCAGGCAACTTACCCTGACCAAGATTCGAACTCGGGACCTCTTGAACATGAGGCAGACACGCTACTATCTACGCTACCGAGGCTGGCAGGTGAGGGTGCTGCGGACCCCTAGCACTCGTTGTATCTCTGACGTTACTAAAGGAACCTCGGAGCAAGCATTCAAGCCCCTCCCGATTGGGAGTTGTTCGGATTGGGTTGGAGTCGAGGGGCCAGTGGTTCCCGATACCCATGGGAGATTGGGTACCTCTGGCCAGGCCCCGGCCTCCCGGAGGGGACAGAGGGTTGCCTAAGAAGTCCCAGGTACTATGCCTGCAGAGCATAGTAGGTGTGTTTGATCATTAGGCAGCCCCACCGAGGTTATCGCTGGTCTTCCCTGCGGGGTTGATGCGCGTAAGTGGCATATCCACTTCACCCCTGTAATGGGGCGGGCTATGTAGACTCCAGATATTGTCCTCTAAATATGATTGGAAAACGCTAAAGAGGAGAATATAATTTGGTATTTAAAATAGGCACCAGGTTATAGAATGTAGGTGGCCGAGGAGGCCGTGGTCTGCTGTTAGTGACCCACCATGGCTTGATGCCAGCTGTGATAAATTCTAGCCGTCTATAGGGTACTTTCAGCTCATCCTTACTCCAGGGGTCTGACGCACCATAAGCCATCGGCTGAACTGCCATAATCCCCTCCCTGAAAGATAGCCAGTCATTGTTATATCTATGCTGAGGGGAATGTTAAACTTTGAAACTAGAGATATAACTGTTGGTAGTCAAATATATGGTATAGCAATAACTATCATCCATGTTACAATACGATTTGAAGTCCCATGCTCCCGCCATGATCAACAGTGCGCACATCTAGGCAAGTGAATTAGTGTTTGGTGTCACAGTAAATTTCAGGTAGTTATAGACATCATGTCAGTTGTGGCAGTTAATTCAGACTGTCGTTCAACGTCAGTTAGTTTAAAAGTATTATTTCTGTTTGCAACATAATTTGAGCCCACATTAACTCAACTGGATTGTACTGACCTTGTAAATGGGGATAGTGTATTACCTCATGTCCCATTTCAATTGCAAGTTGATCCAGCTGTTACACTTTCACCTGGTTTTTAAACGGAAGAAGTGAATAATACTGTTCTGTACTCTCTAGAGTAAATAAAGATTAGTACAAAAGTGAATCGAGAATATATTGACACATTGCTTCACTCACACTGTTTATTCACAGGACATGTTTCAAGAGCTCTTGCTCCTATCATCAGCTGATACTCGAATCGAGTGAATAAACAGTGTGAGTGAAGCAATGTGTCAATATATTCTCGATTCACTTTTGTACTAATTTGTGCTTCACTGTCCCTACGCTTCTTTCAAGTTTATACTTTAAATAAAGATTACCAACCATTCATAAACAAACATATGATCTGATGACTTGCATTCTCCCAGACCAGCAGAAAGTGTACTGTTTGCTATCTCTGGAGTTTAACAAATACCTTGGCTTATTCAAAGTAATTCTTTTGTCACATCATATCACACATTCACATTTCAGTTCTGAGTAATTACAAATATACGTACACGCATACATGCCAACCAATAACAATGTTCATTACAGTGCTTACATCGCGATACATTGTTATAATATATTGTTATAATATATTGGTACTTTTGGATAATTAGAGCTTAATGGTGAAGCCTGGGACTCAAGTACATACGATAAGTCGCCACAAACGGTGTATCTCAAATATGAGAGCCCCTAGTGATTTACCGGGAAAATATAGATATGAGTCAATTGGAGAATTTAATATCAGGATGGCACATTGGCCATGATAGCTCAGTGGGTAAGAGTGACTGGACGGAATCAGGAGATATGTGGTTCAAATCCTGGCCATGGCATTGAATTTTTCAGTTTGACTCTATCTATCTAAAACATTAGCCTATACATGGCTAGTGTGAAGAAACTATTAACTTCCATCAGTTAACTTAAGTTGATATTGGTACTTTATTTATTTGCATTAGGGAAACTGAGCTAAAATATGGGATTTTCAAGTTTATGTTGGACAGATTACCCCCTACCTTGCCCATGGATCGCTTTTTGCAAAATTTGAATTTTTGTCATAGTGTAAATAGTAATTATTAGAGATGGATTCAGCTGGTGTTTGTTGCAATATGACAACACTGTAAGAGTCCGATTGGTGCTGGCGTAGTAGCTTTCAAGGACAAACATCATCCCATTTGAAACACAAAACAGTCCCTTAATCTAAGTGCATCATGGACGAATCTCTGAGGAGTCAGGGAGTAGATTTCGCTTTTCATCTCGAGAAAATGTATAATACAAAATTGAATCGAGAATATATTGACACATTGCTTCACTCACACTGTTTATTCACAGGACATGTTTCAAGAGCTCTTGCTCCTATCCTCAGCTGATACTCGACTCATGTTCTGTGAATAAACAGTGTGAGTGAAGCAATGTGTCAATATATTCTCGATTCAATTTTGTATTAATTTGTGCTTCACTGTCCCTACGCTTCTTTCAAGTTTATACTTTGAAAATGTATAATATCTGCAGGAGAAAAGACATTACTCGTAGAAGTTCTGCATTTCAGAGATTTTCCAATTTTTATTCGGGAGTTCATTTAACATGTTTTGATACGTGGAAGCTAGGTGTTATCACATGGTATTAATCAAGAGAAGGATCCTATGGTGTAAGATGTTCTATCTGGTATCTAATTTTTATTGTATGTGGTTGATTTCAACATTTACTGTAATTCTTGGCAGAAAATATTTGTCAAAACAGCAACTCCATTGAGCCTTGATGGTCTTTCAGCTTACCTTCCCCAAAATATCTCCTGTTTAGGAGCGAAGTACTTTATTTCTATTAAAGTAATGAGTTGGTATTCAAACACAACATCACTTAAAATATCCTTACTTGAACAAGAATAAAACAATAAAGTTCACAATAGAGATAGAAACAGATGGCTACCTACCTTTCCTAGATCTGAAGATAATTCATGAACTAAATAACATATCTTTTGGCATCTACCGGAAGCCAACACAAACAGACAATTACATCAAGAACGATAGCTACAACCCGACACCCCACAAACATGCAGTTTTAAACAGTTTAGCACATAGACTAATCAACATCCCATTGAAACAGAATGAATACAACAAAGAATATAACCAAATGATTAACATAGCTGCAATTAATGGATACAGTAAAAAATTATTAGAAAAGAAAATTTGGAAATTTAAGAAACAAAAACACATATTGGATACCACAAAACTAACAGATTCAAAATCCGAGAAACAGTTCAAGAAATTCACATATCATCCCAAAGTACATCATAAATTCAACAAGATATTCAAGAAGTATAACATCACCCTAGCCCCAATAAATAAATTCAGTTTAAAAAACTTATTATGCAACAACCTGAAAGACCCAGTACCTGAAAACAAGAAATCAGGTATATACAAAATAAACTGCTCAGACTGTAATAAGTTCTACATAGGAAAAACCAAAAGAAGTTTACAAATTAGATTACAGGAACATATGAGATGTGTGAAATACAAACAAATAGAAAAATCAGCAATAGCCCACCATTTTTGGTCTACCAAGCATGAAATTGTACCAAATATAAAACTATTAAAGCCAGCCAATAATGCAGCTGAGCTCGATGTTTGGGAGAAGTTGCTAATTATAAAAAACAAACAGTATACGTTAAATTTCGAATTGCCGCCTGAAAACTCTCTTTGGAAGTTCATCTCACAATCAACAGATGTCACCTCAAACAACCAGCTCACTTCAAGAAACCACGGATCCAACCAGTTGGATAGTTGCTGATGATGGGGACGAGCCGGTCTCCGAAACAATTGTTCAAGTAAGGATATTTTAAGTGATGTTGTGTTTGAATACCAACTCATTACTTTAATTGTTATATACATCACTGTTTCTAACCTTTTGCTTCAAATAATACTTTATTTCTGTTTGACATAGTTTACAATATTTTACAATAGCTCTATTGCCTCCTTATTTAAGTATAAGTTGTAGTCCAGCTGTTAATTGTGCCCTTGGCTTCTCTGGTTGCTTGGTTCCCTGACCTTTGAAATGAAATGTGTAGTGTTTAACGCCCGCTTTTACTACATACGGCACCGTAGGCGGTGACACTGATGATACATGAGATGAAGATGGAGCACTGGTGGAATGAGATGGCGGGGGAAACCGGAGGTCCCGGAAAAAACCCGCCCCAGCGCCGTGTTGTCCATCACAAATCTCACTTTGCGGTCGCCTGGGATCGAACCCGGGCCGCCTTGGTGAGAGCCAAGCGGTCTAACCACTGAGCCACGGCGTGGCCTCCCTGACCTTTGGCTCACCTCGAGTGCCCTCCCTCTACTTGATCTCTACTCTGTCCCTTCCTTCTCTCCTCCCTTCTATATTCTGTTCTGCTCTTTCTTTCTCCTACTCTACTTCTCTTTCATCTTCTTTAAAAACCAGGAGTGAAGTATGTTATTCTTAATGTTTTGCGCAGGTTAAGTGTCACATCCGGTGTTGATTGGTTCTAGTTCGACAAAAAATCGAATTCCATTGCAAAGTGTATTCTTCTTAATTCACCTAAGCTCCTGTACATCGCTGGTTTTCCAATGAGTCATGTCAGAGTGTGGATTCTCCTAAAACTCTGTTCTCTTCAACACGATGGTTTTATTTGTAGCTATATCTGCACACTCTCTATGGAGTGAGAGATAATCACGGAGTTAATCCAACAGCAGTACAAGCCAAGAGCTGATTGGTCTCAGAATTACTCTCTCTCTCTCTCTCTCTCCCTCTCTCTCTCTTTCAACTGAAATTTGGGTTTAAATGAACCACGTCCAACAAGGCACAACTTATTTTGATTCTTGTCATCCTCTCAGAGGAGTGAAATAGCTACCTCATAAGCCTCTTTCTATGCAATACACAAAACCTATATATAAAATTCTAATTTATTGAAAAATTCTTTCTGCAGTTCAAATCATTAACGGGTGGGCACGCAGCAAGAGCCTTTGGGCTGTGTACAGCCTGGCAGCAATACGGACAGATGACCCTCTCTAGTCTGAACATTCGTCCTTTAATTTAAAGTCTTGTTGGACTATCCGTAGGCAGTGTGCTCATTGACACTTGCCTTCCCAGCAGAGTAACTGACCTTGACTGCTTCCAGACTTTGTTTTTCCTCTTGATTAACATTATGTCTCAAGTCCATGACTTGGTCCTTCAGCTTTCCTTTAGCTTCAGTTAAGTTTGGTGAATGTGTATTAATTCATTCCGACAACACTAAACAAATTCATATCATGTTTTGCCAATCTCTCTTGAAAAACCTGGAAAATACGAAGTACTCCCATGATCTCAACAATAAACACCATTCAGTTGATTTATTTTTTGATGAAATGAAAAGCCAATATTACTTATTATGATTCAGATTATTCTGCCATTTGCAACATATTTTAGAAAGCATCATCAAAAAATAACACTAAAATTACATTTTTACAGTTCAAAATAAAAGCAAATAAATCTGTTTAAAGATTATTAACAGTTTTAGGTATACATAATAGATTTATAACAAATTTTAGCACAATACTAACAAATTTTAATAAATAAGTCACTCTTCCATTTTTGTATTCGTCAGTTGAGTAGAAAGCGTTTTTCACTAGGTAAGTCTTTATTGCAGAAATTTTCTTCACTTCTTCATTTATTGCCTTGATAGAGTGAGGGAAATGATTGTATTGTACTTTCAATACATTTGGCAGCTAATATCCCCCTGAACCTATTTCTAAAGTAGTTCTGTTTTGTTCTCGTGTTATATTCATGAATGTTTCTATTTTTTCTTCTAAGTGGTTTCTTATTACATGTTTGAGACATTCAGGTATATATAAGAGGATAGTGTGAGTATTTTAAGTTTTTTATAACTACTTTTACACGATTGTCTCCTAGGGATTCTTTCCATTATTCTTTTTTTTTCTCTTGTTCCATTTATACCCCACCTTTAACTACAATGGTCATATCGGCGGCCGTTCTCCTTTGGAACATATCGAAGGTGATAACTCGTACTCGTTGGGTTTTAATCATTAGATCACGCACACATTCACACTCTCATTTATACCTCACCTTTAACTGCAATGGTCATATCAGCGGCCATTCTCCTTTGGAACATATCGAAGGTGTTAACTCGTATTCATTGGGTTTCAATCATTAGATCACGTACACATTCACACTCTCATTTATACCTCACCTTTAACTGCAATGGTCATATCAGCGGCTGTTCTCCTTTTGAACATATCGAAGGTGTTAACTCGTATTCGTTGGGTTTTAATCATTAGATCACGTACACATTCACACTCTCATTTATACCTCACCTTTAACTGCAATGGTCATATCAGCGGCCATTCTCCTTTTGAACATATCGAAGGTGTTAACTCGTATTCGTTGGGTTTCAATCATTAGATCACGTACACATTCGCACTCTCATTTATACCCCGCCTTTAACTACAATGGTAATGTTGGCAGCCTTTCTCCTTTGGAACATATTGAAGGTGTTAACTCGTATTCATTGGGTTTTTATCATTAGATCACTTTCATTTATATCCCGCCTTTAACTCCAATGGTCATATCCGCGGCTGTTCCCCTTTGGAACATATCGAAGATGTTAACTCATATTCCTTGGGTTTTAATCATTAGATAACGCACACATTCACACTCTCATTCATACTTTCAGACTCTGGGGGAGATGAGGGATTATCTTGTTTGGAGAAAAATCCCCACTCCCACCGCCGGGAATCGAACCCAGGACCCTGGTACGGCAGGCAGGTGCTCTACCGACTCAGCTATGGAGCCAGACTCCATTATTCTTATTGCTCTTTTTTGTTGCCTAAATGTTTTTAACATATTTTAACATATCGAGATTTAGCTGTATTGGAACACCACAGTGAAGCGAAATAATTATTAATTTTTAGATGAGTCGTATTTATTACACATCTGCTTCACTTTCGAAAGTGAAGCAGATGTGTAATAAATACGACTCATCTAAAAATTAATAAATATTTTAACATGCTTAGACATTTAAGTTGCTTAGACAGTACATTAATCTTTGCCAAAACTAAAAAATAGTAAACTAGTTTCCAATTATACTCTTCCTACCTTAAAATATTAAAGGGTGTACAAGGTTGCTTCATAATCTCAAAATAAAGTGTGTTTCAGCCTTCCTCCGAGAACCTCTCAAACAACATGTGTCGCAGCTTCCGGTGAAAACTCATGTACTAAGATCAGATGCCCGTATTGGTTTAGTGAGAGCTAGACTTTTAGGAGCACGCCGAGCAGAAGGAGCAGTTCTTACGTTTCTTGATGCTCACTGTGAATGTACAATTGGTATGTAACTCATAGCATATCATTAATAAGTGAATGGTTAAAAATAGTAATAGTTTTACTATAATAAAGTACGAGGGTGAGTCAAATGAAAACCTTAAATATTTTTTTTAAATATTATTTACTGTGCAGAAGCGGTACAGAGCTGTATCACGTTTCAATATAATCTCCCCCACGCTCAATGCAAGGCCCTTCAGCACTTACAAAGTGCAAAAATGCCTTTAGAAAAGAAACCTTTTGGTAGTCCGCACAACCAGGCGTGGCGTACCTCTGACTCATGACTAATCTGTAAATGTGCTGCAATGTCATTCAGTATCATTCAGAATTTTCCTTTACTATGGCTTCAACTGCTGCAACGTTCTGTGGAGTCACAACTCATTGTGCCTGACCTGGACGTGGAGCATCTTTCACTAAAGTCACATCATTTGCAAACTTCCTACTCCATTCGTAGACTTGCTGCTGTGACAAACATGCATCACCATACTGAGCCTTCATTTGTCAATGAATTTCAATAGGTTTCACACCTTCACTATGCAAAAACCGAATAACAGAACGCTATTCTTCCCTGGTGCAAGTCGGAAGTCGGGCGGTCATCTTTATACTGATACTGCGACGGTATGTGTGCATCTACACTATGCTGCCACCTACAGGCCATTCTGCATGCTGTTTGTAGCATGCTTACCAACTTACAGGATAGCGGCACAAAATTTCGATTGGTTATTACAAATTTAAGGTTTTCATTTGACTCACCCTCGTAGTTAATAAATTAATCCAATGCCTTGATAATATATAATTGGCATACCTTTGTGTATAATGTCTCAAAAGCGGACACACTGGACACTCCTGACATATGTTCCTTTAAAACTTAATTCTCCAAATACTTTTGTACAGCACTCCCATGGTCATGGTTAATTTAAGATAATCTATTAGAGATATTTTGTAAAAACTGCAGCTACTGAAAGTGAAGCAATCCAAATATTATAAATAAACTACAACACTTGGTAAAAAACTTCACTTATCTGCTTTAAAATTGACAAATTTAGAGGACTCTCAGAGGATTCGTCAATTTTTATACAGATAAGTTAAGTTGGTTACCAAGTGTTATAGTTTATTTTTAATATTACAGATATTGTAGCTGCTTTTTTTTTTTTTTAATTATACTGTAAAGCATTGACCTTTGGCCCTTCAATTCCAGTAAGTTCATTGAACTTGTAACTGTGGACTTATATTGTGAATGTGATTTAATCGGTATCAACAGCTCCAGGCTTTTTATTCAATTTTTACATAATTTGGGCAAATTCTAATATAATACATTCACCATTCAAATACTAGAGCTCCATTTCTCACTCGGTTATTCTATGCTTCAACTCTATCTCTGCTGTAAGTTCATATTCAGTGCAAAGGTTACTTGTATCACATGCAACTGTACACTGCCCCACAGTGTCAATATTAAAAGGCATAAAAGCAGCCATATAGAATATTGAAAGTAGTAGACTATTACTTTATTATTCCTGTACACAACACATAAGTTAGAAGGGACTTTTGACCGAAATTGCCATAGTAAATGCACGAAAGAAGCAACCCTTCGATTACAATTCCTTTCTTGGAAGTGTTGAAAACAGTGTTGTTATAATAAATTACATTTTTTTTTTTAAATTTAAATTTAAACTTTAAATTTAACCTTTTGATGTCTGAGTCAGTTGTGCTCTAGTAGTGAATTACAAATTTAAAAAATAAATTTGTGTGGAATTTCATGATAATATGCCAAGGAAGCATAAAAATGTATCTAAGATAGCATTTTCAACAAAAGTATAACTTTTGGATGGATAGTCACACTGAAAAATTCAATACCATGGCCAGGATTTGAACCATGGATCTCGCAGTCTATGTCCGGTGGCATTGAATTTGTCAGTCTGACCCTATCTGTCCAAATCTTAGCCTACACATGGCTATACCTTTTCTCAGGCTAGTTCAATCCTGCTGTAAACAAGGCGAAGCTGACTCAACTCGCCATGTGTTAGATGCTACATGCACGCACATAAGTTTTGCAACACTAGCAGTATATATAGCAGCGCTAACTTCTAGTCAATAAATAAATAGAGTAAGGGTTACACATTAACTTATTAAATCTATGAGTCGGTTCATTTATGAAAAAATACTGATGAACTTTAGTACGTATAGCACTTTTCGTAAAATTGTCATATTTCTCCACAGGTTGTTTGCATTTGCGTGATTTCCCGGTGTTCTTAGAGTTCCGAATGCTTGCTGTTGCATTCTAACACTATGTATACTATTTGCAGAAACACCAAGGAGATAACCAGTTTCTTTCTCAATGTTTTTATAGACGATTCTGGGTTTCTTTTTTTAAGCAGTGCGAAACAATGCGCGATCATTTGTCTCTTGCCACTTTTTAAAGGATTGCCTCGATTGTGTTTCATTTTGGCTGAAGCATCGGCCTGCTTCATGATGAAAAGCTTACTGATTTTAAATTGTGTATACATAAGTGTTCTTGGGCTTTTAAGGTATGCGAGATGTACAGCAAATACAGCAAATACAGAGTTAAATATGAGAAGCAACTCCACACTATAAACAATAACATTTTAATCAGCATTCAACTCGATACAGACCTCATTGCGAAAGTGCTGCATGATGTACGAATGCAAAAAGATTATATAATAGCAGTGTCCTTTAGTAATTGTTAAATAAAATGCAGCTTAATTTAACATAATAAGTTAATAGTGTATAAAATTTCACCTGTCTTCTGTGTAATCTGTATATAGTATGCAGAACACTTCTAAGTGGTATGTGAAGCAGAAAGATAAAATGTGAGGCTATTACCTTTATGAGAATCGAAACATTTGCTACTTTTCTCTCTCTGAAATTAGCTCTCACAGAGCAGTGATCAGAAAACTACTTACAGTACTGTACTTAAAGGAGGGGTTAATCATATGCATGCATATAAAAGAAAACGCCCATTAACTTCACTAAACCAATGAACAGCTTAACTGTTTTCTGTCCCAATATCTCTGTCTGTGTCTCTCTTCCCGCCCAGATGTTTACAGCAGGATCAAACTAGGTTGAGATAGATTATAGTGTGGAAGAATGATTAAATTTCCATCAGAACTATAACTGTTGAAGTTCTTTACACATTGTAATTTATATTCTTGAAATGCTAAAAGCAGTATGATAAGAATGACGGAAGGATACCAGATAGTCCCCAATAAACTACTTGGTAGGCAGAATAATTGACAATTTCTTGCTGTACCAATATGACAAGGATTATCAACTAAACTGTTGGAATTATTTTCTCTCTGTAATCCAGGTTGGTTAGAAAACCTGTTAGAACCACTGGCCGACGACAGAACCCGAGTTGTATGTCCTGTAATTGATATCATCAGTGATGATACGTTTGCCTATGTACGCAGCTTTGAGTTACACTGGGGTGCTTTTAATTGGCAGCTACACTTTCGATGGTACACTCTTGGTGCAAAGGAGATGTCACAGCGCAAAGAGGACATAACAAAATCATTTGCGTAAGTTAAGTTTTATATTCCTTAAATTATGTTTTACACAGATACTTTTCTATAAACACAGAGTATTTTAATATTGATAAAACCATTTTCTAAGAATATTTCAAAAGCAAAGAATATTTCCATGATTTTACATATTTGTTTATATTATGCAATTCTCTATACGACTAGCTCTTTGAAAGTGTGTCAGTCTGTTTGAAGTACCGTGGTAAGAAAGACATGAAAGCAGAGTATATTTGTTCCTGTTTAAGTGCTTTGAAACATTCCTTATTAAAGTTAACCACTGGCGCAACAGCCCTAAGAGGGCCAAGGCCTACCAACCCGACTGCCGACCTCACGCCCACTTATGCACAGCAGAGGTGGGCAATCATCCAACCGTTACGGGGAGCAGATATGGTCAGCATCTAGGCATCCCCCAGTCGGAACGTTGGTTTTCATGACCAGGTTACCTTCCTTACATTCCTTATTAACTTATCAAAACTTATATATATATATATATATATATAAGGTGTTCCATATATCACAGAATGTCTTACAAATTTGTCACTTTGGTATAAAGTCACAAAAAAAAAATTATGTGTGACACATGAAAATTAAGATTTAAGTATCCTGGTTTGTACATATTGGTAGCGCAGTGGTTTCGTTTGCGGCTCCCATGCAAATGGTCCCAAGTTCAATTCCCGACTCTGGGGTTGGCGATTTTAAGTTGGCCATATTCACGCCTTCACCTCTGTCTAGCTCATGTGAAGTGTCCCCTATGCCCAAATGATTCGGAGTCCACAGTATAAGCTGTAGGTCCTCTCACCTCTCCATCATCTTCACTATTACCCTATCATTGGAAGTAATGGACACCGCTCTCTGGGTGCCTCCACCTGAAAAATGGGTCCGGTTATCATGTGGTGGGGCGAGGTTACCCTGAAGGCTAAGGTTGCCACGTGGGGAGTGTTCGTAACCAACCACATTTAAATGACATCTTTGCATTTCAATTTGTTCTTTTGTAAGCTATATAACATTTTCCATTTACACATAGTATTTTATTTACAGTATTTCCAGGTGCCATTCTTTCTTTCAGAAGAGTTTGTACCTTTGCATCACTAACACAAATATGAGTTTCATATTGTGCCCCTAACTTCAAAAAGCAGGTTCACTGACGTGGCATTCTAATTGCTTCCCATGGGGGCATAGCTAGGTATTTTTCTTGGGCTGTGATAATGCATAGTTAGTCATAATTAGGCAAGAGGTTAAATTAGTTATGTAGCATACATTTATACATGTTTTGTAAGCATATCTTGTAACAGGATTTCTTTGTTTTAGCAGTGTTTCCAAAGTTGGGAAGTCATATGTAGCATGACAAATGGTCTCTCACCTCCTTTGCTGTTCAATCGTCATCTATCAGCCATACAGGATATCGTCGACCATCCCACAACTAGTTGTTAATTCTTCTGTTGTATCTGCTTAAATATGAGTCATAAGATGTCTTCTTTTCAAGGGTGGTTATGAGTGAAAGAAATAAAATTTTAATAAGTTAAATTTCGTAATATATAATTTAAGTTTATTTTCCACAATTTTGATTGAAATTAATTGAATTTTTCATGTTGACTCTATCTATCAACAACCTTAGCCTATATACGGCTAGTGTGAAGAAATGATTAATTTCCACCAATTAACTAAAATAATAAGAGTTTAATGGTGAAGCCTGGGACTCAAGTACTTACGATAGTAAGTTGCCACAAATGGTGTATCTCGGATATGAAAGCCCTTAATGGTTTACTGGGAATATGAGTCAACTGGAGAATTTAATGTCAGGACGGCACGTTGACCATAGTAGTTCAATGGGTTAGAGCGACTGGATGGAAACCAGGAGATCCGTGGTTCAAATCCCGGCCATGGCATTGAATTTTTCATGTTGACTATCTATCAACAACCTTAGCCTGTTTACGGCTAGTGTGAAGAAATGATTAATTTCCACCAATTAACTTAAATTGCCATCTAATTTCCAGTTATCATCCAATTTCTGTCAGCAGTGCCATTTGCAGCGTGAAGAAATACAAGATTAATAGACAATTGGCATCTCTAAACATGCTGTCCCTTGGTTAGTGCAGCTTTGGTCACTTCCATTCAACCGTTGAACAACAGTCACGCTATCTGCGCACTTCAGAGGCACCTTCCTGAGAAAAAAAATCAAAGTATTGCTGCCCTTTTTCACCTACAAACGGTGTATGATACTGGAGGTACTGAATTCTTTGTACCCTTCATAACTGGGGCATTTGCGGTCGTCTGTTCCTTTTATTCTGAAGCTTACGAAGGACAGGTTTTTTTGCATAAGTAAGGTTTCAATTTTGTGCTGTATTTTTATTCAAGGGTATGGAATATCATAGAGTTCTGGCACTTGATCCATGTATACTTTGTGTGACTTAAAGGGAAGCCCCTTGTTACTTGCATCACCTTTAAGCACCTTTATTTGGCTGCCCTAATTTTAATGGCAGTTGCACTGAGCCAGGTTATGATGCTATATGTGACTATTTTTATTCCTGTTTGAACTTCCTGGTTTTTTTATGATTTGACTTTACTATTCTTAAGACTTCTTCCTATTGATTTTTAGAGTATATATTTCTTACCCCCTTTATGTTATGAGACCTCTGACTTAGCTGTTTGATTCCCATCTTCATAAGGAAGTTTTATTTCTAACCTTTTGTTTTCCATTTTGTTTATGGTGCTATACCTTAAACATTCTGTTGTATGAGGGCTATTCAATAAAGAATGATCATAATTTTTTTACAGTCATAATTTTGCAACTAAAATTCCACCTTAATATATTCTGTTAGCTTAATGTGAAACAAACACGCCGTAGTAGTTTCATTGTTGGTACTCCTGGTTCCCGCCTGGGAGAACCAGGTGCTGAATGACATGTTCAGTATTGCCTACCGCTGTGATGGAACCGCAAGGAACAATATGCGGCTTTGAAATTCTGCTTTTGTCTCAACAAATCTCAGTTGAGGCCTATACAGTGTTACAGGGGGCCTATGGCCTTCCCTACAGCACAGCTCAAAGGTGGTTAAATAGGGGAGACAATCAATTTCAAAGGAAGGTGGACCCGGTGCTCCAGTTACTGCTCTTATGGAAGAAAACATCAACACTGCTGCTGCCATTGTGAGAGAGGATCGACAAATTACCTTAAGATCACTTTCTGAAATACTGAACATTTCATTGGGTGCCACATTTCCGTGAAGCAGGCTGGATGCTGCACCACGATAATGCACGGCCGCATATTGCCAATGTTGTTGCTGAATATCTTGCAAAAATCAAGGTGAAGTGCATCCTTTACCCTCCCTATAGTACGGATTTAGCCCCATGTGACTTTTTCTATTCCCTAACTTGAAGAAACACCTTTGTGGGAAGCATTATCCATCATCAGAAGCAGTGGTGAAGGCTGCAGAGGCAATTTTGAAGGATGTCTCAAAAAATGGTTTCCAGCATATCTTTGAAGACTGGCAGCAGCACTGGTACAAGTGTATCACATTCAGGGGAGACTATTTTGAGAAGGACCATCAAAATTATGAGGATGAGTAAAGATATGTTGTCAAAAAAATTGTGATCTTTCTTTATTGACCAGCCCTCGTAATACTGCCCACATATGGGGTGCAGATTGAGTCTGGTGCTCATTGAGCATCATGAGGGCATTGAGCAGCTATGATAAGCAGCTGTCCTAGAAATGAAAGTCAAAGATCCATCTTGGAGAGGCTTTACTTCCTGTAACATCCATTTCTGCATATGTGGATGTGAGAGCAACAGGTTGGCAAGACTGTGTTTCTAATGCAAACTGTTATACCATAGTGGACGTGGAGTAATGCAGTAATACAAAAACTATACACAATATTCCAAATAAGGTACTCCTCAGGCACATAAGAATCTATGTTAACGATATGTTTGGAAGTAACTCTTCACTGTTATTTTGTTGTTGTTGTTGTTGTTGTTGTAATTTACATCCTTCAAAGTTAAGTCATATCAGACAGTGAATGAAATGGGTGAAATGATGCTCAAATGTGCCCAGTGTCCATGGAGCTTAGAGCTACCCGACATTCGTCTTTAATGAGAAGGGAAAACCCGGGAAAAACCCTTATCCAAGTAACTCACCCTGGCCGAGATTCAAACTCGGGACTTCTTGAACGTGAGATAGACATGCTACCATCTACGCTATTGAGGTGAGCTCTTCACTGTTAGTAACAAATGTTTGGTATTGTTATTCATCTAGTTAACCTGTACTTCTTTTGTTTTTCAGAACTCCTGTAATGGCAGGTGGACTATTTGCAATGGACAAAAACTACTTTTTTCAACTTGGATCCTATGACGATAAGATGGAAATTTGGGGAGGAGAAAATTTGGAGCTTTCATTTAGGGTATGAAATGAAAAATTCACTATGTTTATATACATTCCTCCTTTATTAAATTCAGCAGAAGAAGCTTTCTCAAGAATCCTTAGAAAATTGTTCATTTAAATAATATATAACTTCTTAACTGTAAAAACTACTTGCAGTTGGTTTATTGACACTCTTCACTTACTTTTTTTGTATTATTGAGGGACTAGTTTCAAAGGCTGTTGCCTCCATTTTCAACCTCTCTCCAACTAGCATCTGTTGTCGTCTGCTCTCTTTGCTCTGGTGGTGGAACTATGAACTTCTTTATCAAATTATCTACTGGTGAGATATCAAAGTTCATTATACGGTCCATAAATAGTTTTGTACAATTAATTTTGACATCACTGCTACTAAATTCCTCCAAACACACGTATATAACTTCTTATTTATTTGATTGATGACTATGCTCTGCATGTCGTCATATATGTAGTGTTTTAGTTGTAGAAATGTAAATATTTGGGAAGTGTTGCTTTCATAGGATCTTAAATAAAGAAGTTTGCTGGTATATAAAATCACATTTTTACAGCAAGGGGTTGCATTTGATCTCCTTCCTGCTTGCAGCCAATTCTTTTCATGGGGTAGTGCCTTGAACTCATTCATTGGTGGTTGCACAAAGTTTATCAGTGCACTGGCTCATTCAATATGAAGGCTGTTGGTTCTGCCTGTTATTATATTCAGAGTGTTGAATGTCACTGGCACCTTCTGGCATTAGTATGGTGTGTGCATGGGTTCCTGGTCACGTGGGCTTGCAGTGAAATGAAATGGCAGATTCGGCAGCAAAGGTGGCAACCATAGCACCTAATGTTACCCTCCCTTTATTCACCGTGGAAGACTTAGGGCTTGTTTTCCGTAAAGTGGCGCTCTCGTGCTGGTGCGATGACTGGTCTGCTCTGTGTGGCAACAAGCTTAGAACGGTGAAGGCTTTTCCGATTCAGTGGGCGACCTCCTGTCAATTATACCGGTGGGAGGAAATCATTTTGGCTCGGTTGCGCATTGGGCACTGCTAATTTAGCCACACATTTTTATTAAACCGGACCCCAGATCCAGTTTGCCTGCTGTGCTGTGCCGACCTGTTGATCTGGCACATGCTTGTAGATTGTTTTAGCTTGACACGTCTCTGCAGGTCTCTCTAGCTGCTGGCCAGTTGGCAGAGACCCTTGCGGTTGACGAGATGGCGGTGGGCAAAGTTTTAGCATTCTTTTTAAACGTAAATTTTAGAATTTAGGCCCAAGAACTTTGGCATTTTAATCATTTTAACCTTTTTCTGGTTATTATGGTTTTAGTCTTTACCACACCATTGTGCGGGTGTTTTATCTTGCTTTTATTTGATTGTCTTTTAGTGTTTTGGACTTTTATTTAGTCTTTTAACCCAATTGGTTTCTTAAGGGCGCTGATGACCCAGTAGTTGAATGCCCTTAAACACAATCATCATCATCGTCATCGTCATCGTCATCGTCATCGTCGTCATCGTCATCGTCGTCATCGTCATCGTCATCGTCGTCATCGTCGTCATCGTCATCGTCATCGTCATCGTCGTCATCGTCGTCATCATCGTCATCATCATCATCGTCGTCATCGTCGTCGTCATCGTCATCGTCGTCATCGTCGTCATCGTCGTCATCGTCGTCATCGTCGTCATCGTCGTCATCGTCGTCATCGTCATCATCGTCATCATCGTCATCATCGTCGTTGTCGTCATCATCATCATCATCATCATCATCATCATCATCATCATCATGATGTCACTGGCACTCAAGATGTTGATATGAGCACTGCTTCAACACATTGCAGAGCAAGAATTAATTCCTTGGGTGTTCTTGTTTCATTATATTCTATATAGGCAGTGATTTATGCTCCTCTATTAAGAAATTGAAATAAACCTCAAGGGAAAAATGAATGACTCACCATAGTGATCGACTATAACTTTAATCTCTTCCAGAAAATGGGCTTAATTTCAAACTATGGATGTGATATATTGGGGCTTTTTTGTTCTCAATATGCTTACTTTGAATACCAAAAGATTGTTGAAGCTAGTTTCAAGATTTTGGAGAAGTTATTGCTGGTCTTTTTCCATAAACTTATGATAATCCTCCAAATTGATTGAAATTGCTCTTGGCTGATCTGTAAGGTACAGTTTGGCTTTAACCCTCGGTAAAGCTTCATATTGTAACGCGAGCGCTGGAACACCCTGTGAAGCAGCTGGGAGCGGGAGTTGGGGGAGGTCCGTGTGAGCCACACCTCCCCCTCGTCTGTGGTGACAAGGCGGCGGTCGGGAGAAAAAACATGCTCGTGCCGTCTGTTTCCTTACACCTGGTTCTCGATCTTTCTGTTACTGGAACAATCCTGTAAACACCAGAAGTCGGCGATATTCCTATATAAAGGGGGTTACAGACAGACAGAGCAGAGTAGAGTTGGTCAGTTAGTGAGTGAGGAGACAGTCGCAGTTCTTGGTGTAAGAGTTAGTCAGTGACGTGTTAATGTACGAGAAGATTGTGCAACGGAAGACTGTACGTAACTGTGAATGTGTACCGGAGCTTACGTAACTGCGAGGCCAAGTGAAATTGTAACGGACAAACTGGTGAATTGTAATTGTGTGCAGCAAGTAATTTTGTGTAATTGGCAAGAGTTTAACTGTAAGTCGGTGGAAATAAAGAACATTTTTGAGTGGTGAAATTGGACTTTTCATTTCACGAACCCACAAAGTCACAATATAGACTCCAGAACCCAGATTGTTCGCCACATAGCACAATGTGCACTATACTCACTAATAAAATAATGTACGAATTGTTATAGCTAAGACCTAAAACATAGAAAGGAAATCATAACTACCATGTATTGGTAGAGCGGTGAAAGTCTTTTCAGAAATTTTACAGAGAATATGTATATGTATGTTGCTCTTTAAATTCTTTGAAGACACAATATGATCTACTGTAAGAGAGGAATAAGAAGAAGGAGGGGGAGAGGGATGAATGGGAGTAAAGGGAGGGGGAGGAAGAGGGAGATGGAGATGGGGATATGTAATAATTCATTATGCTTCTGTGTCCGAAAGAATGTGAAGTGACATTGAAAACTGAACTAGCTAACTTTAGTGAAGTGACAATGTGAACTATGAACTAGTTCGTATGGTCAAGTGACATTGTGAACTCAGGTGAAGTGAAAACTGGACAAAATCACAATATGCAGTTCAGAAGTTGAGTTTAAATTTGTTGTAGTGTCATGTGTACCTCACTTTTGAGATTTTAAATGTGCATTTCATATCTCACTAAGAAGAATTTTTTTTCTTCCCTTATATCACCAAGGATGGTGTTAGGGGACACAGATTCCACTACCAGAAAGGCAGGGCGAGGGAAGCCAAAGCACTGAGCCCGATAGAGGAACCAGGGTTGCAACTCATTAGATGAGAGCGAGAGAAGTGGATGATTGTATGAGGGTGAAATGAATGATAGGAAAGATGAATGATGGTGGGGGAAACCAGAGGACCTGGAGCAAACCTGCCCCAGCACAGTGTTGTCCACCACAAATTTCACTTTGCAGTCACCTGGGATTGAACCCGGGCCACCTTGGGGAGAGTCAAGCAGTCTGACCACTTGGCCACGGTGCAGCCTAATAAGTAAATATTTAATTGTACATAGAAGCTGTTATCTACAGATGACAATGCAAATCTTCAAAATTTATTTTAAAGAAAACGTGATTTCTTGATACATATTTTCCCTAAAAACAGACAAATACCATGGAATTGAGTCCTGAGGTGTATGTCAGACCAGCTTGAGCTGAGTAAACAACTGCATGGTAACAAAAGTTCAAGAACATGTGAGATATGTAAAATACAAGCTCAATTCTGAGCTACCAGTCATGAAGTGCCAAATATTAAACTGTTAAAATCAGCCAGGTATATAGCCAAGCTCACATATGGTAATTTTCAATCACTATACTCTGTGGAGTACTGTTATACATAATCTTAATTACAGTTCAGAAACTTGTTATTTGTGCATATTTTTAACCTTATGTACCTATCTTCATTGTTGTGATATAATTTGAACATTTCTTACTTACTTATCAGAAGGAGTGAATTTATTCATGTGATTGTTTGATGTTATTCATGCATTGCTTATATGCTTTACTTATTTAATATTACTGTTTCCTTTTACTACATAGGTATGGCAGTGTGGAGGTAGTATAGAAATAGCGCCCTGTTCTCATGTAGGTCATTTGTTTCGAAGATCATCACCATACTCATTTCCTGGTGGAGTAGCACCTATTCTATATTCCAATTTGGCAAGAGTTGCCCTAGTCTGGATGGATGAATGGAAGGAATTTTATTTTAAATTCAACCCTGGTAAGATGCATTTCTACTATTTTTACTGTAAGCTGTAATGATCTAATTAGTGATATCATGATTACTAGCCTCATTTATAGTTATTTTACTATGGACTCTCTGTGATTGTAATATATGATAATCCAAAGTTTAAATTAAACAGGTGAATATTTTATGTCTTGAATTAATAAACAACTTAGTTATGAATTTTAATGAGTATCGAAAACTTCTGATGTGTACAGGGTTCTCTATTTAAAACCTAATGGAGCATGTAGCATTTTGCCTCTCCCGCAACCTTGCTGGATTCCCCCACTACCGGCTGCCATTGTGTATGGGGGCTAGCTGTGTGCACTCCACTCGGCAGTATTGTACCAGCCACCAAAATGAACAGGTACTTCATTCTAGAGCAATGCATTGTCGTGTGTATATTATTATAAAAGGGAGTCACCAAGCCGTGTTTATGCTGAGTATGTTTAAACATTCCCTGGTGAAGTGCCTCCTTGCAGATGTACAACTCATGAGATTGCACAGCAGGGGCAGTTCTTCCTTCATGCGTTTGAATCGCCGAGTCACTTACTTTTTTTGAATAACTTAAATGGTTATGTTCTATGTTCTAACATTTAATTTTCCTTTATAAAAGGTCTCCAAATTATATTTTGTAATGGAGCCGCTCTCTCAGCGCCCGCGCATCGATAATGCAGCTAGCTTACTTCCCGACTAGTTGTTCGTTATCAAAGGCCAACACTTGCGGTGAGTGAGGAGAGGTTGGAGGGGCAGAATATATTGCTGGTTACCACGGCTATGGATTCGATTCATAGAAGCCATAAATTCTGCACCAATTCATGTTGCCAACACAATACAGGACCTTCTTCCTAATTTTTAATTTATTTGAAAAGAAATTTGTTAGTAGAAGTGGTAACCCGCTTGAAGCGAGCCCCATGTGTCATGTACTACTGTTCATTATCACTTTGCATCCTGTGTAAAAACATAATTTTTTATGTGATCAGTAGTTATTGTCTGATATGTGAAGTGTTTAATTTGTCATATTTGAGGGATATACAATGAATCCAACACACGACTTGGTGTGTTCCATTCTCCAAATACCCTTTTCTTAATGGAAAAATGATGATAAACACGATGTGGTAAATGTTGGTAGGCTAACAACAGTGCTATGTTTAGAAAAATTTTGCAGCAGGGCATCTTCAAAATACACCAGGACATTTAAGACTTATTGGTATGAGGAACATAATTGTGTTAGATTGAAGGAGCTGGGAAAAAACGCTAACAAAATTGCAGACGCTTTTCAGGAAAGCTCATGTCTATATATTGTAAAATACAATGAGAACGTTAAGCTTAACAGACTTTATATGCAATATCCCATTAGGAAAGTAGACAATAAATGACATTTCGTGGACATAATGAAAGTGAGGACTCTTTAAATAAAGGTAATTTTAAGGAACTTTTGGATTAATTTACAGAGGGAAGCCCCATCAAAATTCAAAACTGCTATTCCAGTATGAAATCTGTTTTTGTGATGCTGATTTTGTGAATTCAGGTTAGCCAATTTTCCGAGTCATCTTATCAATTCACCCAGAGCCGTGCCTGTTACACAGAAGTTTGAAACCACTGGCTATGTGGCAAACAAAATGCAAAGGCGTCAATGTACAGTATTAACAGAGGAAAAGTTAGACAGCAAAGAGGTACTGAAATGATATTTTGACCTCATTTTATCATGAACTAACAGAAAAAGAGAAATCATGGGTGGTTTCAACAAGATTCTGCTACTGTCTATACAGCAGAGGACTCCATGAATAAAATTAGGGAAGTGTTTGAAGATAGAATGATTAGTGCTGGCGTATGGCCCTCTTGCTCCCCCAAATCTTTACTTGTGGGATAATCTGAAAGACAAAGTTTAGGAGACAAATCCTCATATATTAGAAGAACTAAAACAAAATTTAGAAATGAAATCAGAAACATTACAGTGGCTCAGCTTAATTGTGTGAATCAGTGTGTTCTCCTGATATAATGCTTGTTTAGCCGAGGGTAGATGACATTTCCATAAACTTCTGTAAGGTAAGAGTGTGATACATGCTTTATGTGCAGAGTTTATGTAGGAGCAAAGCCAGCTGTGGCACACCAAATTGTGCACAGGCAAAATGCCACGCGCCTGTTGGGTTTTAAATGAAGAACCTGTAAACTTTAAGCAGTATTTATAGTAGAAAATAGTACATTATTCTTCATAATTTTGGTCCATCTGCAATAGTTTTCTAAAAATAAATTGCAATGCAACATTAGTACTTTAGAATGTGTCATTGAAGCATGTGTTACACTGTCTGCTGTGGCAGTGCAGTTCTTACAGGATTAAATGTCCCTGCTGACAACACACAATCCCATGGTTTTAGAAAATTGTCACAAAATATTGTTATAACTAAAGCTTTATTTCTATATAGGTGCTGCGCAAGTTCGTGACAAGCAGAATGTTAGATCACGAATGAAACTTCGTGAAAGACTCAAATGTAAAAGCTTTGAGTGGTATCTCGACAATGTTTGGCCACAGCATTTCATGCCTAAAGATGATCGCTTCTTTGGTCAGGTAAGGTGACCCGAGTCAGTGTGTTCCTTTGTAGAGATATGCTTTCTGGATATGATTCAAGCTCTGAAAGTTAGTTTCAAGTGTTATCTTCTGACTCAGAATTTAGGACATTGTGAAGACAAGGAAAGTGTGTTTTTCCTCAGTTCCCTACAGTATCTTTAAATTATACAGTTTGCTAACTAGATACTATAAAAATAATACTTTTATATAAATAGCACATTTAATTGAAATAGTTATGTAACTAAAAGTATATGTAACCCACAGCGTAACAGCTTGCAAGTGAGTCAGAGTCTGCCAACCCGACTGCTGGCCTCACTTCCACATATGCAAGGAAGCGGTGAGCGATCATCCAACTGATATGGGGAGGAAATGTGGTCAGCATCATGGAACCCCCAGCCAGAAAGCTGGCTTTCTAGACTAGGGTTTGCTACCTAGTGTAGCTCCTCAACTTGCACCACCCAGAGGTGGGATCAAACCCAGCTTCTTTCTGTGGCAGGGAACCAAAGCAAAATGCCCTAGCCCACCACACCACAATGCTGGACAACTAAAAGTATATTCCTTCAAAATTAGATACATTTTTTTTCTTTTTCTTTTTTTTGTTGTTGTAATTTTACGTCCTCCAATGTTAAGTCAAATCGGACGATGAATGGAATGGGCGAAATGATGCTGAAATGAGCCTAGGGTCCATAGAGCTTATAGTTACTCGACATTCGTCTTTCAAGATATGGGAAAACCCCGGAAGAAACCTTATCCAGGTAACTCGCCCTGACCGAGATTCTAACTCAGGACCTCTTGAACGTGAGGCAGACACTCTACCACCACGCTACCGAGGCGGGCAGATACAGTAAATTAACAATGGAATCTATTTACTAACATTCATTTTATTTCTAGCTGAAGTCATGTATCTTTCTGTAGAAACATCTGAATTACTTCATTAAATTTGGATTTATCCTCCTGTCCTAAACTAAAAAGTAGTGCAATTAAAGGTGACCTGTTTTAAAAGATATAACCTCACTTCTACTGTCATTACAAGCATCTTCACATCTGCCTTAAAAAAAAAAAAAATCATGAACTGCCACTGTCAGGAGGTGTAACCGTGGTTGACATTGGCATTCACAGGTCACTCACCCGAGTAAAGTAACCACAGAAAGTTAGAACCTGAAGTTGGAGACATTGCAGTAATGTAGTTTTTTTTACCAAAGCTTTTTGGAAATATCGTCTTCTAGCACACACAACACAGTCGACATCAGTTCTTCCTCAAAGTGACTGAGAAATTCAAGATTTTGTTTCCATGTTCTGTCTCCTGATGCTTGTCATTTCTTTTTGCCTAGTCCTTTATTGACCATTTCTTTCATATGTACCATCACTCCGTTATTTGTCTTTTTCTTTCCATTCTTCTAGAGAATATATATGAAATACATAAAATAAAATTATTATCTGCTATAGCTAAGTATCAAAGATTTTATTGCAGCTGATTTCCTTGGCTTCCAGATAATGAGCTTAAAAACAGGAAACTGTTTGGAAA
The DNA here is from genome assembly GCA_030765055.1 of Mantis religiosa. Classification (NCBI taxonomy): domain Eukaryota; kingdom Metazoa; phylum Arthropoda; class Insecta; order Mantodea; family Mantidae; genus Mantis; species Mantis religiosa. The sequence goes on along the minus strand of JAUKNK010000226.1, from coordinate 44,200 downwards.
AGCCAATGGGAAGAGGAACTCTCAACCAACCAATGGGATATGCAAGTTTAAGCAGTTGTGTTCTGGAGCCCAGCCAAAGCATTCTTCAAATGTTTGTAATGACTCCGGAAGGCTTCATTATGACAGATGAGTCAGTGTGTCTGGATAGTGCTCCAGAGCAAGATCAGAGGTTGAAGTCCAAAGTGCGCATTATGGCATGTAACGGTGCTGATCGTCAGATTTGGAAGTATGATCGAAAGGTAAGTTCATCACCTCAGAAACTATTTGTAGTTGGTTTATTAATACTTGTCACTTACTTGTCTATATTAATGAGAGACTAGTTTCAAAGGCATTCGCCTCCATTTGATTGAAACAAATTAAACAAGTAAGTGACGAGTATTAATAAACCAACTACAAATAGTTTCTGAGATTAATTTTGACGTCACTGTTACTAAATTCCTCCAAACACATATGTAAGTTTATCACTTTATAACCATTGTATATATTACTGAAATGTTAAATTGGTTGCTGCTTGTGCGCCTAGAGTTGTTCCTAGTTTTCTAAGCTAGGGTACATTCTTTATTGGAAACCCAGTTTCTTCCATTCCTCCCACCTTTACAGTATCTTTCCATCTCTACATATGAATGGCATAATAATGCTAATCTAATATACCTTTACTGGTCCAAGTCTTTACTCCGTACATCGTGCTTACAATTATAATTCTTTGAAAGCATTTTCTTCTCATCCAGTGCTCCAGCTTCTTCTAATAAGTTTTGCATTTGTATCCTTATTTTCAAAAACAACCTATTTGTGTAACTAGTCTGAACATTTAGTTTCAGATTGTTCTGAAACTCTTTTACCCTTGAATAGTTATAAATAAAAGCATTGTCAACAGTGAAGCTAATTTCATGTATAAAGACTAAAATTGAGTCATACCTTTTAAAACTTGTAACTTCACTTACATCCTTTTAAAAAATCAGGAACGTTTTCGAGACTGTTGCAGTCTCATCATCAGCTGATTAGTGACTCATCACAGTTGGTTGTCTGGATCTCATGTAATTGGCTCCCTCTCTCGGCAGATTCTTTACATAAGTTCAGTGGACCACTCACTGATGGCATATCAAATATATATTCTATTCCACATATTCTAAATTTTGATGTGCCATCAGTGAGTGGTCTACTGAACTTATGTAAAGAATCTGCCGAGAGAGGGAGCCAATTACATGAGATCCAGACAACAACCAATTGTGATGAGTCGCTAATCAGCTGAGGATGAGACTGCAACAGTCTCAAAAACGTTCCTGATTTTGTAAAAGGACGTAAGTGAAGTTACAAGTTTTAAAAAGTATGACTCAATTTTAGTCTCTATACATCTTTTACCCTTGCATTTATCCAACCTTGCAGACCGTTTCATTGAGATTTCTTGTCTGACTTCTCCAGTAATCATTTCCCATGCTGCATTGTTCCTTGTCCACCATACTTACATCTTCTATGTACTGAAAACTAACTGTGTATTTGACTTATAAATAAATAATCTGAAGTAAGGCATTTATTGAGGCCTAGCTGTGTTTGCATAACAATAGTTTTAACCCTATTTCCAAATTGCAGAAGATGTATTTCTGCTAGTGTTTTCACTGCTGACATTTCTGTCTTTCATTCATTTTCCCACCCAAGATGCTTCTGGGTCCTTTTGTGGAGCAGCATTGTCGGCCGGCTGTTCATGCATGTAGAAATGTGGTTGGTACCAGGGGTGGTTCTTCCGTGATGTGTTTGAATTGCTGAGTCACCTACTTGTTTTTTAATAGCTTACATGGTTATAAATTTCTCCAATTTATATTTTTTAATGCAACCGTTCCCTTGGCGCTCTCTCATCAATAATGCAGCTAGCTTACTTCCCGACTGGTGATTCATTGTTAAAAGACAAAGGTGACCATAACAATTGCGGCGAGTGAGGAGAGATTGGAGGTGCAGAATGTATTGCTGGTTACCACGGCTATGGATTCGATCCATAGAAGCCGTGTATTCCACACCAACTCGTGTTGCCAACACAATACAGGAATTTCTTCCTACTTTTTCCTTTAATTGAAAAGAAATTTGTTGGTTGAAATGTTAACCCGCTTGAATGTCATGTGCTACTGTTTATTATCATTTGCATCTCGTGTAAAAACATAATTTTTGTGATTAGTGATTATTGTGTGAGATGTAAAGTGTTTAATTTTTCCTATTTAAGGGATTTACAACGAATCCAACACACGACTTGGTGTGCTCCATTCTCTTTATGGAAAAATGATGACAAATGCGGCGCGGTAAATGTCGGTAGGCCAACACCAGTGCTATGTTTAGAAAACCTTTGCGGCGGAGCATCTCCAAATTCACTAGGAATTTAAGACTCGTTGGTATGAGTAACATTGTGTCGGACTGAAGGTGCTGGGAAAACCACAAACAAAATTGTAGATGCATGCCTTTGAAACTAGTCTCTCATTAATATAAAAAAGTAAGTGACGAGTATCAATAAACCAACTACAAATAGTTTTTGAGATTAACAGACCTTTCCTGCAATATCCCATTAGGGAAGTAGACAAGAAATGGCATTACGTGGACATAATGAAAATGAGGACTCTTGAAATAAAGGTAATTTAAAGGAACTTTTGGATTCATATACAGAGGGAAGCCCACCGAAATTAAAAACCACTGTTCCAGTATAAAATGCATTTCTGCGATGCTGATTTTGCGAATTTAGGGTAGCAAATTTTCCAAGTCATCTAATCAATTCGCCCAGAGCCGCTCCTGTTTGGTACTTTTCTGCACTCCACTTTGCCTGTAAATCTCATAATTTAAAACCATGTGCCAGGGTTCACTGCGTTGTTTAGGCCAGTGAGAGGACACTTTGGACCCATTTTGTGGAGTCCTTAAGTGATTCACAGTTGTCATTTAAACTTCCTTGAAAGTCTTATTTTTATTCCGAGGTGATTGTTGTTGTTCTTCTTCTTCTTTCTCTAACTCCTTTGTGCTGTTAAGCATGGAGTACAAGCCTCTTCTACCCATTTCCTCCATTTTTCTCGGTCCATCATCATTCTCTTCATTTCTGTCATGGTTTTCCTTCTAACCTTCTCCAACTTCTCAATGTATTCCTGATACATGATGCGTGGCCTTCCCCTAATTCTTTTACCTTCTGGTCTTGCTTCTAAATATTGTTTGGGTTTTCTTTCTTCTGACACGCGGAGTACATGTCCATACCATTTAAGTTGTCTTTTTTCCAATATTTCTTTAACGGAGTGTGTACCCAACTCTTCCCTTATTGTTACATTTCTAATCATATCTCTTCTTGTCTTCCCCACAGCTCGTCTTAAATATCTCATTTCCATAGCTGTTATTTTGCTTTCTTGTTTCTGTAGGAGAGTCCAGCTCTCTGCTCCATATAATAGAACTGGTAGTATTATTGTTTTAAATACTATAATTTTTTGTATCTTTTGTTATTTCCTTTTTTCCCACAATAGTATTATTAATCTGATAGTAGACCAAATTGGCCTTTCTTATTCTGTTTAAAATTTCCTGCTCTATTTCTCCATCCTTATTTATAATTGTACCCAGGTATTCATAACTGTCTACCTGTTCTAAGATTTCATCATTACATTTAAATTTAACTTCTTCTTCTTTCCTTCCTATATACATGGTTTTACTTTTGGGTATGTTTAATTGTAAACCTTTTCTAGTTAATTCTTCTTTCCATTCATTTAGCGCTAATTGTAAATTATTATTACTATTTGCTATTAATATGATGTCATCAGCATATATCAACGATTGTGCCCAAACTGGTCTTAAATTTCTATATCCTATCATAGTTCTTGCTGTTCTTCTTTTGCAAATTTTCCATATTTCATCCATCACAATAATAAATAAGAGTGGGCTGAGGCTATCTCCTTGTTTAAATCCTCTATTCATCAGAAATGGTTCTGATTCTTGTCCATCTAATCTTATTATCCCTTTTGGTTCTTGATAAACTGATTGTATTGCTTCAATAAAATTCATAGGTACTTTTTTGTTCTTTAGAGCTCTCCAAATTTCTTCCCTAGGTAATGAATCAAATGCTGCTTTAAAATCTAAGAATCCTAAATAAATACCCTTTCCTCTATAGCTTTCTCTATTATCATTCTCAATGAGAAAATTTGGTCTTGGGTTTGTCTACCCATTCGGAAAGCAGCCTGTTCTTCTAAATCTTGTTCTACTATTTTCCTCAATTTCTGTTCCAGGATTCTAGTGTACACTTTATATACAACCGGGGAGAGACATATAGGTCTATAGTTTAAGCAATCACTTTGGTTGCCTTTCTTATGTATTGGAACAATTACATTAAATTCCCAATCTCTTGGTATTTCTTTTTCCGCCCATATCTTCTGAAATAAACTTTTCAGTACTTTTATTAATTCTTTACCTCCATATTTAATCAGTTCTGGTGCTATTCCATCCCTACCAGCTGCTTTACCTAGCTTGATTTCTTGTATTGCCATTTCAACTTCAATTCTATCAATTTCCGTTTCTTCTTCCTCTCTTTCTTCCCCATAATTATTAATTATTCTTCTCCTTCTTATACCTGTATTCTCTGCATCTTCATTTATTTTATTTTATTTATTGTTATCTGAAAAGGTTCCCAGAGCCATAGCTCATGCTAGGGAACAGTACAAAAATATATAAAATGATGGCAAACAGCCCTTAACAATACTTATATTACATTTTCATAGTAGGAATAAATTACCGTATAAGAATAACATCTATGAAACATACAAAGATACAGAAATTCACTATGACTCAAGAAATAATAGTAACAAAGAACTTAACAGAAAAATAGAAGCTACATATTCTATGGGACATTAATCCATATTAATTTTTAAACAGTTCAGCTTTCAAACCAGCTATAAATGTGTAACACTTATCAGCTATCAATATATGCCTTCAGTAAATTTTCAGCAACTTTCCTTTTAAAACCTTTTATGTTTCTGCAGCCTTTCAGTTCCAGTGGCAGTGCATTATATAAGTTGATAACGTGTGAGGTTAAGCTGTTCAGGCCATAAGTAGAAGTATGAATCTAGAGGGATATTCATAAACTTTTCTTCATAATATTCTCTCCATGTATTCAGAATTTCTTTGTGTTCGGTCACTAACTTTCCATGTTTATTTTTGACAAACCTTACCTGTTTTCCCCTTCTTCCACGTAGGGCCTTAAGAATTTTCCAAAATATTCTGTTATTTTCTTTATAATTCTCTTGCATTGATTTTCCAAATTCTTCCCATGATTTGTTCTTTGCTTCCTTTATACATCGTTTAGCTTGATTTCTGGAATTTACATATTTACATATAATCCTACCATTCCAACCCAATGTCCGGGGGTATAACTGGGCCACCCGGGCTCCCGAGGGGATATAAGTATTGGGAGCCCAGTTGTCCGAGGTAACGGGCGTTTAGAGTTGGGCTAATCCCCCACCTGAAGTAAGAAGTGGATTCAGAGAGATACAATGAGCCTCGGAACCAGACAGACAGACCCGAGGTTGTTCAATGGGCTTATTATTCTTCCAGAAATAGTCCTTGTGGTTCTATTTACAACAACCATTACTTGTATATTGTTGCGGCGACGCATACAAAAGGTTCGGCGCAGAGAGATAACGGACGAATAGTGTATCACGGTAATAAAGAGCTTGCCTAAGGAGATAAACATAGCGCGGAGATAAAAGGCATGCCAATACAGATAAAGTGAGGGAAATGGAACATTCTAGTGATATCTTGATTGATAGAGAACAGTTGATTTCTTTTTTGTTACAGAATATTCCAGAAATGTCTAGTGATATCAGTAGTGGTATATATAAGAGGTGATATGCCAGCAGAGTAGTAAAACAGAGTAGTAGTTGTAAACAGAGGTGAGAGTTGTAATTGAAATTTATTTATTACTGAAAACTACTTGAAATAAAAAGCATATGCAAAATTTCCATCCAGTTATCTCTGAGAAATGTATTCAAATAGCATATTATTCTGTTCAGCTGGGCAGTATTTTCACCTCAAGGCTTTGGGAAAATGAATTGTTATAGAATAATAAACTGCAATTTAATATCTTACAGACGAAGGCTCTGGAAAACGTACGCAGTAAAATGTGTCTCACATTACCAGAAGATGCTGAGGGACAAAACCATCTAACTTTGGCTTCTTGTACTGGATATATTGACCAGAAATGGGAGTTAGTTGCAATATCATGGAAATGAGACATTTCAGGTAAGAATTTTGAAGAACATATCCAATATATGTATTTATTACTACCTTTTATATGAATACTCATAAACATTTAGGAAATTATAAGTTGTTAAAATTAATTTGAAAAGATAAATTGGAATTAATACTGTGAAGTAACATAATAATTAAAATTATAGTATTAGTTGACTGAAGACACTCTGTACTTCACATACCACAAATTTTCTTTCAGTGAGTTTCACCTCCACTTGAATGCATTATCAAGAAATTATCAACTGTCTAGAGCTTTGATGTTCCAGCTGATTATAGTTCTCTGGAGACAAGACGATAGTGACTCGGCAATTTGTTGATAATGCCTTCAAGTGGAGGCAAAACATGTTAGAAGAAAATTTATGGTATGTAAAATATAGTGTGTGTCAGTTGATTCATAGTACACAGTGTTCATTTTTATCTGTAATTTTACCGCAACAAATTTGACGTCATCAATAGCATCGCTGATGGAGTGAGTTTATATACGATTCCCCTAGCGGCTTGCGATCATGTTTAATGTGCTGACAGCAACTTTGAGGCCTCCCTCTACCAGCAGGTAAATATACTATTTGAGAGTTGGGTCTATCCACGTAATATAAAGGTGCGTAATTTCACCTGGTGCATAGATATGATAACTGTTTTAAAAAACTATATACTGCAATGCAATGTACTGCAAAGCTAATTATGCAGCCATAAAAGTAGACCATGACGAATATACGAAATGATAAGTCAATGAACACTTATTTCACAATGAACATCTGTTTTTTCTGTTATAGTAGACATATATGCATATTGTAAACCTGTCACATAAAATAGAAATATTTCAATTTGATCTCAATTCTTTTCTATCACCCACAGTTTCCTCACACTGTAACTTCATGACAAATCAGAAAATTAGCAGAACATGTTCTAGGAATGACAAATAAATTAGTAATTCCTTTCTTGGAAGTGTTGAAAACAGTGTTGTTATGACAAATTAACTTTAAAGAGAGTAAATTAAAGACACTAGACAACACTTACTTTTAAATTTTTCCGGAACATGTTTCTGAGGCTTTGCCTCTATCATCGGCCGGCTCTCGACCTGTGACAAAATATCGTCAGCTACACCAACGAGAACCAGTTGAGAGCCGGCCGATGATAGAGGCAAAGCCTCAGAAACATGTTCCGGAAAAATTTAAAAGTAAGTGTTGTCTAGTGTCTTTAATCGACTCTCTTTAAAGTTAAATAAATTAGTGCTACAATATGTACAAAGCTTTTATTCAAGTCTAAACAAGAAAATATTTCTAGTACATAGTCTTATGTAACCATTTTCATGTATTTCCTTTCTCTCTTCTCCTTAAACACTGTCTGTATTGCGAGAAGGTATGCTTGAGGCCTTTCAGTCATAACATTATTTATTACTTGTAGATTGGGACCAGTAACTTTATAGCGTCCAGTGTCTCTCTTTTTGCGAGTAACTGATCATGTATCTTGGAAATGTTTGATGTACCTATTGGTTTTAAAAGACATAAGGATACCAACATTAATAGACATTTTAATTAAGCGTGAGAATGACAAAAAGTTTATATCATATACTGATAAAACGTAAAACGTTTATGTTACAAACAAAAGTATGTCAATTTGACGATACCTGGAGAATTTTTACAACATTACGCTCCGAGGGACTTGTCTGAATGCCAAATAGTGTTGTATAAACTCCTCTATGCAGCAGTTTAAATTATATTTATACGTCACACCAATTTTAATGCTGGTACGAAAGTAGCATTCAACCATGAAGACACAGTGCTCTGTGTTCTTATCCAGGGGAAGCTGGTTGTATTAGATACCAGCACAATCACACTTTGAGCGCTGTAATTTGCTTACTGTTCCGCAAAAATTGCCGCTTCTTTTCCTTAGAGGGCACAATGATTTCAAGATAGACTCGCCAGTCAATTGTGACGTCATTCTTGCTCAATCGGAGGGCAAGAAATAACAAATAAAAATGAACACCATGTATAATTTTAATGAAGCTATACAAATTTTCACTCTACACATTTTGAAACTTCAAGTGATTCATTCGACATACAATTCATAAACACTAAGATCTACTTTTCATTATTCTAGGGAAACTAATGGAAGTTAAGGTTCTTTTTGTGTGTGTATCTCACTATAAGCATTGCTATAGTTTTGTAAATTCATGGTTAAAATAAATAATAGTGGTATAGGTGAGATACACTGGTCTTATTTCAGATATTGTGTAATTTGGCAGGCATTATTAAAATGGACATGATTAAATTAATTAACATATGCAACCTCTCTGCTATCCTGCTTCCTTAATTTCAGAGGGAGCAATGTTCAGCGGAGGTCATGTACATGCCCTCTCAAAGAGAAACCTCTTAAGTTCCTTTTATTTATTTCAACTGAGAAATAGGTTCCTTTGAGGATACTATGGAAGAGACAGACATTTTTTTTTTCATATGCCTCAGCTTGGTTTCCAAATTAGTAACTTGAACTGACACCTGCATGACGAAATTAGTAACCGCTCTGTCATTGATTTCAGTGTGCTCGTAAATATTGGAATATTAGTGGTATTCTCATACATCTGTTTGATGTTTTTAGTGTTTCTCACCCTTTTATATATTTAGGGAGGAACGCTTGAGTTTACTCTAGAGCCTGAGATCCCTTTTCAGTTATCATTCTTTTGCACAGCAAATACAAAATGTTGTTTACTCAGTTGCTGTTGACTGCATAAGCATGTTCCTTGTATGGATATCTGGACACCTTAGGTTGCCAAGGAATGGAGCTTTAGTTGCCGCTGCCAGCCAGGTATCTAATTTTCCAGGCTCCTGTGTTGCTTTTGATGACCATTGTTGTATTTTGCTGTAAGGTGCTGCAGTGTTGAAAAGACAGATATTCCAAGGAACAAACATCTTGAGGTTAAGTCCAAACCGAAATACTCCTTCCCAAACCAAGAAGTTGATTTTTGTCAAATTACTTATTGGGCACAGCTGTTTTAGTCACTGCAATGCATATTCTTCTGAACCTGCAGTTGCTCAAATAGGGGTGCTGTTAATGAAGTACCAAGTTTTCTGTTGTTTAAGGACTATGATACAATGAAGCACAAAATTAATACAATTTTGAGTCGAACTAATACTCAATGCTCCATTTATTGCTAGTATTTACCTAGAACGCGTTTCGTTAGGATCTTCCTAACATCATCAGCTGTTGTCGACTAATGGATGCCGGTTCAGTGAACTCCTCGGAGGTGATAGGTGCGTCTCTGTCGGTATCTTGATGAACTTGAAATTGGGGTTGTCTTCAAAGGTAGTATCGAAATTAAACAATTTAATTTCATATTTCTTTATAAAGATTTTTTCCCACGTGGTTAATGCAGCTGGACCTTGGACACTTTTTAGTAAGTGAATTTCTCGTTCTATGCCATGATTTTCCTTCCAAAAATGGTACGCTACTGCCGATTTATCGTGATTTAACGTGAACATTAGGCTTAAAGAGTACTTTAGGAACATAAGGAATAAAGAAATAGATAAATCGGCGGTAGCGTACCATTTTTGGAAGGAAAATCATGACATAGAATGAGAAATTCACTTACTAAAAAGTGTCCAAGGTCCAGCTGCATTAACCACGTGGGAAAAAATCTTTATAAAGAAATATGAAATTAAATTGTTTAATTTCGATACTACCTTTGAAGACAACCCCAATTTCAAGTTCATCAAGATACCGACAGAGACACACCTATCACCTCCGAGGAGTTCACTGAACCGGCATCCATTAGTCGACAACAGCTAATGATGTTAGGAAGATCCTAACGAAACGCGTTCTAGGTAAATACTAGCAATAAATGGAGCATTGAGTATTAGTTCGACTCAAAATTGTAATACCAAGTTTTATTCCAGTGCCAGTGTTTAGCCCTATTTCATGTGCCTAGGTTTGTTGGTAATTATGATCCTGATGCTGGCTGCAACTTTATATGTTGTAGAGTATATAGTGTGTTATATCCATTGCAGGTACATAAGATGCTGAAATTGCTATAGCCAGAGCTTTATTTTGCTTTTGATTTTTATTGGACATGAAAATTACCTGACTTTTTACAGCTGTTATTTTCCGGGGACCTAATAGCTATATGCAAACTAGAACGTTAATGTATAATAACTGATATGGGATTTGTAATTCTTTTTTTGTTACAGGAATGTCCAAATATGAAACTGCAACATGTGACAGAGAGAGAGAAAAGACTTGGTTCAGCATAGCTGAATAACACCACGTGCTACATTTATGTGATCTGTGTGCCTTGTATGGAGAGTTCAGCAAATGTGTGACACATCAAACTCCTGGTTATGAACCAAGGCAAGATGTAAATTTTGCTGTTGGCAACACATACAGTTTTATTTATAAAGTTATAATAATACAATTGCGGTCTTCATATATGGTGTTTTATTGAAATCTGAATTTTATCCTTGACAGAACGACATTAATATTTGTTTGAAAATTACGAGTTGGATACTTTATGCCCCATTATGTGTTTCAGTAGCTATAACCCTGGATTGTTCAATTTGTTTAATGATAATCCTACCATTAAATAACACTAGCATTGCTGCTAATCTGCAAATTAAGGACAATTCAGGGCAATGGCGATAATTTTTCAAACTTATCGCCAAGCTCAGTAGGATTAATGTTAACCAAGTTGGATGATCCACAGTAGATTAAGGAGGAAGTCAGTGGACATAGAATGTTACTGGACTTGGAGAAAGGAGCAGCGAGGTGTTATTTATAGTGACTGGGGATGGAAAGGGAGAATGATTTGGAAGTAAAAATGAGATGAAGTGATGTGTAGTGTTTTGAATGAAAACAAAGAAGATGAGATGGGCTTGGTGGTTATAAAAGAAATAAATGGTGAGGATTGGGGGAAGTGAAACACATTGTGATTGTATGGAAGAATGTACATGTTAAAAATATTGAGTGGGAAAGGTATAAACATCAAAATTGAGAGTGAAGATAGAGTGCAAGGAAGTTTGCGACTACAATAGCATTGATGATGGCAGTTCTTGGTGGCACAGAGAGGAGCTGTTTTAGTTTTGGGAGGTGTTGGTTCGTGATAACTGGCTATGTGGAAACAGAGAAAAGATGGTAGTATTACCTACTACTACCTAACTGCACGTGCATATACTGGAAGCATAGTATGCGTAGATTTGTTTCTCATGGTATTAAACTGTACACACTGAAGAAAGTTTGTAATCATTTAAAACTGCTGTTGTCACAGGGTCTGGGATCAAAATAGAAATTGACTCTGGAGGAAAGTGAGCTTGTAGCAGTGTACAGCCTAGTAAATGAGATGAATTCCTACTTTTACAAACATTTACATATATGGGGCAAGTGGTGATAGAAAGTGGCAGTTAAATTAAGCAATCTGGAGGAGAAGAAATAAAAGGGCGAGGGCAAAATGGAGGAGGAAAATTTTATATTAAGTTTGGTTTGTGTTAGAAGTGACAAGAAAGCGGGAAGGCTATCTGTGAACAGTATGCACCATCAGAAAGAGAATGAACATGACAGCAAAATGAGGGAAATAAAAAGAGAGGTAACTTAAGTGTAGAAGGTAAAACAAGAATGTGAGAGAAGGGCCAGAGAAATACCCAAGATGATGAAAAGAATGAAAGTAATTGAAAGGGAAAAAGCAAACTGTGGCAAAGCAGTGGTAATTGATGAACAGAATAAAAGGAAATGTGGCTAAAATACGAGGGCTGTTCAATAAAGAATGATCATAATTTTTTTACGGTCATAATTTTTTGCACTAAAATTCGATCTTATTATATTCTGTTAGCATAATGTGAAACAAACACACCGTAGTAGTTTCATTGTTGGTACTCCTGGTTCCCACTTGTGAGAACCAGGAAAGTTCAGACATGTTCAGTATCGCCTACCGCTGCAATGGAGGTAACACGTGAGGAACCATATGCGGCATTGAAATTCTGCTTTCGTCTCAACAAATCTTCAGTTGAGGCCTATACAATGTTACAGGAGACCTATGGAGAGTCTGTTCTTCCCTACAGCACAGCTCGAAGGTGGTTTAAAATGTTTAAAGAGGGGAGACAATCAATTTCAAAGGAAGATGGACCTGGTGTTCCAGTTTCCTCTCTAATGGAAGAAAACATCAACACTGCTGCTGCCATTGTTAGAGAGGATCGACAAATTACCTTAAGATAACTTTCTGAAATACTGAACATTTCATTGGGTGCCACCCACACGTTGATGACAGAAACAGTACATATGAGACGTGTTTGTGCGTGATGGGTTCCAAGACTGTTGATTCCCGAACAAAAGGACATTCGCATGCAGGTGTGTATGCAGTTAAAATTGATGTTAGAGGAAGATCCGGAGTTTCTTTCAAACATAATCACTGCTGATGAAACTTGGCTACATCATTTTGATCCTGAAAGCAAACAGCAAAGCTCAGTGTGGAAATCTCCTTCATCACCAACCCCCAAAAAAGCAAAAGTGGTTGCTTCTGCTGGGAAAGTTATGGTCATCTCATTCTTTGATATTCATGGAATGGTGTATCAGCATGTTGTACCTGCACACACATCAGTAACTGGACAATACTACAGGAATGTCCTGAAAACATTGCAAGTCCATGTCAGGCGCAAAAGACCACATTTCCGTGAAGCAGACTGGATGCTGCACTATGATAATGCATGGCCGCATGTTGTCAATGTTATCTTGCAAACATCAACATGAAGTGCATCCCTCATGCTCCCTACAGTCCGGATTTAGCCCCATGTAACTGTTTTCTATTCCCTAACTTGAAGAAATGCCTTCGTGGGAGGCATTATCCATCATCAGAAGCAGTGGTGAAGGCTGCGGAGGTGATTTTGAAGGATCTCTCAAAAAATGGTTTCCAGCATGTCTTTGAAGACTGGCAGAAATGCTGGGACAAGTGCATCACATTCAGGGGAGACTATTTTGAGAAGGTTCATCAAAATTATGAGGATGAGTAAAGGTACATTGTCAAAAAAAAAAAAAAAAGAATTGTGATCATTCTTTATTGAACAGCCCTCGTACCAATGAATTTGAAGGATTAAAGCAGATTGGTAAATTTGAAGTGTACCCAGGAAGTGGATGAATTTTCTAATTATGAAACAACTTATAACGAAATTGCAATGCTAGAGGAGGGGGGAAAGGATGTTGGTGAGAGAAATGATTAGGTAGAGAGAGAAGAGAATTTGGAATTTGGCGTGAACTAAAAATAATAAATGAGCTGAAATTCACTACATTTGATATACACAATTGTTTTAAAAACAATAGGATATTGCTTAAGTTAATTGATGAAAATTAATCATTTCTTCACACTAGCTGCATATAGGCTAAGGTTTTGGATAGATAGAGTCAAACTGAAAAATTGAATGCCATGGCTGGGATTTGAACCACAAATCTCCTGGTTTCCGTCCAGTCGCTCTTACCCAGTGACATTGAATTTTTGATGTTGACTCTATCTAAAACCTTAGCCTATATATGACTAGTGTGAAGAAATGATTAATTTCCATCAATTAACTAAAATATTAAGATTTAAATGATGAAGCCTGGGACTCAAGTACTTACGATAGTAAGTCACCACAAACGGTGTATCTCGAATGCGAGAGCCCCTAGTGGTTTACCGGGGAAATATATGAGTCAATTGGAGAATTTAATGTCAGGACGGCACGTTGGCCATGGTAGCCCGGCTGTAGAATTGAATTTTTCATGTTGACTCTATCTAATGGTAAGTAGTTTCATATCTTGTACACATACACCGTCTTTTGTCTATAGATGACAGAAATATTACTTAAGACATACATCTTCTTGCATACTGCTCATAAGCCGAATATGAATCACAGGGAATGGTACTGAATGGTTTGTCTATGGGCAGCAGTAACTTGTTTGGTTGTTGATCCTAATGTACTACTAAACCGCAATTTGGTATTAGCATGATACTCCATGATAAAAAGTTTCTTTTCACACTGATAAAGGTTTTGTTTTTCTGTGCATCAACTTTATATGTTTATTGTGCAATGTACACACCTTCCCCACGTCACACACAGACAGGCCCTTGGGGTTTGAGCCTTTGTATAAGTGTTTTTTGAGCCATGTTAGGTCCTTACGGTCTTGATTTCATGTGCTATAAGGTACACATGAGCCACATTTACAACTGTGCGGCTTGAGATGGATAAAAGGATTTGAAAATCTTTTCTCACTCTTGGCAGTAAACAGCCTTTAAGATTTACATAAACTCAATCTCACACCAAAATAACTTATACTGAAGAAACTGAAGTTTATTCAACAAATTATTTATGTTAGTATGAATTGAGAATTAAATTTTCACATGTAGCTACATATATTTACACATTTTTGCTAAAGAGAAATGTTTTTGTACTGCATACACAAGAACAAGAGGTTTATGCTTCATGTGTTTGATATTGTTAGAGTTTAGAAATTTGAGCAATTCTTTAGCATGAACGTATAAATTGACATAGTTTACTAGAGAGATACTTATGCAACATTTTGCACAGAAGTATACCAATGAGGCAATAACACTATGACTAGGGAGTTTAGAAACGATAAGAACATGGAAAAACAGAATATTTACAACACATTAAAGGATGGGAAAAGCAAATAAAACACTGCTAGAACCTTAGAAAGGGCATTGTAATTAATGCTTTAAGAAGTCTGCTGTTATGATTAAAACCTAATTGAAAGCATTAAACACTGAAGAGGTTATTGATTTGGAACTAGAAGCTGAGTTGTGGTTTGCTGGACATAAATTGTCTTGGGTACTGGTGTCATATCAGTATTTCTTATATGTGGGGCTTGGCAGGCTAACGCAGCACCTATCACTTCGGAAATGGGGAATAAGCGTGGCAGTGTTAGCTCAGGCTTCTGGGGTGCTAGAAAATATCATCTTCTGCTGTGCTGCACAAGAACAGGAGTAGCAAACAAATACAAGATAATATATAATTTTTCACAATTATTCCTTATAAATATTCACTTCCATTAATCATCATAGAATAGAATAGAATCTTTACTGTCACATAACGATTACATTGTGAGCATAAGCTGGTAATCTGGTGACTCGTTAGGTTATATATATTTATATATCTCATACATAACCATTGTGTCTCGACAATACCATGTAACATTTTTTACAAATGCTGAATAAATGAAATGAACTGAACTGAACTGAATCCCACCATGTTCATTTTCTATTGACCTTAACTAGTTGTAGAGGAGTTCACCCGCAGCAGCGAAAGGAGACATTGGAGACTGGTTTGCTGGAAGAATATATTGCTTTTGAAGTCAGAAGTAAATATGGGTTGTTGAATTTGAGGAGAAGGAGCACCTGCCTTGTCGACATTTTTGACAGAGTAGTATGAGGAAAGGGGATAGAAGGGGAGTTTGAGGAGAGAAAAGCTCCATAAGAGAGGAAACAAGTGGCGTAGGGTTATTCTGTTGAGATGGTGTTAATTTGGATAGCTAGCTAGATATGTATATGTTTTGAGAATTCAAGTGTCAAGCTGCAAAGCAATATGATGGAAAAAGGGAAGTTGGGGTTGTGATGAAAGAAGCAGGAGAATATGATGGAGATGTGGTGTGGCCCCTGCAACAGTGGAAGAATAGGTGGCTGCTCACAAAACTCCGCTGTTGCCACTGATGGCTCAAACAGTCAGGTTGGAGTTTGTGAACAGTTGAAGTGAACCTGAAGAACAAGAAGAAGAATTCTTGTCAGTGTGACTGTAGTTGCTGTTAGGTGAGTTGGTATTGAAGTTTGGCCAAGATATTGGTAGCTGAATATGACCAAAAGCAGTGTTCAGACTGGGTAAGGCTTACTGCTGATGTAGTAATGAATGATGGCGGCAGTCCAATAGGCTGAATATTGTTCAAGCTGTTCTGCAAGCTTGTAAAAGAGTACAGAGTGTTCTATGGGTGGCTGTATTCTATGTGGGGGAAGTTGTGCTGCTGTTCAGTCAGCAGTTCTTGGTACACCCGCCTAGAAGTTGAAGACTCAAAAAGCACAAATCTCTCTGGTAAGGGTGAATGTAGTAAGAAGCAGTGGTTCCATGTTGCCGGTACTAGATAAAAAAAAAAGTGAATGTGTATATGGAGAGAAAGCCAGAGTTAAAATTTTTAAATGGTGGATAATGAGGAATGCAGATTTCCATTGCATAATATTTCATCCCTAATAAATATTTTCCAGGTGTCTGCTAACGTCGATAACAATAGTGAGAATGGATACTTATTAGCCAGTAAAACTTAAAATGTGGGTTTTCGAGTAGATGACAAGGTGGTTAAATGATGCAACCGCAAGTGCTCCAGAGACACACCTGATTACACCTTGGCAAATTGTGACAAGATATGTCGCTGGATTTAACTTCGTGCCCAGACAGAAATTGTGTCACCAATAAGCTGGCTTTGAGTGTGGGAATAAATGTTAGGTGAAAAGGATGTCATAAATTTGATTTGTGCATCCCATGCATAAATTGGAAAAATACATAAGCTGAAGAAAGCAATAATACAGTCGATGCACTGAATTACACAGTTATAGGAAATAGAAGAAATGCAGCGGAAACAATCACTTAAGAGGTTTGTATGTAATTCTGTGGAAGTTCAGGTGTTGCATAATGTAGTATGACGCCGCAAGTTGGGATAAGTCAAGATGTAATGTAGTCCAGGTTCCTATAATGATTGGAAGAAAAAGAGCGATGTAAGAACGTTTTTGTGGTTTTATTTAAAGGGTAATTATGTAGATCCGATACCCAATGCCAACCCAGCATACTGGGTGATGTAATTGTTTAGACATTCTAAATTTTTTCAAAAGAACTTACCGAGGTATTTAAACATATCCATATTGGACGATGGAGCATCCTTCCAAAGCGTTTAATGTCAGAGTTCGTGGAATTGAAGAAAGTGAATGCCAACAGCATTATAAGGTCTACCAAAATGGGTGATGCAAGCAATCATCAGTTGTTGCTAGGAGGAGGTCTTGAAGTAACCTTTTCTGTTGGAGGTCTTGATTTCGAGCTATAGGCCTTGCGATATATAGGGGTAGATAATAATGGCAGCTATAAACAACAAGGACAATTTGTCTACCAAGAGGCATTTCTGTAGTGGAAGTCAAAGCTAATGGTAATGTCGACTACAGGACGATAATGCAGTCTGAATACTTGCAGAAGCAAAAGGCCACATGACATTGCAGAGTGTAGCAAAATTAAATGACAGGTTTACTGCGGATGCCTTCAGAAACTTTGACACCATTTTAAAGTGCTATGCAGTTACAGCTTTTGGAGATCATATAGAAAAGCATGTGCTGTATGGATTAGGAAAAGGTATACATATCGAACCCAGTTTGCATGATGAACACGAGGAACGGCAGAAGTGTTTTAAAGGTAAGTAATATTGCCGTCAGTGCCATAATCCTTCAGTGAATGAGCGAGCGAGTTAGTGTGTGTGTGTGTGGGGGGGGGGGGGGGGGAGTGTGCGTGTGTGTGTGCGTGTGCATGTGCGTGGGTGGGTGTGTGCGTTTGTGCTGCCGTACGTGCGTGTGTGTCCGGAAGCAAACCACTTCTTTCTTTTACCATTGCCACTTTCCCACTCGTACGTGGGATATGGTAGCTGTTGCGAAGGCATTAGACACAGAAGCACAGTAATCTCCACTCTTTGGGCTTGACGGGATAATTTCTCTTGTTTACCGAAACCTTTCTGGCAGCACTCTGCCTTAGGGTTAAACTCAGAACAGTCTTGCGGAGACGTGCACTTGAAAATGGAATACCACAGAGTTCACTATTAAGCAGTGGCAGATCGTGGGCCTAAATTCTGGTGAGGGCAGGAAGCTTATCATGGAAAATTTCCATTCCTTAATTTTAATGTAAGCAAACTATGGTTTTGTATGTGCTGCTGCAGTCGCTGCTACTGCTACCAGTAGCACTCACTTTTATTTACAATCTATTTCTTTACTGGGTCTTCTAGCGCTGTTACTTGTAAAACAAGCTCACTCGATGATCCTCCTTTATCCCGAAATGTTCGATGACATTGCTGTACTGCGTGTTTCGGCGTTCGAGCATACTCAGCGCTGGTTTCTCAATTGAATCACAAACAAGAGCTGACAGACGATCCTGCGTCATACTGTTGCTCAAGTACGTTTTCACGCGCTAAAAACAAGAAAAGCTTCCTTCAGTTGAAGCACTAGTTGCAGGAATGGCAGCAATTAGAAAAAATAATTTGAAAGCTTCTGGAAGCATTTGATCTACTTCATTTTCTGCCACTCTTCTAATTAAGTCTTCCAAACTGATAGTGCAAAATGTTGCTTTATGCTGGGAGAAAAATATAGTCTGCAGTTCCACATGCAAGTGCGAGTGGTTGAAGGATGTCCCTATGTTTGTAATAATGAATCCAGACCATCTAACGGGAAGTGCTCACCATAAGTGGCGAACTGAGTGGTATCGCCTAATTTAAGAAACAGCAGCTTTCACAATGTGAAAAACTTTTTACAGCTGTGGTATAATGTTATCAAATAGCTCAAAGTACATGTGTTTGTATTTTGACATCACTGGTTTTGTAATGCATTCAACCATTAGCTCAGATCTATTCATGTGTGCTTCAGGCTGTGAATTAGTCGAGACCTTATTTGAATTTAAGAGCTGATGAATTTCTCTCCAGTTTTTAAATTTTTCATACAAGTTATATGCATGAAAAGGAAAGCACGGCCCTCCTGAATGTGGCCCACAGACGAACCGCCTGAGTCATTCCGCTCGGTAATATAATATATAACATATCATTCAGGTGTTTTCCGTGGAAATGATATTTTATGTGGCCTATTTTGCATATATTTGTACCAATGAAAGAATGCCTTATGATGAGGAATTAGCTGGCTGTCAAACTGGCTTGAAGCAGCTATTAGACGAACCTTTAACAGGGTGTTGCAAAGCTACTAGATTAGATTAACTAGGATTTCTTTGCGATCAGTGAGTTCACTAGTAGCCACATGAACTTTGAACATTTCAAAGAAGTGTACAGTTTATCAGCACATACACTTACTACGAAAGGCACATTATACACAGATAATGTGAGAAACAAGGCAGAGAAAGTAGTATATACAAGTTTAATTTGGTAGTTTCGTTTTTTAAATTTGTAGCTTTCACTTGACTTTTGGCAGTGCATCTCAACATTTTATATTGTATTTGCAATGTATAGCAATTTTTTGTTCCATTTAACTGCTATGGCCATATCGGCAGCCGTTCTCCTGTGGAACTTTAATATACACAAGCGTTTATATGTATCTCAGTTTAAATTTATATGCCGAGGAAACTAATTTGAGTTATAATAAAATACAACACTTCCATTTTTGTAGGCCACCGGAAACTTGTGTGTTGGTGATGAATGAATAAATAAATAGCTAGATTTGGCTTTGCAGTTTATAACATTTATGCCCGATTTCACCAACAGATGTTAAAATCGATGCTAACAAATGTAACGCAACAATTGTCACAGCGCTAACAAAACTGTTAAATTTCTTGCACTTCACCAACCTTTTTACTGAAAATGTTAACAAACACGTGTAAACACCAACTTGTAAATATTACAGCTATAGAAGGTTATATTTTTTGTTTGTTTGTAATTTTACGTCCTCCAACGTTAAGTCATATCGGACGATGAATGAAATGGGTGAAATGATGTTAAAATGAGCCCAGGGTCCATAGAGCTTAGAGTTACCCGACATTCGTCTTTCAGGATAAGGGAAAATCCCGGGAAAAACCTTATCCAGGTAACTCACCCTGACCGAGATTCGAACTCGGGACCTCTTGAACGTGAGGCAGACTCGCTACCACCAAGCTACCGAGGCGGGCTAGGTTATGGATGAATTGTATTATTTCCTGAACGTACTGCGATGCCCTTTTGTTTTCATTTTCGTACACAGCTGAAAAAATGGCGGGTAAACAAAATCGTAAGAGAAGGCGTGGGACAAATTCCTCATCGATGGCGACGAGTAACTTCAACGTTTCAAGACGTGGACAGTGTATTATCCACATAATTCAGTGAATTATAAAATCACAAAGTTATTAATACTTGAAGCTAAGGCGAGATCGGTATATTCCTTTCGGTGCATGTTCTAACCTCTCTTGTAGTTCCGAAGTAACCTTCATAGCAACTTGTTTCGACAGTCTATACCTCTGTCGAACATTTTCTTCTGATATCTCCTCAAAATAATTTCTCCTCATAGGCCGTACTGTACTACGAATGTCATTTAGACGGTCTTAAATATAACAAATCGACATCAACAGCTGAGTTCACGCCCGCCATCTTGACTATTTACAATTGTTAAGGACATAACAACAGACATATGGTTTGTTAATTTAACAAGAGATTTAACACAAGTGTTAAGTTAACACTTGTTGCTGAAAGGGTATTTTATTATAACAATTGTTAAGTAGACTAACACATGTGTTAAGTCTTAACATCTGTTGTTGAAATCGGGCCTTAGACTCTAAGCTGACCAATGCTCCGCCATTAAAATGAATACATGTCACACCGTGTAAGGTGAAGAGCTGCTATGGGTTTACTGCGTTTCTTATTCTTTTTCTGCATTTCAAGGATTCCCCATAAATGCCTGTTCCAGCTTCAAAATGTACCTGAACATCGTTTCCTTGGTCTTCTGAGATATCTTCTACCTTTCGGCCTGTAGTGAAACGTTTTTCTTGGTATTCTCTGTGATGACATATTGTTGTTTCCATTCATTTCTACAGTATTTAATTTTGTTTTCCAGAAAAACTATTTCTAACTCTTCTCTTATCTTTAGAGATTCTGTATAAAAAGGTGCATCCTTTTACAGATTTTAGCAATCTCTTTTCAGAAGCCTGTATCAGCTTGCGTTGTAGTCCATGTTTCAGATCCATAAAGGAAAGTAAGCACGACTATTACTTTGTATAACTTCACTGGAGTTTCTCTTCACATCGATGTACTGTGGAGACCTCACGCCCCACGTGCTGAGCAATTCGGCGGTACGTCCACCCGGCCTCCCGCATGGCCACTATACGCCCTCGGTCAAAGTCCGTCAACTGCATATACGGTTCACGTCCACGCTGTCGCGGCATGCTACCAGTGTTAAAGACTGCGATGGAGCTCCGTATGCCACGGCAAACTGGCTGACACTGACGGCGGCGGTGCCCAAACGCTGCGCAGCTAGCGCCATTCGACGGCCAACACCGCGGTTCCTAGTGTGCCCGCTGTGCCGTGCATGTGATCATTGCTTGTACAGCCCTCTCGCAGTGTCCGGAGCAAGTATGGTGGGTCTGACACACCGGCGTCAATGTGTTCTTATTTCCATTTCCAGGAGTGTAGCATTCCCTTAAGCATACAATTTCATGCAATACAAATTCCTCTATTAATTTATCACATCAACTCCCTAATCAAGTCATCTATATCAATTGATAACCATGTAGGAGATTAACGACGTCCCTGTCTTGCATTTTCATTTATATGTATTTGTTTACTATAGCTTCCATTTCCAAAATTTCTACTGATTGTCATATCTTTATACTAGAGGAGAGGAGGGTATTATGGGACAGTCGGGAAATATGGAATACCAAAATTTCGGTTCTGTTTGCTGCTGCTATCATGTGGGACTGCCATGAAGTAGTCAAGAAAGACTCCCATGATGCACTGCAGTGACAGTTGACAGCTTGTTGTTGTCATTTCACTCGCTACAGAATAAAGTGTGTTTTGTGATATTCAAAAGTTTTTGCAGACAAATTTTCAATCATTTTCACGTATTAGTACGTATGTGACTTGAGCATTGATGTTAAATCAAATCAAATCAAATTTATTCACCATAAGATTTCCAATTACAGAAATATCGGCTTCGTCAATACAATTTTACATTACAGATTAACAGTAAACACATGATCGGATAAACAATACTTAAGTATGTTTCCTTATAGAACATTTTTTACTTTCTATTTTATTTTAGAAACTTAAACTAATTTGTTCAATATTTAAAGAAACAATATCAACATTTTGCAGTTACTAAAAAGATTAAATATTACAATATATATAATACATATGTCTAACAAAATTGATTCACTGTTCATCAAGGTATTCATTTACTGAATAAAAACATCTTTGTATTAGATACTTCTTTAATTTCCTTTTAAATATTGTTAAATTTGGTAATTCTTTGAAATATTGAGGAAGTTTGTTGTACAATTTAGTACAGTTATAGTGTATACTTTTTTCATATAGGGTTCTCTTATGCCCTGTAACATGAAGATGTGATTTACCTCTAGTGTTGTGACTATGTATTTCAGCGTTTGTGACAAAAATATTTAACTGTTTATGAGCGATCACCAGCACCTCATAGAGATATATAGATGGAACTGACAGAATATTCAATGATCTGAAATAAGGTCTACAACTTGTGGTACTGGAAAGATTCATCATTAAACGTATGGCCCTTTTTTGTATTATAAACATTCTTTTCGTATAGCTCGTCTTTCCCCAGAATATTATGCCATAGGATAACTGCGAGTGAAAGTAGGCAAAATAGGCTATTTTAAGCACATCAAGATTGACTGATGATCTTAAAGTATACAGTGCAAAACAAGTTTGACATAGTTTTTTGGATAAAGCATCAATATGAGTTCCCCAATCTAGATTACTATCTACCCAAACTCCAAGAAATTTAATTTTATCTGTAGTAGTTACTGATTCATTCTCTAAGCATATATTAGGGAAACTTACATTTTTGTTGACTTTATGTTGACTTTAAGTGTAAGGTACATTGTTATATTGTGGTGGTTTGTTTTGTGCGTTACTTTAAAGGTTCATTGTCCAAGATGGTGTGTCGGGTATTATGGAATATCACGTATTTCTTAATACCCCACGTAAAAGTATAATATTCCATATAACTCTAGAAAGTATACTGAATAGAAGTAAAGTTAAAATGAGTTTGTAGTATAATATTACTATCTAAAAGTTATTGTTAGTTATACAAATAGAAATATAAGTAGTCAGAGATTGGAACAAAAATATAAAAGGTGGAATAAGACGGGTGCAAAAAGAGAAATTTTAAAATCAATTATATTGCTTTTGCGGATGTTATGGTTTTGTTTGCTGAAACAATGAAGTAAGCAAGGGAGAAAGTCCTTGAACTAGAGAAACAGGTAAAATAGATCTTCACATCTCTTTCGAAGAAAACCAAACTGATGAAAAACTGCAAGCACCCACGTAAATACATCAAAGCCTGTGAACAAACGATTGAAATAGTAAAAGAGTTCAAATATCTTGGAGAATGAATTAGCTGGAATATTAAGGAAAATAAAACAATGGAATCCAGAAAAAATAAACTTGAACTAGCTTTCCAACTAACAAAAGATACTTATAACAAGAAATCACTATCATGGGGATCCAAAATTAAACATTATAAAACATTGATTAAACCAGAAGCACTGTACTCATCAGAAACACTCAACATGAATGTCAAGGGTCAGATAGAGAAGTTCGAATTAAAAGAACGGAAAATATTATGACAGATCATAGGACATAAATTTCAAGATGATAAGATAATATACATCAAGAATGACGTTCTCTACAAGAAAATTGAAAAACTCTCAGATACTATGCGAAAAAAGGAGGATAAATTTTTATGGTCACCTTCTCAGAATGAGCTCTGGCAGATTAACTAAACAAATCCTTGATTTGAATGAATAGAGCCAGACTGAAAAATTCAATGCCACAGCCGGGATTTGAACCACGGAGCTCCCGCTCTCCGTGCGGTTGCTCTTAACCAAATGAGCTACTATGACCAACATGCCGACATGACAACTGACTCGTATGTTTCCCGTAGACCACTAGGAGTTCTCATATGCTATGAGACACGCACCTTTTGTGACGACTTACTATGCTGTAAGTACTTAAGTCCCAGACTTCATAGTTAAACCACTGAGCTACTATGACCAACATGCCGACATGACAACTGACTCGTATGTTTCCCGGTAGACCACTAGGGGTTCTCATATGCTATGAGACACGCACCTTTTGTGGCGACTTACTATGCTGTAAGTACTTAAGTCCCAGACTTCATAGTTAAACCACTGAGCTACTATGACCAACATGCCGACATGACAACTGACTCGTATGTTTCCCGGTAGACCACTAGGAGTTCTCATATGTTATGAGACACGCACCTTTTGTGGCGACTTACTATGCTGTAAGTACTTAAGTCCTAGGCTTCATAGTTAAACCACTGAGCTACTATGACCAACATGTCGACATGACAACTGACTCGTATGTTTCCCGGTAGACCACTAGGAGTTCTCATATGCTATGAGACATGCACGGCTAGTGTGGAAGAAATGATTATTTCCATCAATTTATCTGAATAACATAGTGGTTTAACTATGAAGCCTGGGACTTAAGTACTTACAGTATAGTAAGTCGACACAAAAGGTGCGTGTCTCATAGCATATGAGAACTCCTAGTGGTCTACCATGAAACATACGAGTCAGTTGTCATGTCGGCATGTTGGCCATAGTAGCTCAGTTGGTTTAGAGCAACCGCACGGAGAGCGGGAGCTTCGTGGCTGAAATCCCAGCTATGACACTGAATTTTTAAGTCTGGCTTTATTCATTCAAACCTTAGCCTCTACACGGTTAGTGTGGAAGAAATGGTTTTTTCCACCAAATCTTTGATTTCTTCTGTAACCGTAAAAGAATACCTAACTGGCTTAAAGAAACTGAAAAAGACTTAGCAGAATTAAAAATTACAGAAAATTCATTACTTGACGGGACAGCGAAAGTAATAACCAACAACGCAAATAAAGGTTCAAAGATAAATCTAGATTAAAATCCAATCCCATTGCCTCGGTAGAAGAAAGGAAAAAAAGATCAGATAGAATGAAGAAATACTGGGAATTAAGAAAAGAACAACATATAGGGAAATAATTGATTCAACGTACCCCAAAGAGGATGAAACGAAAAGAAGAAATATAAATATAGATAATTTAGATACAAAGCTTATTTTCTTAGAAATTAAATTGATTGAAATTTAAACAAAACCTACTTTTTCTGTTATTCTAGATTTGGTCTATGGTCTAGGTCTATAAACTTTTGTTTGTAGATGTTTTGTCTATTTTAAGCCAATTATGTTTCATGTTTTATGAAATATAGTCAAGTTTTCAATGTCTTAAACCACCTATTCCATAATAGCCGACTATTTCATATTAACCTCAATTTGTAACAATTTTATAAATATATTATTTTTATAACAACAAAATAAATATCAATTTATTTTACAAGTGACAGTTCATTACAGTTATAGAATTCCTCATGATGATTTGGTGATTTTTATTTAGAAAATAGTTACTTTTGGAAAATATAAACGGTATTTCATAATACCCTCGTCTGATCTATATTTTGTTACGTTAATTAAGTGATTTAGAAATCCTCGAATTATAATCCCACACAGTTTTCCTCAGTTTACTCGATCAAATTATGTTTTGAATCAAAATTGTTTAAACCTCACACGAGAAGCTATCACAAAGATAAAAAATAAATATACTATAGTCAGAGACAAGAGTTTTTGTTTTTTAGCGATTTTTTCGCGAATTTTTTCTTTTTTTCGAGAATAATATATTTTTAGCGATAAATGAGAAAATTTCTCTTATTTTTAGTCTGCATAGAAAAAATTACATTTATTACAAATTGCATGAATATAACTTTAATTTAATATTCATGTCTTCATTGCATGAAGGATGCCGGCCCTCGTAGCCGTGGTCACTGGAGCGTATGTCTCTAGCGTTCCGCCGCGTAGAGGGTCGCGGGTTCGAGTCCCGCCTTGGGCATGAGTGTTTATGTGTATAGTGAATATGTGTGAAACTAAGGTAAACAGTTAAAAGGAAAAACATGTATTTATATACATAGATATATTGAAAAAGAAAAAAAAGCTAGAAGCCGTGAAAAAGGTGTTTACAAATTTAACGAAAGCAAGATAAAATTTAACATTTAACAAAGCAAGTACTGTGACATCATTGTGCGCACTGAAATAACAGCTAAGAGGTGCAAAAATAAACTGACACCTATAACAGGATTTCTATTCTGCTACACAAGAGATGATTGAAGACGACGAGCTGTAAGCCCTGCGTTGTGAAAATCATGTTGAAACAGAAGTTTTGGTGCTGGGTGCGATGGTGCGATGTTGAAGATGCTATAATCCCCACGTTGTGGCGACATATGTAGAAGGATTCCTGCGTTGTTGTGGGGTTAGATGCCCCAAAGTTGCGACAACATATATACAAGGGCTGTTCAATAAAGAATGATCACAATTGTTTTTTGGGAGCCTACGTTTACTCATCCTCATAATTTTGATGGTCGTTCTCAAAATAGTCTCCCCTGAATGCGAAGCAATTGTCCCCACGTTTCTGCCAGTCTTCAAAGACATGCTGGAAACCATTTTTGAGAGATCCTTCAAAATCGCCTCCGCAGCCTTCACCACTACTTCTGATGATGGATAATGCCTCCCACGAAGACGTTTCTTCAAGTTAGGGAATAGAAAACGTCACATGGGGCTAAATCCGGACTATAGGGAGGGTGAGGGATGTACTTCACGTTGATTTTTGTAAGATATTCAGCAACAACATTGGCAATATACGGCCGCGCATTATCGTGGTGCGGCATCCAGCCTGCTTCACGGAAATGTGATCTTCTACGCCTGATATGGACTTGCAATGTTTTCAGGACATCCCTGTAGTATTGTCCAGTTACTGATGTGTGTGCAGCTACAACATGCTGCTAAACCTTCTATGAATATAAAAGAATGAGATGACCATAACTTTCCCAGCAGAAGCAACCACTTTTGCTTTTTGGGGGGTTGGTGATGAAGGAGATTTACACACTGAGCTTTGCTGTTTGCTCTCAGGATCAAAATGATGTAGCCAAGTTTCATCAGCAGTGATTACGTTTGTAAGAAACTCCGGATCTTCCTCGGATATCAACTTTAACTGCGTGTTAGCTCCATTCCAGCGGTAGGTGAAACTGAACATGTCTGAACTTGCCTGGTTCTCACAGGCGGCAACCAGGAGTACCAACAATGAAACTACTACGGCGTGTTTGTTTCATATTAAGCTAACAGGATATATACCTCGGCCGTTCTATCTCCGGCTCTGACATTTCTCGAGAGGGGGAAGCAGGCTGTTGTTGCCAGTTCTTTAGCGGGAATTTCAAGCAGAGGAACAATGCGTATTTTAAATATTTCATGTACTCGCATATTACACGAACCAGAAGCCATATTATTATAATAGCGATAATAATAGGACTTACGAACACTAAACATCGGAATTCACGCACGAAAAATATACCAAAGAATGTTCACCAGCGCAAGCCGCTGTTAGGCCACGTGGCTCAAACAAATTTAAGCTGGCAACACGATGTTGGGTTCGGAAGCCACGCCTAGCAGCGACAATGCTGATTGGCGCTAGCAGACAGTTTTAACTTCCTGACCACGACACCGGATGTAGAGACTCCCAGTACTAGCAACAGATGCAGTTAGTGTGTGTGAAATGTGTGAATGAAATATTCGAATAGAGTGGTGTTGTAATAAATATCTTGCATTATGATGAAATTGTAAATTGTATTTCAGTGTTTTAAAGTTAATATAGTCCTATATTTTCATTGTAAAGATAATTTTGAGGATATGTTTTCAATTGTTCATTACTGTATGTTGGTACTATTAGGTTTCCCCTTCCACCTTTTACAGTCGCAAAACGTCAGAGCCGGAGATACAACGGCCGGACAGTAAGAAGATTGAATTTTAGTGCGAAAAATTATGATCGTAAATAAATTATGATCATTCTTTATTGAACAGCCTTCGTAGCAAGATTCGTGCTGGTATCTCGTTTGCCGTCGTTGGTCTTACTTTGTCGATCTTACCTTCATCCAAAATATTATGACTTGATGAAGAAGATGTTCCCCGAAGTTATCAGGAAAATCCTTAGTTATGCCTCGTCTAGCTTTTCATATTCTTCTGTTATATTCTTACTCACGAGCAATGAAAACTCTTAAGTTACAAGAGTGGTAACGAGTGAAGAAATCATTAAGTGTTTTAATTTGAATTTCTATAGGAAATCAATCTTTTCTTTATTTCTTTTAACACCAAATCCATTACAATTGTTATCACCAAACTTTATACTTTGATTTGAATCAAACTAATACTTCAAATTGAACTAATACTTAAATATTTTCGAGCAATTCAAAAAGTGTCCGATCTCTTCAGCGTTCTAGAAAGGAAGACGAATTTTCTTTCGGTTTCTACACCAAGATTATTTAATCCTTTGTTACTATCGCTACCCATATATTACTTTTATATGATTGGCCGATTTACTACTACGTCACTACATTACGTAATGCAATTATTACTACGGCCAATCAAAATTACATATATTTTTACACAATTTTGTTTGTTTTTCTTTTAAAAATTTATAAATTTTTCAAACCCTTTCTAAATTTAAATCGAAACAACTCCTACACTCCACAGCACCGGGCTGGTCCTTGATACTGAGAACGTAGGCTAACTGGAAATGTTATTTATTGGATAGCACACCGTGCACAGCAAAAACTCCTGTTATGCTGACTAAAAGTACTGAGAAAATTGAACTTATTGGAAGCTACTCTCAGACATTACAGTAACATGACAATATTGTCCCTCAGGGCTTAACAATGTGTTCCGAAATGCCCGAAAGTTAAAAAATAAATACAAACAATACCTCACTGCAAACCACCCAGATTTAGAAGCTAAAACTGTCCCCACTGCCTGTACTGACACACTGGTCTGGCTGGTTTAATTCAGTAGTTTACATTGCCAGATATTTTAATGCAATTGTCGATTTTTTTTCTAAATAAGAAAAACTTTCAGTTCCTGAACAAAATTCGTTAAATGATTATTTTTGGATGCCAAGTGCTGCAATATTGTAAAGCTACAGGTAACATTTGCTTCTGAAAATTGCAAATTGATAACAGATCCAATATTATAATTTCAATCTAAACAAAAGCCTCTGGCTCATGTTGTTTTTTCCCGAATTAACTCGCTGAGAGCCAAATGTGAAATATTAGAGAGTGGTCACTTTGGAAACAGAGTAAGTTCACTTGTAGATCATATCATGGATCCCAGTGTTAGAGAAGCAGTAGAAGAGAATCTAAAAGTTTGCTGCCGTATGACTTTGTCTAAATTGAACTCCATTATGGCAAAAGAAACTGATGACGTAATAACCATAAAAGCTTTAGATCATTTGTTTGAGCCTTCTAGGCTAGTTACTAAATCAAGAATTAAATCATGTAATTGCAGCATTTAAACAAATAAATGCATTTAAAACCAGTGATATTACTTGTGATTCTGAATTGTTTCTTTGTTACAAAGAGCTTTGTGACATTGTTGAAGAGCAAAGCCATGATGGTAACGATAACAGATTAGATTTAGTAACAGCACTCTTGACATTGAAGACAAAAGCTGATTCTTACAGCAATTTCTGTGAAAAGTCTCTTCAATATCTTTGGTTGTCGATGTCAAACGCTGACAGTGAGACATTTTTCTCGACATATAACTTAGTTGTGACAGACAAAAGAACAAATATGAAAAGCGAAAATATCACAACTTGTTGTATGCTACAGTTTGGCGATGTCTGATGTGTGATATTTGATTTTATTCATGTTACTATCTGCTGATTTCAAATAAAATATTTTAATTCGGAAAATAGGGGTTTTAGCAGTTGAGCTACTCTAGTAACCTGTTACTTTTCATTTCAGTTATGTTATTAATTTTTCTCGAAAATTTGCGCGAAATTAAGGCGAATTTATGTTAAAAACCGCAAAACACCACCAATTAAAAGTATTAATGCAAATTTTATAAATAATTGTCAGCACAAAGTGTTGCCGCTGACTATAGGGAATTAAATGTGCGAACAGGTAATCAATTGGCAGCAATCGTAACATGAGCTGTATGGTAATTAAATGGAATTTCCAGAGACGCTGAGGGTGTCCAGAAAAAAGTACTCAGCCAAGACTGTAAAGGGAGGTAGTGGATGTACTTTTGGCACGATCATAGAGTTGACGAGTTATCTCGTGTGTAGTAGTTAATAAAAATGGACTACTGCTAAATTGCGCAAAATGGCTGTCTAACTCGATCGACCACACCCGGCAGAAGGAGACAGGGAGATGCAGTAGAGTAGAGAAAGTTGTCTGACCGGAAGTATGTTTTCCCTTTCAATATTCTCACTGACCACACCCTCAGTTTTTGCGTGAGTGAGACACAGCTGAGAAAACCTCAACTGCTTGTGGCGCATCTTTACCAACGAAAGTATGCGATACACGTGTACCCAAGCGCTTCCTGAACGTAAAACCCCTAAGGCGTATCCATCTTTTGTTTATCCGAGTTGTTTTATCGAATAAATGTCGATTAAAGTACTAGACAATTAGTCAATGATCATATCACAACATTCAGGCAAACTAATGCACAAAAATTAACAAATATATGTCAAGAAATAGTGGCTTTAAATAAATGAGACATGCTAGCAAATCAGTGTTTTAAGAATGTATTAATTAAATGAAGTATTGTTGACTTTATAACGAATTTGTCAACGTTTAACAACATGAGAAAGAATGCTATCGTCAGTTAACTAACTGAGCATCTCCTGAAGTTAAACCATGCATATGTGTAATACATTACTGAAGCTCTGTACTTCAGTATTCTGTACAAATATAGGAAGAGTTAATTTTATTCTATACAGGGTGTTTCAAAACGACACCAAACGAACTTATAGAAGTAGTTGCTCATCATTTAGATAGTTTTTACCACCAATAGAATCACATAAAATGCTCCAGAGTAAGTGTGGATTAGGCAGTGACAGGAATAACGCCGCGTGCCTCACGCTGTTGGAGTTCGCAGGTATAGGTCACACTCCGTGCCGCGTGCTGTAGCTGTTTGTAAACATACCAACATACTCCACGGTAGCTTGCTACTATTAAGAACTTCTTTGGCATATAAAACCGCAATAAAGAAGCAATTGCTTTATGAGTGTTTAACGTGTTCTAAAATTCCTTTATAGCAGTCGATGATGGCAAATAAGCTGGTGGACATATGCAGCTTAAACCTTTTAGAGGGAAGTTAATGTTAGTGAGGTTCTGGATGCAAGCATTAAATGATAAACAGAACAGAAAACAACATCAAAGAATTGTAGATAAATTAACGAAAACTAAAAGGCTTATAGAATGAGAGGAGCATTTTATTTCACGTGTTTAATAATACTAAATAAAGCATTTGTTACTGAAAAGGAAGCTGTTGATATTTACAGTAAGTGGTGAAAGTATTGTACAATTAAGATCATAACAAAATGCTTTGAGGTTAAACAAATAAATATTATCATTGATGTAACTATTTTTGCAATTCATATTTTTAATAAAACTAAATTAATCGTGCGTTCGTTGAACTCCGTTCAGCTCTTCCATCCATCAAAAGCATATCCACCATTTCGACGTTCGTATAGCGCTCCATATTGCTTGGATTTGCTATCTAAGTACACGCAAAGTCCTTCCTGTTAGGACGGAAAGTGTAGTTTTACACTGAAGAGAAACCTTTGCCCCATTACCTGAAAGGTAGGCTACGGTCACTGATACAGAGCAAGGAGCAATGTTTTTGTTTTCGTGGCCGGTACGTCCCAATAACAACTATTAATGTACGCACAACAGTGATTCCTGCGCTGCCTAATCACAAAATCATGTAATATTTAATGCTGCATAAAACCTGGTAGATTGAAATTTTTACACAACATAAACATTACTATCCTCTATACAGTAGGCTAATATTCGTAAAATAAGGGAAGAATTTAATATTAAAATGTCTTGTAAGTAAATTTAATGAAACAAATTGGAACTATGAGAAAACATTATTTCTCAGCAACTACTTAAAAAATCTTAATATTTTTATCCTGTTTCATACACATATATCTGAAAATGGCTCATCTAAACTTCAAACTTCCAGCTGTTATAGTTTCTAAAATAACTGCACCTAAAAGTGATGAATTTAACATTGGCGAGATGGGCAGTACAGTCTTCCCTTAAAGCATTCACATCGAAGCTCCTCCACATTTACTGGAAACTCACTTTACCGTTAAAGTCACGAAATGTGAATTCCTTACTT
Source organism: Mantis religiosa (assembly GCA_030765055.1). Lineage (NCBI taxonomy): Eukaryota > Metazoa > Arthropoda > Insecta > Mantodea > Mantidae > Mantis > Mantis religiosa. The sequence continues at coordinate 11,761 of JAUKNK010000226.1, read as the reverse complement.
AAGAAACATCCATCTAAGTCACAAGAGAGAGTTTTGTTTCTCCAAAGAGAATGGAAATGAAGGACAATAACATTTAATAAAATATTAGGTTTTGTACAATTTTTCTTTAGAATTTATCACCACGTTGGATGGTGTATGTTGTGTGGTACACCAATTCTGAGCTACATTCTCGATTACAAGCATCTTGCATATCATTAAAATAAGCTATCACTGATCTGACATCAAAGTAAAGCTATCCAACAAGAATCAAGGCTAACCCACAGGTAACCTTCTCGAGTGATATATTACACAATTAAATTAACGGAAGTTGAACATTTTGATTACTGCATTTGACAAGAGACAGTCGAGTCCCGCTATTGAAGCTAGTGTCAAAGAAAGTCAGTTGTGTATAGCCATAGGAGAGTACATTTGAATACTGCAATACATTTTAGGGTAAGGTTCTTTTCCGACGTTTCTTTTTCCTTATCCTGAAACATGAATATTGGCTAACTCTTAGGCTTTATGTACCTTGGGCTCATTTGAGCGTCATTTTACCCATTCCATTCATCGTTTACATGACTTAACGTTGGAGGACGTACATTAAAGGAAAAGATGTTCTATACCTAAACTACCAAAGGTACAGATTCTTTTTGTGAGTTAGTGCATCAGTGAAACTCGCCTTCATTTATTTCTCTATAAACTTCAATGGTTCAATTCTAGAGATAGGGTTTTGATAATTTATAATAGGTTCATGAGTTATTATACTTCGCCTCTTGTTTCTATCATTATTAGCTTACTACATGGCAAAGCGAGAAAGCGTATCGGAAAAATTCGCAATACAGAGAGGCTTTTAATTAGTTAGAGACAACTGAAAAATTCAATGCCAAGGCCGGAATTTGAACCACGGATCTCCTGGTTTCCGTCCAGTCGCTCTAATCCCTTGAGCTACCATGGCCACGCGACATTAAACTCTCCAATTGACTCATTATATTTCCCCGGTAAACCACGTAGAGTTCTCATATTCGAGATACACATTTGTCGTGACTTACTATTGTAAGCACTTAAATACCAGGATTTTTAACATTGAACTTTTAATGTTAAATTTATATTGAGGAATTGATCATTTCAGACTTAATCCTTTTAAATACATTACTCCTGTATATGTCTTTGCTTTATTGAAGCTGCACTAAATGAACATAGTTACTGTAACACTTCAGAACACTTTTCTGTTTAGAAAATTTTGATTTAGTCATGAACTGAGGTTTATTTGTGATTTGTGAGAAGGGAACTTTGGTTTCATTAGCTCAGAAATAAAAGAACTCAACAATCAATAGACAACACTGATACTGCATGACTTATTTACAAAATGTGCTTTATATTGACAATGAAATATGGTAAAAATTGAAATATGGTATAAAAACAGATGTATGAGATAATTAAGAGAAACAAAGATAAGTTCAAACTGTATACAATCAACTCCATAGCTAAGTTAAATGGGCATACGTAACCTCCGTGTCATTTTTATACCGATGCTCTCGAGCTAATATGGGCACAAATCAATGACGGAGGTAGCGAAGATGTACTGGGGAAAAGACGGATTGATTGATATGTTGGACAATTTCATCATAATTATAGAAGAAAGTGACTCTAATGAACGGTATATCTATACTACCACCATCTACCAGTAGTCTTTAAAGCGCTGCTCTTGAACGTATTAAAGAGGTAGCGCGGCATCAATCGGACTATTACATGGAAGTAATGTGATGTGGAATTAAGCAGTCA
>JAUKNK010000226.1:0-5000 GCA_030765055.1 Mantis religiosa | reverse complement strand
TCGACAGGGCAAACATTGCTGGATGCCAAATGATAAAGCTGCCGGAAATGAAATTAGTTCTAATTATATCTCTGCGATGAAAAGAGACCAAATTAGAATCAACAGAAAAGAGAAATCAACAAGAAAGACAGTCAATCAAAACACAGAGCAAAGAGAAAGCTGGAGGACCTGTGCCGGCAACTTAAGGTGCAGCAATGTATTAAGCTATGATTTGAAATGCTTTCCAGCGTTAAGTTCAATTGCCAGAAACTATACCTTTTCATACTTATGTACTTTTTATCTCCGCTCACATTATAAGTAAACTAAGGAAATTTTGCCACATATTGTGGTTACTTATTTTTTTTTGAAAAAGTATTAACTATGGGATATTATGCTTTTATGTAGGGCAACTTAGTAAATATCTGGGAAATATTTTTAAAACGCTGACACTGAAAATGTACCAGTACTTCTAGAATATTTCCCTACATACACTTAGTTATTGCAATAAAGAAACTATATATGGATATTTTTGACATTGTCGAGGTAGGGCAAGTAAATCTCTGAGTTCTGAAGCCTGAAGGGATCCCAGGTGGGATTTGAGCCTACCTCGACACACATTTTAGCATCTGAGCTAAAGGATGAGTTATTAAGAGTTAAAGTGTAGCTTTTCAAACGTCGATCACCATTTAGCAGCTTCCCTTGCGTCAGTATTCAGGCCCCTGCACAGTTCTGGATAGGCAAACCTTTTGGCATCCGCGCTATCCGGGATAAACTATCTTCAATATGGGACCGTATGTGTAGCTATCTGGTGTGATTGTGTGTGTGTGTGTGTGTGTGTGTGTGTGTGTGTGTGTGTGTGTGTGTGTGTGTGTGTGTGTGTGTGTGTGTGTGCAAGATTGCGTGGATGCTTATGTTCGTTTGTGTGTGCGCATGCGTGGGTGCATATATATGTGCATTTCCGTGACTGCATGGCTGCGGTTCGCGCATGTTTGTGAGCGTGCGTGCACGAATGCGCGGTTACTGTTCGTGTGTGTGCGCGTGCTTGCATATCGGGTGAGTGTGTTGTAGATGCGTGTGTTTGTGTGTGAACACTACTAGACTGACAAACTGCAACTGACTACAATTAGAGAAGGCTGACAGTATGTTGTGTATTCTATGTGAACTATCATAGATTTTTAATTAATGAAGTTTTTAATATAGCTGTTTACTAAAATAGTTTGTCTACATTGGTGTCTGTTGTTAGCAAAAGTTTATACAGTGCGATCCATATAAACCTGAACCAATAATAGGACACACGTGCAACTTTGGGAGAATATACTACACTATTGGGAGACTACGTTACACTACTCACATCTTAGAGAAAATGTTGGAAGTCCTTCACCAACATCTATACATATTTGCACTCATCTCACCATATTCTCTGAAGTTTTACAGAGAGTATCCTCGCCAATGTTACTTATTTCGGTTCGAATTGATTCCTTGAGCACATCAATTGTCCGTGGTCTATACTTGTACAGTGAGGTTAGACATATCGGACGATGCATGAAATGGGTGAAGTGATGCTCAAATGAGACTGGGGTCCATGGAGCTTAGAATTACCCGACATTCGTCTATCAGGGTAAGGGAAAATCTCGGATGAAACTTTATCCAGGTAACTCACCCTGACCGAGATTCGAACTCGGGACCTCTTGAACGTGAGGCAGACACGCTACCATCTACGCTACCGAGCCGGGCTTCTAACAGGATGGACAAATATGGTACACGAGGATATTAGGTTAATTCAAGGAGGAGCATTAACTGCCCTTCTATTTGCTGATGATTTAGTTTTAATTTTCAACAAGGAAGATATATTACTGAAGGCAAAATACCAGCTAAACCAAATGTGTAAGAAACGTGACATCAAAAACAAAAACAAAAGTAGTAGCATTCCAGCGAAGATAACCAATAAGAACAAAAATTGTAGTAGATGATAATATAGTAGAGCAAGTATCACATTTTCAATATCTTGGCTGCGATGTAACCTACGAATTAGATCAAGACCTAAGAAATAAGGTACAAAAATTTGAAGCAATTAATGGATCAATTAAGAGAACTCTTCAAAATAAATAAGAGAAACACAAATAAGACTTTATAAAGTAATGGAAATACCAGTACATACTTACGGAAGTGAGGTGTGGACCTTAAGGTTGGGATACAAGCGGCCGAGATCAGTTAAAGGATGTACGAGAGAAGAGAATATTAGAAATGAAGTAAGTGGAGAAGAATTGGGGTTCAACAATTAGTAGAGGAAATACAAAGATATAGAAACAAATGGACTGAACACCTCCATTGAATAATAGAAGAAAGAATACCAAAACAGGCTCTTAGATGTGGACCGAGGATACACAGTTTAATTGGAGTTCCCCAGAAAACATGGCTTCAAGAAATATGAGACCGGAACAGGGATCATTGATCATTGAGGGAAGAAGAAGGTTAGAGGATTTTTAAAACAAATAATGAAAATACCTTCATGGAATTCAATTACTGTGTTATTTCAGACATTTATAAGTGTTTGTTCCACGATCAAAATTCAAGACATAACCTGTAACAGCAAGGCTATTTTAGTAACACAAAACTGTCTTAATTCTTTAATACAACTAGTCATTATCATCAAATCTTCATGGCACAGGAGAATTCTCCTGTCACTGTTTCATATTTCTTTATTAGTCTTTCTATTGTTTTAATACCCGAGAGTTTATATCCGTATGATTGTAATTAAATGTGAGAGTTATCCAACTCTTTGCAATTGGTCTTTCTATATTTCTCAGTTTAATTTTATCTTTTCTTTAACGAAAATATTTCTAATTCCTTCCTTATTTATTCATTTCTAATAACATTTTGTCTTATACATCGTTTTACTGCTTGGAGGTATTTCATTTCTGCCAGTTGCATTTGGCTCTAGTGTTTTTTCTAACATTCCATGTTCCCTATCCATACAGTAAACCGGAATAGCCATTGACTTATAGGATTTTGGATTTGTATCCTTTCGGCTTTTATTTTCAAGGTTTGAGCGGTTATTTCTCAAATATTATTGAAATTTGCTCACTTAATTACTTACTTCTTCCTTATTTGGTTCAAAGGTTATAACACAGCCCACCTAATTAAATTTATCTCCTGTTCTAACTCTTTATTCTTTAACATTATCTTCCATATTTTTATTTTTTTTTCCTACAAACGCCATGACCATTGAGTTTGTTGTTGACATATTTAAACTATAATCCTGGATCAATTTTTTAACTTGTACTACATACTCTTTAAAGCTTGTCCTCTCTATCTTGTATAAGTATTGAAGCAGTTATTTGAAACATTTCATATTTTGTAAAAATAATAGATAAGGGAATTAAAATATGTAATGAAATAGAGATATAATGTAAGGTAGGTAATGGTGTAACCATGACAACCGGATATGAGAAGTTATTAAATGTTTAAAAGATTTTGTTCTTCTGTTTAAGAACGTGGTAGGAGAAGGACGTACATTTGTGTCTCTCCGAGGTTGCGCAGAAACATTTTTGAGTGTGCATGTAAGATGTACAAGTAGCGTATGTGTAAGAAAGTACTAGTTAATCAATACATCAGTCATCGTTTGTTAAAGAACAACATTTATATTATTTAAATTTATATCGCAATTTGAAAATGCTTCGGAAGAATTAAATCTTCATGTTTAAAAAGGAAAATAATTATTTGTCCATTCTTCAGCAATGGTAATAATAACTCTCCCAGCCCCGTTACCACGACCCTGGGAAAAAGAACTCATCGCTGCAGAATTACTGATGTGCCCACCCACACCAAGAGTTGCAGGGAAGCTTCTAGATCGTCAACAAAGGTGAGAAATTCATTAGCTTCCTCCATCATCCCAAGAAAATCCTGCTACAGTATTAACATCATGTCATTCGTAAAAGGTACCATATTGTGACTTTGTGGGTTCGTAGAAATAAAAGTCCCACGTTGCAGAAACTCAAAACGTTCTTTATTTCCGTAGAAATACACTTACAGTAGCAGCATTACTTCACATACACAATTACAATCTACCAAGGTCGTTGACCACAACAAAGAGTTCACTTCGAAACACACCAGTTTCAATTACAACTCTCGCTTACAACAACACTCTTGTTTACGACTGTTTACTACTCTCCGCTGGCGTGTCACAATCTCGTATATATACCTCATTAATAATTCGAGAATGTTCTGCAACAATCAAGAAATCGAATGTTCTGTTACACGCCAACAGATAAAACACGAACGTTCTAGACGCGTAACTTTCTCTGTGTCGGCCAGCCCTTTATCTCCGCGGTATATTTATCTGCAGGCTCTTTGTGTACACAAGCCGCGCTATCGTAAATAATGGGTTTGCCAGTGTATTTAATGCATTATTTTTATTTCTATTCCTGATGCTATTTTGTCTTTTAATTTATTAATAATATCGTCCATATAAATCATAAATATCAGCGGGAATGAACTACAGCCTCATCTTATACCATTATTAATTATCACATCTTGTGATAACCTTCCACTTCCTAAAACTATGCACATTTACTTTTTTTCTCTTTATATATAGTAGATCTATCAGTTGTTTTGGATATCCCTTTTTATGTTATAATTGCCATAGTCTAGTCCTGCCTAGCTTATCAAAGGCTTTTTCTAAGTCTACAAAGGCTAAAATAACTAAATAGTCATTGTATGTTTATTGTTTTATTTTTGGGGCTTCCGTCTCTCATTGTTTGTATTTTAAGTTCAATTTATTAAAAATTATATACAACTATGTGTAAACCAGGCAAACAGCGATATTTTCGGTTCACACTCAGTCCATATTTACGCCGTGATAAAAGCGTCGCTCTATATCCCAATGTGCAGAACAGTCTGATCAAAGCCCGCCTCGGTAGTGTACATGGCAATATGCCTGCCTCACGTTCAAGAGGTCCCGAGTTCGAATCTCGGTCAGGGCGAGTTACCAGGATAAGGCTTTTCTCCGGGGGTTTCCCTTA
>JAUKNK010000225.1:0-73608 GCA_030765055.1 Mantis religiosa | reverse complement strand
AAGTCGTGTGATTTTAGATGCTTATTAAGAGTATGTTGGATAAGGCCTTAAGTGTGTAACAGATTACATTTTTTCTAGCCTCGCTTTAAGAAACATCTGCTATCTGATGTAATAATCATCTTCTGGTTAAATGTGGCATGATCTTACTCTAATAGGGATGAATTATCGCTGCTATGTTTTAGCTACAAGGACAGGTGAAGTATTTCTTAATCGCTCTATCAAGTTAACAGTTTTGTGTACAGCAAAGAAGTACCCAAATGATAGTGAACTCACAATTTTATATTCTAAGGTGAATATTAGATGTACAAAATCTGATTCAAGTCGTTCATATTTTATAGGCTGCCCAAACAGCAGTCGAGTATTACGGGTAGCGTTGAGTGCTTTCTCAGGCGTTTCTCAGTTTGGAACGTAATTTTCTTAATTTTGCTGGCCATGCTTTGGACGATATTTCTGTTTTTACTACAGCTGCTTCCATAATATATACGTCACTGAACTATACTTGACATTTTATTTCTTTTGATGTAGTTATTGGAATATCTTCTTGAATTATTGCTACGTTCATCAACTAAATTCCTTCGAAATAAGAAGTATACAAATTTGAGTAAAAATCCTACTATTGCACAATATATAAGAAGAAAATAGGGAACGTATGAGCAGTGAAAGATGAATTCGTAGATATTAATCACTATGATAATGAACTATGGACCCTCCACCAATTTTTCCTGTCCCAAATTACCTATCAAATGTTGCCTGATTTTTTTATTTGCTTATATTTTCGATTCCAATATTTCCCAAACCACGTTCATTTATAAATAAATCGATGTATATATACTTTCTCACTTTAATGATTTTAAATACTCTTTCAGTCCTAAATTACAGTTAGGGTAGTAATATTTAGCATTTTGAAAGCAGAATTAAGTATTTTGATTTTTTACGTTTAGCATTTTATAGCATTCATACATTTGCAATTTACCATTTTAAAGGATTTTGAAAAAAAGTTTAGTTTGAGTTAATTTTTTTAAATGATAAATATTAGTGTTATTTATATGAGATTTAAACACATTTATGGAGGGTTATTAATGACAGTGAGTTAAAAGTGCATAAAGTGCCTATTTATTTTACGTTAATATAGGTTAAAGCAATATACAGTATAGAACAACCTGATACAGACTAAAGGATACTACATAACGCACGCAAACACAAATACATTCATACTGATTTAAAACTAGCACAATAAAAAAGGTGCACAAAATTAGCCTACGCCAAGACTCACAGGTTATGATTCAATAACACTGTTGAATGAAAGCAGTGAACATATTTCAACATTCTGATCTGTCGTCTGAGTCCTCCTGTCACTCACAATCAAATTATATTTACTGAAATATTTTTCAGCATCTACGCTGTTGGTAGGACTCCAAATATATCGCACAGGTGCTCGGAAAACTGGGTATTTGAGCTTAACAGCCGACAGCATTTGCAGGCAGTCCACACCTTTACTATTCTACATGGTTTATATCAGTTGTGAATGAAAATATTCATATACCTCAACAAAACTATGCATTTTAACATCACGGAAAACGGGATCTTACTTTTAGTTTCACAATATTGTACTCTCTATTAACAATATTTTATAATGAAATAGTTTAATAAAACATTTCTTATTTAACTATAGAAATATTGACGTCGTTGCCCAGTGTTGCCATATTTCAACAACCCCTAAAAACTAATCTATGAGGGAAAATCATTAAAACATGTTTATAACACTTCCTTTGCCTATTATTTAATAGGTTTAATGGTAATTGGAATATCTTATCACTAATGATGATTCAGAATTGAAAGGGTTGAAAGCATATAATATTTGCTGAGATTTGAGATTTTTATTCTGTTTTTAGTGAAGCTTTGCTTTACTTTCTGAGCCTGGAAACACAGTAGAAGATTAGTTTCAGACATTCTGCTGTTCATTGTTCCAGTTAAGCAGAGCCATTTTTGGTAGTGTTGGAACAAAAGGCATGTGTTATGTCGTTTTTAGTGATCGAAGGGACGGAGGCAAGCAGCGACGTGGACAGGCGCTGAAAACCATCCATCAACGTCTACTAGCGTCCGACAACATGGGAAACACTGCCACATGTTCACATATCAGCACAACTGAGGTGACACATTATTTCCTCCCCATTCGTGATAACGCGTCCGTAACACGCTTTGTTCTAGAAATAGCATAATGGCAGGTCATTAAATTGCTTACCAATAATATGACGTGAAATAACGCTCGGGAAGTTCCATAAAGGTAGAAAGAGCTATCCCAGACAATTTACCAGACAAATGGTTTTAGTGATAATTGCTAAATAAATGTCTTTACACGACCACAATAAAACTATGTCCCTGCCTGTGCCTTGCTCTTTTTTCAACAAAACTATCTTTAAGCACGGTATAATAAAAATGGAAGTAAACGTGTAGGGACGCTCGGGAAGTTCCATAAAGTTAGAAAGAGCTATCCCAGTGAATACTGAACATTACCAGACAAATGATTTTAGTGATAATTGCTAAATAAATGTCTTTATATAAACACAGTGAAACTATGTTCCTGCCTGTGCTTTGCTCTTTTTTTCAACAAAACTGTTATCCTTATGCACAGTATAATAAAAATGTAAATTTACGTGTAGGGACGTAATTCCTTCATTACAATTGCCTTCTACATATCAGCTTTCAGATTTTGTGTTAATTTTCTTAACTTTAAGAGGACGGTCGTATCATGACTGTTATGTTCTGAGATTGAGCTAATTATGCTAGAAAAAATTGGTCAGTTCTAACCTCATACTTTTTATTTCACCTGCTGATGGTAACGTCCCTTTAAATGGCCTCCGTTTGGTAGAAATCGTCTGCCATTTCTTTTATTGCTATTGACTTAATTGGAGTATTTACAATTGTGATCATCTTAACTGTTCTCTTTTGTCAGTAACCTGTTGGGATTGGCGGAGGGGATTCGGTAAGTAGGCTACCATGCTGGACCCATTGTTCCCATGCCTCCAGGTGAAGGTACCCCCGGAAGGAAGGATGAGGCTAAGGAGGCAGAGGGCGCCCGACCAAGGGAGCCATGACAGTACAGAGGGCAGGGTCTCTACAGTTTACTTGGATAGAGACTTTCCAGGACAACGAACTCGCTCCCCCGCATCAGGAAGACAACGAGCCCAGCAGCTCGTATAAAATATTGTTTTAGCATAATATAAACATAGTTTATGGTACCTATTGTTTAGAAACTCAAAATGTAACAGTTTTTATCTTTGGTCAAATATAACGCAATCTCACATTTTGAGCAAACTCTTCTGGAGAATTCAATTAAACAATTCTTGCATTCAACTTTTTCGGATGGAACTGGCTTGTAGCATCAAAGCGAAAATCAACAGGCGAACATCGAGCCCTAATGGTACTAAGGCAGGCGATCTGAGCTCCAGAGGTCCCTGGCTGGTGGTCCCGAAATGGTCCCAGCAGAGGAGCGGAGACCGGCAACCGACCTACCGGAAGAAGTAGTTTTCCTCATATTAAATCATCCTGTCATGCACCGCCGAGACACCCGCCGACACTTCTACCCTGAAGGAGATCACCAGATGACAGATGATATGAAATGATAATGGAGATAAAATGGAGGGACAGGAAATTCGGGGGATGTAATTAACCTACCCAGCATTCGCCTAGCGACCCGGGAGAACCCCCGAACGGACCCATGGGTCAGGTCGGCCACGGGAATCGAACCGGGACCTCCCGAATGCGGGCCACAGAAGAAACCGCCTGATCCATCACACTCGGTCAGTAACCTGTTAGGCGTATTATAGATCAGGAACGTAGTAGTCTTCCTGTACTCTCTATTTTGATAATATTTAATTTTATCTGTGAGTGAAATATACTTACCAAAGTTTCAGTTTGCAATAATTTCCAATTTGGGAGCCTAGACCAGAGGACCAGCGTTGTGGAACAAGTAACTATATGATGTTTTTCAGCTATGCTTAAGGATAACTGGTAAAGTGTAGGCCTGACAAATAAGCAGGTGGTATGAACTACAAAGCTGGTAGAAACGGAAGAGGAAGCAGCCCGGTTGCAAAGGAACAGGGTTTACAAGGGCTACAGGGTTTAATGGTACTCGGTGAGGTACAAAATTCGGATCACCCTGGGAGTAAGGGAATCTCTTGATGGAGAGGTTCAGAGCTTGTCCAAAGAAGTGCACTTAAAGACATGGAGTAAAAGTAAACTTAAATATTTTCCGCAAACTGTTTAAGTATGTTGTCATAAAATTCAAGAAATACATAAAAGTAGTAGAGAACTTTGGGAAAAAAGTTTAAAGCATTTGGGTAAAATCTGCAGAATTTAGAAATATACATGTAGGTGCTCAAAAAAGAGAACAACAAACAGGAAGTTTATTCCAGGAGAAAGATATTTTTCCTACTGAATGTATTCATTTCGCATTTTTCTTTTAGTATCTGTCCAATGAGACACTATTTAGAAAAATTGCCTTAATTAAAGTATAAAATTTGATTGTTCCGAGAATTATGTTGGAACGACAGTCATCCCAGGATTCACCTACCGACCTGGCAAACCAAGTCAAAGTGACAGAAGTCCAACTCGAGGCCATTGGAAAGTCAGCCTCTCGCATTTGCTTACAGTTCCTTTCTTAATTGTTCCTTTTACTGTAATGGTCCTATCCACTGCCGTTATCCTTTGGAACATACCGCGAAGGTGATATCTCGTAGACGTGGGGTTGGTGGTACTTTGGGTTTCGTCTTTTTTTTTTTGTAAAAAATGCATCACCCACACATTCGCACAAACACGTTTTGGAACGACAGTCATCCCAGGATTCTCCTACCGCCCTGACAAACCACGTCAAAGTGACAGAAGTCCAACTCGAGGCCATTGGAAACTGTCCTATCGACTGCCGTTCTCCTTTGGAGTATACCGCGACGGTGTTATCTCGTAGACGTGGGGTTGGTGGTACATTGGGTTTCGTCTTCCTTTTTTTTAATAAATACGTCACACACACACACACACACACACACCACACACACACACACACACACACACACACACACACACACACACACACACATTCGCACTCTCACTCATACTTCCAGCCCGCCTCGGCAGCATAGATGGTAGCGTGTCTGCATCACGTCAAAGAGGCCCCAAGTTCGAATCTCGGTAAGGGTGAGTTACCTGGATAAAGCTTTTTCCAAGTTTTCCCCTTATCCTGAAATACGAACGTCGGGTACCTCTAAGCTCCATGGACCCTGGACTCATTTGAGCATCATTTCACAAATTTCCTTCCGATATGACTTAATGTTGGATGACGTAAATTACAAGGGGGAAAAACCCCCTTATACTTCCAGACCCGGGGAAGAAGGCGAATCACCTTGGTTGGGTGCAAACTCCCCATCCCCAGCCGGGAATCGAACACGCGACCCTTCGCACGACAGGCAGGTGCTCTACCGACTGCGCTACGGGGCCAGCAGCTTTCAGTTTACTTAACTTCACATTTACTTGCTTACAAAAGAGGATCGAAAGCAACAATTTTACCCAGATGTGTTTGGTTCACGGTTAACTTTGTTACTGGGCTTTGTTTAAATGACTTTGAATGCTCTTAAGTAGTAGCATGAGAGCATTCAATCTTCTCGTTACCTGAAACGAGTATAAGATGTCTGGAAACAAGATAGGGTATAACCATATTTGCTAGTTCTGGATGGTCCAGTTTATCGTCTAATCTCTCTCCCCAAATTGTAGATGTTTTTCTGAAGTCCTTAGAAGACAACACCTGCAGATGCAATAATAGACTGTGTCTGAAAGTGTAATGGAAACTAAACAGGATGGGACCGAGGTATCATAATCGTGTTAGTAATTATCGGTGTATCGTGACCACGTCGCGCACACGCCCACACTGTCAGGGTCGGCCGGCTACGTGATTTAAGGGGAGCACCTGCAGCTTCAGGTCAGTGTGATCTCAAGACGAACTTACTTTCTCGCCGAGCGCGCAAATGAGTACAAGGTCATTGAAACAATACCTCTTTTAATGCTTAATCTTATTATTATGTAAAGCTCCAATAAATTAACACAATTTTCAAGAAATGCCATTACTTATGAATTTATTTCGAACAATCGAATTCCTGCTGCTCTACCAATGCTATCATATTAAGCTGCATTGTGAATTTCTGAGTATCAAAACAGAATTCGTTAATACATCGTTTATTCAACATGGTTATGGGTTTGGTTTTGTACGTTACATTAATTGCCCAAGTTTTCTTTGTGTACCTACTAAGTGCAGTTGTTCATTAAAATTGCATGTCTGCGAAATTCTGATTCTTTTAAAACATTCTCCGCAAGATAACGAGATGAATGTAACATGTGTATGTCAGACAGACCTAAGAGCGGTGGGAAAAATAATGGCTAGTGCTTTGATAGTGTAAGCAATGAGTTGTGTTAGACCGATTATGTAGTGGGTTTGGACATCTTCTCGCATCTACTGCTAACTTCGTTTGGCAGCTCACTATAGCGAATGTTTAATTGAGTTTCGACAGGACGTGCGACGAACTGTACGGCTCGGTAAGAGAAATTAAAAAATGCAATCTGTACATTTGGACCCCTTTCTTTACCCCCTACCTCTCCGTTTATTAACTATTATTATGAAAGCATAACGTTTTATCTACTTTATTTTAACTGACATAGATCTATAGAAATGACCACATTATATTTCTCGTAAAGCAAAAGAAAATCTAAAAATAAACGGTTGTATACTGGATGTAAATGCCGATTTAATTTTCAGTGAAAGAGACCGAGAGGTAGAGAGCTGAGTATTGAGAAGGATTTGAAGAATTGCAAACCATTGAACAATTTGAACCATTAAAACTGCATATCTCAGAAATGACAAACTGTGCATTGTTTTTAAAATATACTGCGGGGAAGTCTAAATATGCACTTTGTTTGGAATCCGAGTATTCTGAACGTATGTAGTTATTTTATTGAAAACTAAGCATTTTTGAGGAAATCAAAATTTTCGACAAATTTTGCATGTACGAGGTGCGTTCAAGTTATTATTTTTTATTTCAGGACTGGGACCAGATAGGAATCTATGTTTTTTAAATACACGTGGACTCTTTATGAATGCGTGACAGAGATGGCAGCACTTATATGTTTTTGATACTTAAAATGGCGACGTTTTCATTGCAAGAAGAGCTTGTAAACATTTGTTTTCTCCATTTTCGTGGTGTAATACCTATTTAAATCCATCGCCAGTTGAGTGAGGCATGTGGTGATGGTACTGTCCTCCATAGGAGAGAGTCTGCGACGCCTGAACCACAGGGGGGTTGGCGAAGGTTCCCACACCCTCCCTGGACAGGTTTATGACACCCCATGTCAACATAGTTACAGACCATTCAAAAACATTCTGACGGCTTCTACTTTTGTGAATGAATCTTCTCGGTTTTAGTGTATAGAGCGAATAGGGCGTATGTTTTTCTAACGGTCTGCTCCTTGTGTAGCAGGCGTTCTCTGCCCCACACACTCGCTGTCCTTGTCCCACTGTGTAAGACAACACATACCTTACACATCTTTGCGTTGCTGGACTCTACCATGGACGTGTCTAATGTGCGTTCCTGGGTGCGACAGTTCCATGAAGGCAGAACATCGTGTGACAACAAACCTAGATAGTCACGGCCCTGGAATTGCCGCTCTGAAGACATGATCCAGCGAATGGAGAACGTTGTTTTGGAAGATCGCCGATTAAGCATTGTCAGATCTTCATGCAGGATTGCGTGTTAGATCTCCAGGAAATGCCAATTTTGGAGTCGATGTCTGCCACTGTCTTGGTTAGTTGTCATACGATGTTCTGCATTCATTGAACTATCGCACCCAGGAACGCATATTAGACACAGCCATAGTACCATCACCACATGCCTCACTCAACTGGCAATAAATATCAATGGGTGTCACACCCCAAAAATTGAGAAAACTAATGATTACACGCTGTTCTTGCAATGAAAACGTCGCCATTTTAAGTATCAAAAACAGTCGTTACTCTCGTCACTGCCACTGGAGTTCTATGCACTGTACAGTGCTGCCAACTCTGTCTCGTATTCACAAAGACTCCACGTTTATTTAGAAAAAAAAGACCAGAAGTTGCTATCTGGTCCCAGTCCTGAGAGAAATAGGAACACTTGAACGCACCTCGTAAATGGTATGGTGTGAAGAGATTTTCTTGAAAATGTCCTGTCACATCCTAAGAATTCATCGAACTTAAACCGGAATATGTACGACTCTTTTAGTTTGTTTTCACAGACGCATACAAAGATGCTTTACCAGGATTTCGAAACGTGTACTATCGATGAAATCTTGGTACAGAACTTTTAGATGGAATAATATACTGTCGCAGCGAAAAGCACAGGAAGTTCGGTGCCGAGATTTAAGCGTGGCTTGTTTACACAAAGAGCCTGCAGATAAAGATAACAGTCGGATAGTGTATCACTGAGATTAAAGGAGTGCCAAAACGGATAAAGTTAGAGCATTCTGGTAACATCTTGATTAATGGAGAGCGTTCGGTTTCTTGATTGTTCTGGAACAGACTGGAATTATCAGTGGAGGTATTTGAAGAAGCGACGACTTGCCAAGGGCAGTCGTGAACAGTAGTAAACACAGTCAGTCGTAAGCAGAAAAGAGCTGTAGAGTGTTGCAACGAGAGCCGATGTTGTAAACAGGTGTAATTAGAACGCTTTTTTATATAATTTACGTCCTTTAACGTTAAGTCATATCGGACGATGAATGGAATAGGTGAAATGATGCTCAAATGAGCCCAGGGTCCATAGAGCTTAGGGTTACCCAACATTCCTCTTTCAGGATAAGGGAAAACCCCGGAAAAAACCTTATCCAGGTAACTCACCCTGACCGATATTCGAACTCGGTACCTCTTGAACGTGAAGCACTCTACCACCACGCTACCGAGGCGGGCTATCAGAACGCTGTTTGTTATTGTCATCGACCTTGAAGATTGTGTTGCATATGTGATATAATGCTGTTACGTGAGAACTGAACTGTGTATTTCTACGGAAATAAAGAACATTTAAAATTTCGGCAAATTGGACTTTTAATTCTCACAGTACAGTAAATTCGTAGTGAATAATGTAGGTACGAATATTTTATTGTATGATACCATAGTTAATGCATTCTGTTTGTGCTGCGTTTCCATGTGTCTGCGAAGAGCATAGCTCAAGAATGCGATATTAAATTTTATATTTAAACGCAGCATCTTCCAAAATGCAACAGAAAGATTTTCGAGAAAGTCCAACCATCCCAAATTACTCTTGGTATAAAAATGGCTGAAGACTTCTGATTAAAATACCATATATTTAAGATACTTTTGTAGCAAATAAAATTAATGTATTGCATTGTCTGAGAGTACTTAGGAAATTTACATTTTTTGAATGACACTTGCATAACTGGTGAACCGTAATAAATATAAAAAAGATCTTACTGCCGGAAAGGTATACATTGTCAGAACCCGTTATCTTGTGTACACAAAGAGCCGGCAAATAAAGATAGCACGCAGATAAAGGTCTGCCGAAACAAACTAAGACAAATGGAAATTTCTGGTTACATCTTGATGGATAGAGATTATTCGGTTTCTTGTTTATTCCGGAAATATCTAGAATTATCAATGAGGTATTTAAGGGAGCGATGACTCACCAAGAGTCAGTCGTAAGCAGTGAACAGCTGTAGAGTGTTGTTGTTACGAGAGCTGATGTGATCAGAACTCTGTTTGTTATTGTCATTGACCTTGGAAGATTGTGCTGTTACGTGAGAATTGAACAGTGTATTTCTACGGAAACAAAGAACATTTGGAATCTCTGCAACTCGGACTTTTAATTCTACTAACCCACAAAGTCACAATACTAAAGCAAACAATTACGTCAAATCAACTTTGTAAGAATTTAACTATTCCCCAAATATTCCTTTTACTTTAAATGTTCCAGTATTTACATACATGTTTCTAAAATAGAAAGTCGTTATTCCTTTTATTTCTCCTAGCTAGAGAATGCAATTTCAAGATGGTTACATAGCGACCAGCACTTTTAAACGATTTGACTAACACTTAAGCGACATTCTCCTATTTTTACTGTACCCATAAGTAAATATGTAGAAACAAATTTGATTCTGTAAATGTCTATGTAATTTGCATGGAATATATAGAAGAATAAACTTTAGTAAGATCAGTTTTTGAAGAATGTGTAAAGAAATTCTTTTGCATGACATTTATGTTGAATGTAAGTCATTATATATTTTAATGTTAAATGCATTAATTTGTTATTAATTAGCGGACACATCATTATTACTTGATGGGCTTTCAGACTTAATATTTAATATATATCTTCTTCTCGAGTGGCGCTACAGCCCCTTCTGGGCCTTGGCCTCCTTCAGCAGGTGCCTCCATTCCTCTCTATTTTCAGCTCTCTTCCTCCACCCTCGTATTCCCAATATATGTTGTGTGTCTCTCTGTATGGCATCTTCCCATCTCATTCTCGGTCTTCCTACTGCTCTTTTGTTGTAGAATTTACCATTAAGGACTCTTTTTGGTATTCTTCCTTCTTCCATTCTTATTATATGACCTGCCCATCTCATCCTCCTGATTTTAATATCCTGAACAATATTTATATCTTTATATATGCTGTACAATTCTTCATTCCATCTTATACGCCATTGCCCTTCTTCCTGTATTGGTCCATATATTTTCCTCAGAATCTTTCTTTCAAAAGTTTTTAGGGCATCTTCCAAATTCTGTGTCAATATTTAATATATAAGCATAATAAATATAAATTGTAAAGCAAAAGTAAGTTTTTCTTTCCTTTATATGTATAGTATATTGTACATAATATATTGTATAAATTGTCCATGGCTACATGTATAAAATTAGTGTAGTAATATTATGTTAAATTTTTCTTTTTTTTATACAAGATAGGCTATGTAATTTCTTAGAGATATATATGCAAATACACAGAATTAATTTTACTAATTGGAAAGTTTCAATTTATCTCCGTTTCGAGGCTTGTGATGTAACCTCAAATAACCAGAAAGCTTCTCCCTTTGAGGGCATATTTCACTGTATCAATAGCCACTTTAACTGTTTCGACGTTCATGTTTACCTATCTCAGTTTGTAACTACAGAATTCATTTACGCTATTTATGTCTCATTTTAAGTATGTTCAAACTCGCATACAGAAAGTTCCATTTAAATTAGCTCTCATTTGCGAAACGGAATGTTTGGCATGATATTCTGTTTGATGCTGGTCGGTCTAATATACAGCGAAAACTGATCTGTTGATGGATTTCAAAAGAGGTCAATGTAACTTTTCTATAGAGAAGCTTTCTGTGTATGTGCGCCAGTCCTCGCTCGCGGAATAATCTTTTAATGCTTCAGGCGGAACCCTGGACCATCAAAAGCCCATCAGTCCGCCGTCTCATCAGATCATAGAAAGCCAAAGAATAATTCGAAAAAAAAAGCATGTTTATATATAAATCCCTCTACATGCTCATGTAGCATGTGCCCTATGTTACCTCGGTCCACCCCGCCCCCTTCAGCTCCAACTCTACAGGGTGGCTCGAAAGGTGATTGACGCATTCCAACTGAAATAAAGTACGGTACATTCTCATATCATAAGAAATCGGCCACAAAACACCTGCCAGAATGACTTATCATCTTAAGGCAATAGAGCAGTGGAATATAAGCACACACTGCATAAAATTAAAAATATTCAGCTGCTCATAAGAAGCTAAAATTATTATTATTATTATTATTATTATTATTATTATTATTATTATTATTATTATTATTATTATTATTATTATTATTATTATTATTATTATTATTATTATTATTATTATTATTATTATTATTATTATTATTATTATTATTATTATTATTATTATTATTATTATTATTATTATTATTATTATTATTATTATTATTATTATTATTATTATTATTATTATTATTATTATTATTATTATTATTATTATTATTATTATTATTATTATTATTATTATTATTATTATTATTATTATTATTATTATTATTATTATTATTATTATTATTATTATTATTATTATTATTATTATTATTATTATTATTATTATTATTATTATTATTATTATTATTATTATTATTATTATTATTATTATTATTATTATTATTATTATTATTATTATTATTATTATTATTATTATTATTATTATTATTATTATTATTATTATTATTATTATTATTATTATTATTATTATTATTATTATTATTATTATTATTATTATTATTATTATTATTATTATTATTATTATTATTATTATTATTATTATTATTATTATTATTATTATTATTATTATTATTATTATTATTATTATTATTATTATTATTATTATTATTATTATTATTATTATTATTATTATTATTATTATTATTATTATTATTATTATTATTATTATTATTATTATTATTATTATTATTATTATTATTATTATTATTATTATTATTATTATTATTATTATTATTATTATTATTATTATTATTATTATTATTATTATTATTATTATTATTATTATTATTATTATTATTATTATTATTATTATTATTATTATTATTATTATTATTATTATTATTATTATTATTATTATTATCATTATCATTATCATTATCATTATCATTATCATTATCATTATCATTATCATTATTATTATCATTATCATTATTATCATTATTATCATCATTATCATCATTATCATCATTATTATTATTATTATTATTATTATTATTATTATTATTATTATTATTATTATTATTATTATTATTATTATTATTATTATTATTATTATTATTATTATTATTATTATTATTATTATTATTATTATTATTATTATTATTATTATTATTATTATTATTATTATTATTATTATTATTTTGTAATTTAAGTCCTCCAACGTTAAGTCATATCGGAAGGTGAATTAATTGGGTGAAATGATGCTCAAATGAGTCCAAGGTCCATGGAGCTTAGAGTTACCCGACATTCGTCTTGGAGGACAAGGGAAAACCCCAGAAAAAACCTTGCCCAGGTAGCTCACCCTTACCGAGATTCGAACTCGAGATCTCTTGAACGTTAGGCAGACATGCTACCAGCTACGCTACCGAGGTGGGCTAAAATTAATTATAAACTTCAAGAAACCCTGACAATTATTTTTCCAGTTGAGAAAATTATCACCTAAAGCTATACATGCGATGACATGTTTATTTACAGGCACCACCAGGTTTAAAACTTTTCTCTGGCAAACTTTATAAAAAACATCTTTCTACACTCTGAATACACCATATATTCTACCTATTTATTAATTTATTTATTAATCTTTAGAAAACTTTTTGTGCTGTCTAACAAAAGCGCATTAAATAAATTCAACATGCACTTTTAATATTGTCGCGAGCCATGACTCCGATAGCGCGGCCGCGCACAAAGGAACAGATATCGCAGTGCGGAGATAAAAGGCTTGTCGGAACAGATAAAGATAGATGACTGGAAGGTTCAAATTTCATCTAATCCCGTCTTGATGGTTACAGAAAATTCTAAAAATTTCTGGGACAATGAGTAGAGATATAAAAGGAGCCATGGCTAGTTTATCGGAGAGTCGTAATTCGAACTGATAAACATGCGCGTGCAACTGCTTTAAAACAGAACTGTTTGTTTGTGATCGACGAACTTGACGATCGTATTTGTACAAGCTACGTAATTCTGCTACTGTAAGAGGTGTACAAAGTGCATTTTTACGGAAATAAAGCACATTTTGAATTTCTGCAAATTGGACTTTAAATTTTATGAACCCACAGTCACAAGATAATGCTCCGTTTTTTTTAACAATCAGGGATTTGGCAGAGTAGGAATGATAACTTATCTACAATAACTAACTATTAAAGTAAAACATTGATAAATAGATCAGTAAATCATTTACCTACTGCAGAATATAACTTTTTAAAGTGAATACCATTAAAAATAAATCGCCTGGAGGATTTTTATTAGAACAATGAATGTTTACAATAAACAATTATCAAACAAACCTATTAAATAATCGTTCATTTATATTTTGAAACGTGACAGAAGTTTGTTGTTTTATACTAATTTTTATCAAATGAGTTTAAGCTATTTTATTGAAAGCACTCTTTATTATGTAATACCTATTTTTGTTAACATTTAAAAATTATGTTCCTTATCGAGCTATAGGTTTCTAAAAATTTATTTTAATTAATTACTTTTTAAAAATTTTGTTAAATTCTCGGTTTCCTTTTGTGCAGAAATGGTATACTTATTAAACCCGAATGAAATTAGTAGCGTAACACAACAGCTGCATACCAAGTTTTAGTAAGCATGTATGGAGGAAACTATTTCAGAAGTTTCTTCTGATAATTTAATAAGTGCAACTTAAAGAATTTCCTAAACCTTTTAAAATGCATAAAGTATTACATAGAAACGAAAAATGTACTGAAAAGTTCACTCATATAAAGATGTCTCGAATTCTACTTATGTATTTGTCATAAAATATTAAAAAGTTTTACCTAAAAGGTAAAATTTATAAATGGATTAACTACATACTCCAAATTTTGAAAAGACTCTTGAATATATTTTCTGTTGTTTTCTTATAAACATAACCATTAAATCACTTAGCAATCTAGAGAATTGCTCCTCCAAATTTAATACATTTTTCTACCGAAATAAAAGTGTATCAAATACCTTTTCCAAAATTGATTCTGTAGTTTTCAGACGTTTGGAAATAATATTCAAGCTGCTACAATATTACAAGTGTGATATATTTCTTGTTTGTTGTAAAATACTTCTTCAAACAGTTAATTACTTCAGCACTAACGAAGTAATCCAATGAAAGTTGTAATGTACACTATTTCTTTCGAGTATAATACCTGATATAAATCTAAAGCAAATGTTTTCGTAATCATATAAATTATTTATTTCATCTATGTAATTCTTTAAGGAATAGACGAAACATTTCGAGTTTCGTCCTCTTTGTACAATATGGAATATAAAAGAAATGTTGGCTTCCCTTTTGAGAAATGTGTAAATTTTGGAGAACTTCAATGAATAAGAGGGTATATCTTGGAAATTGTTAATTCCCAAACACCTATTATGTCATATAAGCTGTGTGCTTTAACAAGTTCTGATTTTTAAAATAAGACCTGAAGCTTTCCTGGCGACGAATATGTTCGAACCCCAGGGAGAGATGTACTCTCCCGAAAAGTTGATTTCTAATCGTCTTTTCACTTGGCTTGTTTCCCTAGAAGTTCTCCAACAAAAGTTGTGATTTTTGTTTAGCAAGAGTTGAGATCTTCTGAGGATATTCTCAGTAAATTAAAGTATTCAGTCAATAACTCAAGAAAATGTAAAATTTTTAGTATTCTTTTCAGAAGGTCAGCACTTTCCAAAAATGTTCCATGTAAAGAGAAGTTTGCGTTGGTCGAATTTGCCCCGAGGACATATGCAGGCGGACGGTTCAAGGCTGGTGAGGACTAGTAGTGTCACGGAGGCAGCAAAAAACCTACCACAGAGGAATTAAGTGTAAATCACCCCATTTCACCGTTTTTGTTGTTGTCGCTGAGATGAGGAAGAAAAAGGGAACATTCAAGAACAGCCGTTTCTTGACGTCACGAACATGAATCACGTGCTTTACTGTTATTCCTGATCACTCGATTTTGGGAAATCTAGAAGAACAGATTTGCATAATACTCGTCCAAACATCTCGAGAGACTTCGTTTCCAGAACATTTCTTCCACGACTCGCTGCCAGAGTCAACATGAAAAATTCAATGCCATGGCCAGGATTTGAACCACGGATCTCCTGGTTTCCGTCAAGTCGCTCTGGAGCTACCATGGTCAACGTGCCGTCCTGACATTAAATTCTCCATTTGACTCGCATATTTCCCCGGTAGACCACTAGGGGCTCTCGCATTCGAGATACACCGTTTGTGGCGACTTACTATCAAAAACCTTAATCTATGTACGGCTAGTGTGAAGAAATGATTAATTTCCATCAATTAACTAAAATAATATGAGTTTAATGATGGAGCCTGGGACTCAAGTACTTACGATAGTAAGTCGCCACAAACGGTGTATCTCGAATGCGAGAGCTCCTAGTGGTTTACCGGGGAAATATGCGAGTCAAATGGAGAATTTAATGTCAGGACGGCACGTTGGCCATGGTAGCTCATTGGGTTAGAGCGACTGGATGGAAACCAGGAGATCCGTGGTTCAAATCCCGGCCATGTCATTGAATTTTTCATGTTGACCATATCTATCATTAGCATTGTTGTGTTTATATGTAAATGAAAGTGGTTGTATGTTAGCAATGACTTAATATTCTAGTGGCAGCAGTAGTTTGGTACATCTTCATGCTGTCATTTGTCAGTCTATTCTTTAAATTAAGCAGCTATATGCGATGAAATTTTTCTACTACAAAAAGGAGGAATATAATTTTATACCATACCTTTTATAGATTAATGTACCTTTCAAACCACTTTATAATCAACAGAGGATCTTGACTCTATAAATTTTTTTTGCACTACAATTATTGTTATATTATGTCTACAAGAATAGAAATCAGTTTAACAGGGATATACATAGTACCTTAAACACCTGAAATAAATACAAATTACATATGCTATTTAATGGTAGGGAAAAGGGAATTTGTGAATTGCGTGGAGGTAAAGAAAGCATAGAGCACTATGTAACAGAATACGAGGAGGTTGCAATGTGTAGAAAAAAGGTTTGGGAGGAAAAATTGGAGAAAGTAGAGAAGAGGATGGTAGACATAAACATTTTAATGGGAAAGGAGGAAAAGAAGATAAGAAGTATTGGTGAGTTCTTACAGAGAGTAAAAGAAAAATAGGCCAGAAATGTAAAGGATATAAGAAAGCAAGATGAGAGGAAAGAATGGAGCTAATTTACCAACAAGAAGGCATGGAGGTTAAGAGCCACCCGGCAGAGCAGAAGACCAGGGTGTCAAGTAAGCCAAGGTAGCAACAAGGTAAAGAAAAATAAATGTAGCCAAAAGTTGTAAATTGTAAAATTTTGGAACATGCACAGTAAAAATAAAGTCTGAAAGAAATCATGTTTACTAACCAGCCTCCTATTGTTGAACTTAGTCCAACAGTAAAGTAAAGCAATGTTTGTAGGTGCACACTGAGACCTGCATAGAATTATTGAGGCCAACACGCTTTCCCAGAAAAGAAGGGATGTAATGAAGGAATTGCAGGAGGGTACATGCCTCAGGCAGAGGTACACTAAGATGCATGAGAATCGTCATCAGTTCCAGGCTTGAAGATCCGAACCACTATGGACCTGTTTAGAGAGTGCGATTAGCGACCCGTCCACCAAAGGAGTGCTCTTTCCTTTGTGCAAGAACCGCGGCATCTGTCCGGCACTACTATACGTTCGTAACCTAGAAGCACACGTGAAACATAAGAAGGAAATTGTATGAAACTAAGTAATGTAATATGAAGATCCGCTCCACTGTGTCTACCAATTCGGAAAACTACAAAAAGGTCGTTGGGAATCGAACCCAGAACCTCCAAATACCAGCCTCACACGTCAACAGGAACCCATGCCACTAATCAAAGGCTCACTAACTAACATTGCATTTTATAAATAGAAGAAGTAATGCATATTATTGTATGGGTGTACTTAATATTTGAATCAATAAGTAAAGTACAAATTAAATTATCCTATGGAGAAACACCTCTATATTTAGCATAAATCTTGGGAAAATTGGAGATTTGGATTGCGTTTTCAAAATATATTCAGAGGCTGTAATATAGAAAATAATATTCACCTATAATATCGTGATACTTAGTTTCATATTCGACAGGATAGAAATATGGAATCAAACATTTTTTGTTTATAATTTCAGTTTTTTCCCCTCTGTTCAAAACTGTCCAAATAATGCAGGTTTGTATCCAGCACTTCGAAAATGAATGAAAGAATAAAGCATTATATAAATTTTATATATTGCCAATATTTTGTAAAATATTCATTTTTAAAGAAAAATCTAAATATGAAAGAAAATCAAAACTAAGCAACAATTATTTGGCAATTTTGTGCCCTATGAGTAGATAAATGAAATGACCAGTAAACCAAAAATACGTTTTAACGCTTAATCGTAAGCGACATTTTGAATTGGATGGTAAACTTAATTTTTGAATTGAAATACCTTAAAAAGTACATTTTTATGGAAAACTAAGAACTTTTCATTTTTAGTCAGGCAAATTTAAATTAAACATTTCAGGTAAATGGTTTGTAGATTTTAGAAATTTTGGTTTTCAATTGTGCGCTCCCTGAACGTCTTATTATACTTAGAAGAGTTTTGAAAACACAGTGGACATCATTTTGAACCTACCAGATGGGCAGCAAATGTTTACTACAGATAACCGACCGCTCCCTCAATCGGCATTCAGGCCATGTCATCAGCCAGTTGCTGTCAGTTTAATTTTCTTGTTGAAATAGTCGTCAGTTAGTAAATATGTTTACAATGGTGCCAGTATAATATATATATATATATATATATATATATATATATATATATATAATCAAGAGCTTTGTCTAGATTGGTCACTTATAGTCAATGAGTACCTAAGATGTGAAAAATATTATTTCCACTAACTTCTTAAAGTTCTATAGTTTCTTAAATTTCTGGTCAACACTACACAAAGAAACTCTTGTCCAAGTGGACCAAATTGAGCACAAATTTGTTTACAGGAAGTTGAAAGTAAAGCAAAATTAGCTTTTGAAACATCTGAGGGACATGCTATATAATTAAGAGAAATAGATGGCCTTTTGGAAACTGTAAGACAATAAATCTATGACATTTTGCAACATATTTTGTATAATGCTTCACAATTTTGAGTGTATAGCTGTAATATGAGGTTAATAATGATATTCGGTAAATTTTAAGAGTTATAAGAAATGTTATAATCTTTTAAGGATCTCAAGGTTTCATTTGGACATCTGAAGATATTTGTGTGATGTTATGGTGTGAACATAGGGTTTGATGTAAGTGGAGCAAACTTGTTTGAAGGTTGCAGAATCGTTATAACCAGACTCTATAACCCAAATTAAAACTTTGAGATCAAACACAGACCCATGTAAGCAAAATAGTTTCATTTTTAAAATATTGGTGTAAAATAGATGGTTTATGAGAAGTAAATTTGGCGTTCGTATTATCGGGACAGCTTTGTGTTAGAAATGAAGATTGTTCTAGGAGTAGCTTAAAATGTAAAACCAAGCACAACAAGAGTTGTACTTCATTTTATGAATGGTAACTATCCAATTATAATTCCCAAAAGCCCTTTTCAGTAGTAGTTATTTAGTTTAGTACTCTGTGACTGATTTGCCTTAATGTGTACTTAATATCCTAGTGCTGCTTTGGTGTCATTATTGGGGCGAAATCTTAGTTTTGGAAACAAATAAAATAAAAATTATAAAGTTTACGCGAAGCCACTTGCTCAGTGAACCTTGTTCACATTCATCCGCATTTCCATTCGCTTCCTCAGTTTCATTTCATCTATCATGCACCTTAGAGCTAGATAAAGTATTCACTGCAATAAAAAATCGACATCTAGATTTTACGAAGGGAAAAAAGAACATTTTGGGCCCCCTCAATCTGGTATAGTCGTGCTGCTCGTTACCCTGCATTTTATCTTTGTTAATAAAAACCTCTCAGATCAGGCACTGATTATTCTTGTAAAAGTGAGAGGGGAACTCTGCGCTGCCCGGTCCTGTGCTAAACATCAATGAACGCATCACTTCAGCCAATGGAATTCGCAGGAATCACAAATAACAGATATATGTTCACTCCACGTGGAGTAAACAGTGCGTTATCTGAGAAGTATCTATTACCAAAGATAAATGCGTGGTAACGGTTCGAGCAGCGTGACTGTACTCATGTTTTCTTGTTGCTCGTCCTGCATCACTGAAGGATCGCTCTCAGATTATGCTGAGTGCTCGTGTTCTAATTTAAATAAGAAAGCCACACAGAATGACTAACAACAATACACAACTTGACATTTCTAACGTAAGCAAACTACTCCATTCGTAAGTAGAGCTTCACGGGTTACCATCCGTGCGATATTTATCAAATTTCTCGAGCTTTTCGGCCATGTTTGCTCTAAGACTTTTTTCAGTAAGCAACTTGAGCAATTTTATAAATATCGAACGGCTGGTAACCCGAGAAGCCCTATGTAATAATCATCGTCCTGAAAGCGACGTCAAATTTTACTCCATTCTTAATTTGATGTAGTTAGCATTTTCATACATGTATGCTCAAAGCAATTATAAACAAATATAAGTTAATGAACATGTAACAAATTTGCACTGCAACAAACTTATGATAAGTTTTACTCTGTTGGCACTAAGTTACTTTTATATGAGTGACTTTTCGAAAAATTGGGATTTATTTACATCATTCGAAAATATAAATGAGGGAAGCTACAGCAGCTTAATGAGACAATATAAGAAATTGATGAATATCTTCTTATTCGGACGGGTTTTAACAATAACTGAGGTGTGAAGCTGAACATAATCATGGCCACTATGTGACACCGGAATTACTGACAGCTGAAATTTATAGAAATGATGTCTGCACGTTAAAATCAGTACATAATCTAGAAGCATATCTTAATAGTTTGCTATGAGGTCACTAGCAATTTCCTTGGTAAGGGAAAAGGCAATTAGAATGAAGGCATTAGCGAAGTCAATTGGCTTAAGGTGTTTCAGAAATTGAGTTATGTCCAGCTATTGCAGATGTTGTTAGTGCACTCGGACAAAATTGTTAAGATTAGAAAGGAAACGGAATCCTTAGGATTGAGCAAATCAGAGTAAACATTTTCCCCTGTTAATTTCTCAAATTCGCGTCTTTCCCTTCGTATGCATTCAGCATTTTAGCACTGGAAATTTGTTGGAGAACGAGATTGGAGAGGGCCTCGAAGTGACGCAAATCATTTCAACATCCGTAATACACATACATATGTACACATATATACACATACATACAATATATACATATATACATGTGCTCGCCTCGGTAGCGTAGATGGTAACGTGTCTGCCTCACGTTCAAGAGGTCCTGAGTTCGAATCTCGGTCAGGGTAAGTTACCTGGATAAGGTTTTGCCGGGGTTTTCCCTTATCCTTCAAGACGAATGTCGGGTAACTCTAAGCTCTATGGACCCTGGGCTCATTTGAACATCATTTCACCAATTCCATTCATTGTCCGAAATAACTTAACGTTGGAGGACGTAAATTAGAAGGAAAAAAGAAAGCTTGCATGGATATATGTATTCACACATATTGCCACTTATAGGCAATGTGCTTCATCCATATGAGTGATACGAGATTTCACTGGGAATATGGGCTTTGAGATCTCCTAATACCACAAAAATATAGAAAAACTCTCTGCATTTAAGGAGTTCTCTATGAGGAACATAAAATAAAATAAAAAAAAAAACCGTAGACTCAAAATTTATGTGAAAAGCTCCCACGGATGCAATACGATAATTTCATGAATCATTTATCTTAAAATGTACTCTTAGTAAGGAAAATGCTTCATTTCTTGTTTTATTCTAAAAATGACACATTGAAAAGACAAATAAATCTCAAATGCTCTGTGAATAGTAAAAAATGAAAAATGACAAGACATAAAAACTTGCTTCATGGAAATGCAGAGTTGATTCTTATACCTATACATATAATTCAAGTAATTTATAGCATTAGTAAAACGTATTCTCTATAGTACTATAGTAAGTTAGGTGTACTCCTTAGAAAAATTTCGTATCGGGTTTAAATGTAAAGTATATATGACGAGGCCTCCTTAATCCCCCTCTAAAATAACATCAAATCAAGTTTTGTAAAAAGGTATCACGGATTCGTCTGGCCTTCCAGCTTAAACCAAACTGCATATCACAATTTAAATTCTTTATTGACTTTCTCAAAAATTACTAAAATATATTTTATAAAAATTCCATAGTTTTACTACATTATCATTACATGAAATGCACATCTTGAATTGTATGGGAATGATCTCTTAGACTTCTCCTTCCAGATGACTTTTGAATAACTGGTAAATCGTAATAATCTTACTGTATAAAACGTAGATATCCTTAAAGCATATAATTTATGTCACGTATCTAATTTTGTAGCTAGTTATCTTACTTGTTACTGATTGTTATTGGTTTTAATTTTCCAACACTGTCCATTATTCGAATAAAAGTCATTATTCTTTCTATTCTATTTCTAGGAATGAGCATACTTTAACAATATTGTTGCATGTTTCTCATGTATAAATATTTAGAGTTTAAATACCTGTAAAATGTTACGTTGAGGTCTAGATATGCAAGTATCTTATTAACAAAGGGTGCAAATCATACTCCGGAAACTGACATTGCAGGAACAGATCGTATGATTCTTCGGGAATCATGCCCTTCCGTCGCACACCGGTTTAACTCAATGATGCTACGAAGAATATAGTCAACTGTAGTGTCATCGAATTTCAGATTTAAAGGGCTTTTTTATTTCTTTTTTGGCTTGGAGGAGACAATTTATAGACGTGCTATTAGAAATCTGCAAACACGACGGTACATAAGTTGCCCTAGTTCTTCCAACAGAGAACTTAGGACTTTAGGAAATTCCGTAAAGGTAACACCAGAAGCTGTGATCTCTGACCATCCCTTTTTTCTGCTCTTATGGTTATGTGTTATCAACAACCTAATTAGGCGGGATTGGGATTTCATTGCGGAGGGGATTCGGTATGTAGGCCATTGTTCCTATGCCCCCAAGTGGGGATACCCCCGGGAGGAATGATGAAGCGAAGGAGACAGAGGGCGGCCGACCCAAGGAGCCACGACAGTAAAGAGGGCAGGGTTGCTATAGTTTACTTGGATAGAGACCTTCCCCGACAGGCCAGGATAACGAACTCGCTCCCCTACAGCGGGACGGTACGAGCCCAGCAGCCGAGCCCTAGTGGTCCCACGCAGGCGATCCAAGCCCCAAAGGTCCCTGGCTGGCGGTCCCGAAATGGTCCCAGCAGAGGAGTGGAGACCGGCAACCAACTTGCCAGAGGAGGAAGTAGCTTTCCTCAGAGCATATCATCCCGCCATGCACCGCCGAGACACCTACCGACAGTTCTACCCTGAAAGAGACCACCAGATGTGAGATGATATGTAATGATAATGGAGATTAAATGGAGTACAGGAAATTCGGGGGATGTAATTAACCTACCAAAGACCTGGGAATACCCCCGAAAAAACCCATGGGTCAAGTAGGTCGGCCACGGGAATCGAACCCGGGCCTCCCGAATGCGGGCCACAGACAAACTGCCTGAGCCATCCTATTCGGTTAATTACGTGGAATAAAATCTTTTTCAAAGGTAATAACAGAGATACGAGTATACTCCTGTAGCTGCACTTAATTTTCAGACAAGTTAAATGGTGGCGGCTGTATCGCTTCATCGTAACACTGTATTTTAAACTGAAGGTATTTCATATACTCACTGTATCTATAAGGAAATGTGTAATATAGCCACTTCTATATATGGTTATCTCAGTAAACATCAAGTATATATAAGAGTAAGCCTTTTAAAAATACTTCGTTGAAAGTTAAGAGACTGTCCGGTGAACCTAACATATCAATTATTTCCACTCGCGAGAGACTGTTAAAGCAAATAAACATTTGAATGCTGGGAACGCATGTTAAAAGCATTCAAATAAACTTTGGTTGTTTAATTTGTGATTATTTCTAGGCAAAGATGTATAATGAAGTAATGATAGGAAAATATTCATATGTATAAAATAGTATAATATAGCACAACCCATTTGTGAATTTCTTATGGGAACAGGAATTCATATTAATATAGTGAAAGGAATTTTAATTTGTTTTCTATCACAATCATAATAACCGGAATCGGTATTTCATTCCAGTCAGTAATTGGATATGAGATCTCAGCGTTAATACATACTTTGAGGATCCCTGTGTACAAAAAGCGCACGTATAGAAAAAGGTTCGCCTCCCACATGCGCCCGTGTGTATGTGTGTAAGCATATGTGAACAGCTAACTGAAAATGAATCGAACCCAGTAAGTACGAAACTGTATATTTATATTCAGTTTCTACCAAAGATGTGACATAGAGATTTTTAAAATCTTTAGTTGTCTCACAATGGCTCTAGCGTTTTTCGTTAACCCTACGTCGGTCGCGCCTTAATTTCGACATGGTCGGTCACGCGGAATTTAGCAGCCGCCAATAAAATTGTAACTACTTTTGTTGACCTTTTAAAATGCATATAATTATTTTTTAAAAAGTTCATTCATTTTTTTATTTTCGTCTTTAATCTTAATAATATTAATTGTACGAGGGCTCTTCAATAAAGAATGATCACCTTTTTTGACTGATGTGTGTGCAGGTACACCATGCTGATAAACTATTCCATGAATATCAAAGAAAGAGACGACCACTTTTGCTTTTTGGGGGGTTGGTGATGAAGGAGATTTCCACACTGAGCTTCGCTGTTTGCTCTCAGGATCAAAATGATGTAGCCAAGTTTCATCAGCAGTGATTACGTGTGTTAGAAACTCCGGATCTTCCTATAACATCAATTTTAACTGTATATTACCTCCATTGCAGCGGTAGGCGATACTGAACATGTCTGAATTTGCCCAGTTCTCACAGGCAGGAACCAGGAGTACCAACAATGAAACTACTACGGCGTAGTTTCACATTAAGCCAACAGAATATAATGAGACTGAATTTTAGTGCGAAAACTTATGACGGTAAAAAAAGTTATGATCATTCTTTATTGAACAGCCCTCGTAGATTAACACAAACGACAGTGTATTGTTAAGAAAAAGGCAGCAAATATTAAATTATAGTAGGAAAGAATAGAACAACATATTACGTGAAAATAGAGCATAGACAACAATTTTACCTATTATAGCACATGATAGTTATATATTTTCTCCTTTTTTACCTTTGTTTTCCTGTTTCATATTATACTATTTTTCCAACTCCAAATCCGCAAACGATTTATGCCATATCATTGTACCGTGTTCCAAGCAAAAATACTTTTTGCACTTCCTAGATTATATGAACTTGTTCTACGTGTAAATCTAGGCTCACGATGCTTCACCCAGTTTGTATTTCCATCCCTACCTAACTAGAATCAGACACCCAAAATGACAATAGGTTCACCTTCTGTGTCACCTTCCTCTGTGACAGAACTTTGTTCTCTTCTCTCAGGTAGAAAATTATCTGCATCGGTATCAAGTCTTCTTCATTTGTTCATCTAGTCCCTACATCGACTTCGTCGCTCTGTAGTAAATGAACGATTAATTCTAAGTCATTTGTGTTGCTTGGACCATCTCTCTTACGCGTTTCAGACATTGTAGGGAGAATGGACGAGTCCGGTCAGGTGGCCTCCGATAGATGCGAATGCTGAAATTTGCAGTTCGTGTAACCCAAATCATAATGGCTTAGCAAGATTAAGCAATGCATTTCCAGCCAAGAAGGTAATAAGAGCTGTGGCGTTTAAAATTCAAAAACCTAAAAGTGGTGCGGGGAAAACAGACGGCTTTCTGGATGCACCGAGACCAACGAAGGGTTAAAATCAAATTTATTTAACAAATTGGCAAGAAAAATAAGATATAAATATCCTGAATGACCTAGGAACAGCTCTTCAAGCCTCTTTATTCGGATAATCTTTGTACAACTTTGTATGATTAAACAAGAGCGAGGGAAAAGCTACATACCTAAAGCATTTAGATCTCTTCAAAAACCATAGTTTATTTTAGCTTTACCCATTTCCAAAATATCCGTTATATAAATTAATTGCTCTTTCACACTAGCCGTGTGTAGGACGTTCTATTTCACTTAGAGTCACTTTAACACCTGGGCTTAGTTCGGGCCACTACTAGGTGGAAATGGAAATTAATTGACTCAGACTGGAAAATTCTAATGCTACAGTGCTTTCATAGCTAGTCCTACACACTGATAGGACAACTATTTCCATCAATTGTACCTAATTGTGGTCTGAACTATAATGTCCGGGCCTTAAAGTACTTAAAGCATAGTAAGTTGCCATTAAGGAAGTTGTCTCATGTGTTAATGAGAACTTATATAGGTTTACCAGGAAAAACACGAGTCAGTTGGAGATTCTAATGTCATGCTGGCACACAGGCCATACTAACTGAATAGTTAAGAGCAGCCAGACTGAGAACGGAACATCCCTGGTTCTGAACCCCGGCTATCGTATTGAATTTTTCAGTCTTATACTACCCTTTCATATAGGTTAGAATTGGTTTGCATTTTCAACACTTTGAATTTTAAAATTACTACCATAATTCATTTGTTCTTTTTAGGTGGGCCCTGTCGCTATTCATTTGTTCCCTTGCGATGTCTTGCAAACAGAAGATATGAAATATCCAGGGTAAGACAGAGCGACCCGGTTTTAAACCTTTAAATTAGATTCACGTTCCCCTCTTCACTTTTACCTTCAGCGAAATGTGTAACGAACCTATTTATGCAACTATTTCTCGATGAACATGAAGGAGACAGAAAAATAAGCTGTAGAAAGAGAGCTATATCAGAAAGAGAACTACATGTGAACGTAATACAGATT
Organism: Mantis religiosa; assembly: GCA_030765055.1. Classification (NCBI taxonomy): domain Eukaryota; kingdom Metazoa; phylum Arthropoda; class Insecta; order Mantodea; family Mantidae; genus Mantis; species Mantis religiosa. The sequence goes on along the minus strand of JAUKNK010000225.1, from coordinate 46,893 downwards.
TTTGAAAGCGCAATATAAAACCGTAGTTCGAGTCATATTATTTTTTACCATTAATCTCTACGAAGCGATATTCCACATTTTTACCACCTCTCAACATTTCTTTCGTTTTATCGTCTCCCTATAACAGCAAATTTCTTTGCGATCGTCATTTTTTTTTCGCTACAGATGCTCAAAGCCTCACCAAAACAGTACGAAACAACGAAGAAAGGTGAGGAAGCAGTTTGGTAATTTAATTAAGTAATTTTTGTTGTATTTATTTATTGTAATCGTTAAATATTTTCTTTTAGTATACGGTATTTAATTAAATCTCACTCTAGTTTTGATTTTCTCTAAACAAGATAGAGATATTACTACTGATAATGGAATATTTTGTATTTACAATTACAAAAAGTTAGTATTACATTAGGATATTTTAGATCCGGTTCATTTTGACCTTACAGGACCCCACAAGTAGCGCCACTGAGGTGAATGTTGAAACACCCTGTGACGTAGAAGGTGCTGCTTATATACACATAGAAGGAGTGAAGGGATTGGGGGAGGGGATTCTTTTGAAGCTTTTATGAATGTGTGTGATGTAGAATACAGTGTATCAAGCAATGCAGTAGGCACTGGCGAGCTCCCCCTCCGCGGCGGGCAGTGACATGCTGCTGTTTTCTTTTCATTTATGAAAAGCACTGACCGACTGGCTGACTAGCTCTTTTATTCCGATTCGGTTTGGTGAGCGCAGTTTAGGTACAAGAAGAAGGGAGAATTGAAATGGATGTGCTTTTATATAGCTATTAAAACGCTCGTCGTGCTGGAGGTCCAGAAGACCACCACAGTATAGACAAGTGACAGTAGAAGGGGCTTTTATGTCTTAGTCGGCGGCATGTTTTGAGTAGCCTTGCATGAGGGGATATCCTTCCAGCTGAGAGGGGTTAAATGTAAGCGAGGGATATTAATGAACAAGAACTTCCAGTCTTTCATTTCATTTGAGGTATGCAATGAAACAAATTGTATAATTACTGTGCTGAAGCTATGTAATCAGTTTGAGATCAACTATCCAAATAATGCCAATGAAGAGACAGATGAGAGTAGAGTAGAGTTCGTTGCCACCACCCTTCCCTTCATAAAAGTCGATATATATCAAGGTTTAGCCATATAGATATCGGAATATATTCCTCATGTGAAGTAAATCACGTGACGAAAGCTGGTTCCGCTGTACTGCTGTAAATATTGCAGTTGCAAAGTCGTCTAATTATAACATCCACATAAATTCTCTACTACGTGTTTATAGTAAGTACAATTGGAATATTAATACAACAAAAATTAGAATAACAAATTCGATACGCGTATTTTCCAAGAAATTTATCCAAAGAGGCTCCTGAGCCCAAAAAAAGGAACAATTTTAAAACAAACATTCAAGTTTGTGTTGTCTGTGAACAACAGAACTTAAAACGAAAAGTCCAATAAATACGAAACTTGATAGAGTCAAAGTGAAAAATGCAATCAATGGCTGAGATTTGAACCACGGATCTTCTGATTTCCATCCAGTCGCTCTTACCTATTGAGCTAACATGGCCAACGTGCCGTCATGATATTAAATTCTCCAATTCTCTGGTAAACCACAAGGAGCTCTCGCATTCGAGATACACCGTTTGTGGCTGCTTACTATTGTAAGTACTTCAGTTCCACGCTTTATCATTAAACTCTTATTATTAGTTAATTCATACAAATTAATCATTTCTTCTCACTATCCGTGTATAGGCCAAGGTTTTGGATAGATAGAGTGAAACTGAAACATTCAATGCTATGACCGGGATTAGTTGTCTTTTGCTAGAATAAACATACATGTTCCATTTTTAAAAAATCAACTTGGTGTTTGAAGTGTTACCTTTTTACATTTATAGAGTTTGCATACCTTCTCATTGTGTAAGCCCCTGATATAGGTACATTCCTGGCCAGTTGGAATTTTCATATTTTGTTTCATTACGGAGATATTTGAGCTCGTAGAGTTAGTTGGGACACCCTGTATATTTACTAATTTGTTTGTAAACGGCAACTTCTAGATTGTGGAAGCTGAAAGATAAATGTTTGCATCATCGTCGTCATCATCATCATTTATTATTATTATTATTATTATTATTATTATTATTATTATTATTATTATTATTATTATTATTATTATTATTATTATTATCATCATCATCATCATCATCATCATCATCATCATCATCATCATCATCATCATCATCATCATCATCATCATCATCATCATCATCATCATCATCATCATCATCATCATCATCATCATCATCATCATCATCATCATCATCATCATCATCATCATCATCATCATCATCATCATCATCATCATCATCATCATCATCATCATCATCATCATCATCATCATCATCATCATCATCATCATCATCATCATCATCATCATCATCATCATCATCATCATCATCATCATCATCATTATCATTATTATTATTATTATTATTATTATTATTATTATTATTATTATTATTATTATTATTATTATTATTATTATTATTATTATTATTATTATTATTATTATTATTATTATAATCATCAAGGGTCAAGAATTTGCTGCACTTCGTATCACTTACAAATATTTCCACATCAATAGCAGTTTGTCGATAGCTGCCTCTTCCAGCAGCTGCACTTCTACACATTCCTTCCGTTATTACTTTCCTCGGTCTCTGCTTCGAATATAAATTGGCTCCTGTGAATCCGTGAAAATGTAGAAAAAGGGAGATTTCTCTTCCCCTTATTCGCATTTCAAGACCACCTCATGTTCTTTCGCATTATCGGATAGCAGTCTGAAGGAGAAAAGGGAGAAACCTTAAAAGGGAGGTGTGTCTCAGGGTCAGAGTGAAATTAGCCATTAAATCTGTAAAATGGAAGAGGGGTAGGCCAGGACAAGATAGTAGGGAGACCATAAGGAAGGGCGGAAGAAGAGACACGGGAAGAAACTGTGGCAAACTCACTGAGAGCGACCCGCCCAAAAAGCTGTAAGATACTCTATAAATAACGAACGTTTCTACTCCAAGGCAAAGCAAAGCTGAGGGCAGAAAGCTACCTAATGCATTTTGGAAGCCGTTAACTGCTCTCTCAAAATTAATGTTATTGCGTATTCCTTCCGCTAATCTATTCACAAAAATTAATAGTTACTCTAGGGAAGTAACGTAAGAAAGAAAATTCAAATGAGACAAATATACTATAGGTAAAATTGTGTATGAAAATGTCATGTCTCATGTATCGCAGCTACATTAAAATTCCATTAAGAGGGTCTTAATTGTTTCGCTGTAATAATAGATTACAACAACATAAATTAATCGAAACCTTATCCAGTAACTTGCCCTGACCGAGATTCAAACTCGGGACCTCCTGAACGTGGGGCAGACACGCTACCATCTACGCTATCGAGGCGGGCTTTCGGTTATTCTTTTTTTATTCTAAGGATTTTGATTAAAGCGTATTAGTTAAGATATTTGCAGATCATATAAAATACAGGTATATCTTAAATTTCCGAGGCGTCTATGAACTCTTTTAATTCTGAATGACTATTTTTTGCAATTTTTAAACCGTAGCAGATAAAAATCTTATTATATCTAAAAAAATATAGATTTCGTTAAAGTAGACAAATTATGTCAAATAAAACATATTTGTGAAGTTAACCATTTGTGAATTTTTAAATAAAGAAACTTTTTGGAACTGGCACGTCATTATTTGTTTTTCTCCTCGTATTTATGCAAAGGAAACACATTTAAAGGTCACCACATCTTATGTCTTTTACAATTCGATTTGCTGTATTCTCCAACGCAAGGCTTAAATATAAATTGACAATTTATATGGATTGACAACTAGTGGATAGAATAAATACTTTCCGAAAAATAATTTGTAGAAGAATGATGCATATTTCTGTAGCAATAGTATGGATGCCAGCTGTATCTAAATAAAAACACCTCGTTAAGAACGTGCCCATTCCTAGTAAACAAAACTCTTGTTGAAGCAAATACGTCATGAAGACGCATTCGTTAACAAGCTCGGTGAAACGAGCATTACCGAAACAGGTTGACCTTAAACCAGTCAAACAGTAGAAAGTAGGAATGTCAGAGTAGCAGCAGAATATTTCCAAACTTTTCTGTCCTTATTACTTGAAAGTTGCAGGCAAGTTAGAACAATGACAGTTGGAAAGCCATCATTATATGTTGTAATGAAGGTGATATTCACATTCCATTGGATATCTGTGTGCTACGGTCACTATCTGCAGATCAGACATTCCTGTACCTGTCGAAACGAAATGCTTTATTACTGGTCTTTTTATTGCTTGGATAAATGTTTGTATCAGATATGAGAATCAGGCGCGCAAGTGTATGGCTCTCACATCCTGCAGGCAACGGAGGCCCAGTGTTGATAAATGGCGTCCAGCCATTCATCATGTTCCTGACACGACACTGATTCCTCTCGCCGTCACAAGCCATGGACGTCGTGGCCCTCCAGCCTTGCACGATTCTTCTAATGGAGTGGAAAATTCGTGGCGGGTGTTGTTTTGTTTCTGGGGGATTGACTGACTGCACACACTCCGATGCGCGGGGTGACCCAACACATCAACAACAAATGATCAACGGAAAAAAAATGACGTGGCCGGAAAATATGTTGGAGCGACGCCTGGAGAAAGAAATTACTGTCGTTCATTTCACCACCCTAACAGCGTTAGGTCATCTTGCCTTTATCAGATGCCCTTCCACGAACCACGTGAACAACTGTCACAAAAAGTGTAGGAATCCATAAAGGGGCGCCAAGCCTGTTAGAGTATAGTCCATTTTATAATTAGACTGACATCCCATCTAAGTTATAAAGCAATACCAATTACCGTCACATGATTTACTTTAATTCGGGAAGATATTCTAATGTCTCTGGTTGGCTAAAGTTAGGTGTGATTCGATTATTAGATGGAGGCGGAGTAGCAACGTATTCTACTCCAACCATTAAAGGATGCGACAGTGACTCTTAGGTAATAACGTGTGCATAAATGCAGTCTGGATTGTGCATCAAGCCACCGGTTTGTTTTATTCAGTATGGTGCATTATGCATATTAATCGTATTAAATATGATCGAGAGAGCACGTGAGGTGTCCTACTTTGTTTTCCGGCTTGTATGTGGAAATTTGTTTCTAGGCAAGATTATTTCCCACTCTCCCCAAATTCTGGAAGTAAGAAGAATCTTTGACTTGGATATTTTTTTAAGTTACGTCCTCCAACGTTAAGTCATACCGGACGAAGAATGAATCGGTGAAAGGATGGTCAATGAACCCAGGTTACAGCTAAACTACATTCGTTTTTCACGATAAGGGAAACCCCGATAAAAGCCTTTTTGTAATTTTACGTCCTCCTAAGTCATACCGGATGATGAGTGGAATGGGTGAAATGATGCTCAAATGAGCCCAAGGTCCATAGAGCTTAAGGTTACACGACATTCGTCTTTCAAGATAAGAGAACACCCAGGAAAAAACCTTATCCAGGTAACTGACCCTGACCGAGAATCGAACTCGGGACCTCTTGGACGTGAGGCTGACTCGCTACCACCACGCTACCGAGGCGGGCTACCCTGACATATATTCGAACTCAGGATATTTTGAACGTGAGGCATACACCTTACCATCTACCCTACCAAGGCGAGTACCTACGGTTATTAAGTGTGTTCTTTAATGTATAAACTTTCAAAATCCACTGTATAGAATCTATGTAATATGTCCCTACTCAAAGGCCATCGATTTAACCTTTGCCGTTAAAGACGGAGTTTATACGGAACAAAAGATAAATGAATAATGATGCTTGAACCATGAAGAAAATTTTTTCCTACGGTGCTCTGTCATACGTAGGTACAATACTGCAAAGTTTTAAATGTGTATTAGTTTTGTAGTCCGAGTGAATCTTACAGAACCACCATTGAAACAAATGTAAAAGCTCACTGCCGTTGTTGGAAGTCGGTTCTGCGATATTTTAAAGTTCTTGGTACTCTGTCCATCTGTAACCTGAGGTAAAATATGGAAAAGTAATAAAATTCAGCCAAGAAAATAACTACATAAGGAGATAAGCAAAATATTAGTAAGAATAAACGTAGTGACATAATAATAAAAATTAAATCTTTACGACAAGAAATTCCTACGCAGTTGAAAGCTCATTAAAAGGGCGATACAGTTACTATCAATTGGAGAATACAGAGATATTACAGCACACAAAATTGGCTATTAATGACAGGATAATTTAATAAAGCACTGTTGACATTATGCTTTTTACTTCCTTATAACAAGGCAGAGGAAAAATGTATTCCATTCAAAAGTTCTGCCTTAAGATTTCACCATAACTATTCGCTTTGGGCCACCTTACCCAAAACGCGTGTGTATGTTTGGTATGTATGTGTGTTTGTGAATAGGATTATACAAAGCGAAAAGTCGGATAAATGGCAAACTTAATGCTCAAATTCAGTATCTTCCATGCAACACATAAATTTTCAACAAATCGCTAATCACAAGTTAACACTTTACACGGAATGTTTTTCTAAATTTTCTACTTTCTCTAAAGCTTTCTAACAATTTTATTTTTTAAATTAAATAGTTCTTATTAAAACTTTTGTATGGCAAATAACATATATTTGTTTGAATTTCAGGGAATTAGCCTATAAGCTGCTTTATATTCAGAAGGAATTTTATATAATGTATAACTAGTATATGTTAAGCGTTAGACAAGGAACTATTATGATTATTTATATCTTTGAATTATAGGACATACTAAAAATTGCTCTTTTTGACATATAAACTATTTATGAGGTATGGCTCTTAATGGTTTCAATTGTTCAATACTTTGTTATTCCTATCATGTGGTGTTGATATTCATTTGTTTCTATGTATTGCATAAAATAGTGAGGAGTTTTTACATATTATATTTGATATTCATTTGTACAGTTTCCATTACATTTTCACTACAATGACTTTGACATCTGAAGCGATATATTGGCGAGCAAAGAGTTCCACTTTCCGCTACAGTTTGATACAATAATGTTTAGCTCAGGGTAAAGCAATGAGGTTTCTCACAGGGTATGCGTGGATATGTGTGAGAAGGATGGTTTTAATGACACTGGAATACCCGTTTCAAACTGGTTTAATGACTGCTTCTTTTATTATTACATTAAACTCGAAGTTGCTGTCCAAGGATTACCAATATCACTGCTTACAGTTACTGAAGGCGGAATGCTCATTACTCGATAATACTTAATTAGTTACGTATAAACTGACAAATATCTTTTCTCAACACTTCTGGTCTGTCCTCGACCAAGACAGAGGAAGTGGACTGCCCTAATAGGCTCCCAGCCACGAACTGAATGACCATAGATGCGCGCGTGGGTGTACATGTGACTTTCACTTTCTGGAAGCACGCTTTTCACAAACAGATTCCCTTTGTAACTATTTTGTCATGCCATTATTAAGGGTCCGAAGAATAGCCCATTCAACAAACTCAAGTGCTACCCTTTAGAAATCTGCTAAGGACACTGTTTCTTACATTTCTTTTGTTATAACAACTCAACCAACTGCACCTGTTCGTGCCGTAAGAAACATACAAGACTCCTTTGAAATCCATCATGATTCTTTACTTATTGCAATCCCTTAATTTCGGTATCACATCTAACAAGCACTAATGCATCCTGTACAAATATATGAAATTGCTGACCTAAGATTTACTCGTTGACTCAGGTCCCCTGGCCATAAGCCTTTGGTTTTCCTGAGCAGCTTGGTGTCATTTCTTCTTGACCTTCGCTTCTTTTACCCTAATCCACTTTTCTCTTATGTAAGAACTCTCCTATACATATATTTTACTTTTCACTCATCCGCGTTAACATGCATAACTCAACTACCTCTTTGCACACACTGTCCCATTTCTTATCCCATATTTTTCTCCTGCAATTTGTTAACTCCTTAAATTCTACCAGGTATTGAAGAGTGCTCTCTTCATCTCCACAAAATTCACATATCCCTACCCCATTACTTCTCAACCCTTTCATATATATTCTTCCTACTCTCATCCATGCTATGCCTTCTCTTCCAGTATTGTCACAATGATCTATATATTTTTTCCCTACCCCATTCTGTCTATAATTGCTTATAAAATTTCAAAGATTTCTTTTCTTCAATATTTTCCCACACCTCTTGTCTATGTCTTGTACTCTGGTTCTCACTTCCTTCCAAAAACCGCTATGATTTGACTCCTCTGCTCTGCATAAATTTCCCATGCCTATCTTCGATACCATTTCTTCCAATTCCGACCACCAACTATTTGTGTCCTTAATGCTTTTCTGTTGCTTCATGCACTGATTCAATAATTACCCTTTCTCCCCTTTATTGCACTTTTACCAGAATTTCATTATTCTCTCTATTATTATTCCCCTCCTTTTTGTATTACCCAACTCTAGTAATGCCACCTCTCTTTGTGCCGATTTTGGCAGCCCTAGTAGTTCTTTGCAAAACAATCCATACATCTGGTCTGGTCTCTGATGTGCCCCATACCTCCACTGCATACTGTAACTTTGTGGGTTCGTAGAATTAAAAGGCCTAGTTGCAGAAAGTAAAAAATCTCCTTTATTTTCGTCAAAATACACTATTCAATTCTCACGTAAGAACATTAAATCACATATACGCAGTCTTACAAGGTCGATCACAATAACAGTGACAGCAGATTACATCTTTAGCTCTCGTTACAACACAGCTGGCTATCTCTCATTTCACAACTACTCTCTTTGGGAGCCGTCTCGTCCTTAAGTACCTAATTCGTAACTCTAGATGGTTCTGAAGTCAGCCAGAAGCCGAACAATCTCTATCAGTCCAGAATTTTCCAAATCATTCTATCACATTCTACAAGCGTAACTTAATCTCAGCCGGCGAGGCCTTTACCTCTGTTATCGCTGCCCGCCGGTGCCCGCTTACAATAATAGCACCGCTCTCATTAACTGCTCACCAAGGTTCATTATTACCATGGAACTATATCCGCCGACTGTCCTCTTATTGCTCCGAAACTTTAATGCCCGTGCCGCGACAATACATTGTTCTGGCTTCAACGACCGCTTCATACATTCTTTCTAAACATCTAACTGACATCTCCAGCTTATGTTTACATATTCTTACCCCTGACATTGCCGCCCTGCCATTAGCTATCATTACATCTATAACAAAATGCATAATGCAGATATATCCTTTAAGTTCAGTTAAAATGAAGCAGGGGAGAGAGAATAAACCTTCGAAACCGAGTGAAGTGACGCTGCGGTAACATGTATATTTCAGATTAGCAAGGTTGCTGTTTAGATTCCCGTCGACGGGCCATTCTGCAACATTTCAGACTTTTATAGTGAGCATTGATGCTTATTTTATATTTAATTGTGAAACGATAGTCAGATCTTTAAAAGGTGGGTCATTATATGCAGATTTTGAAATTCCATTTCATGCTTCACCATGACAAACAAACGAATAACGTTTTAACTCTTAACAGATTTTAATGCTGTTGAAAATTCAAATAAATAACTACGAATATCTCAGAAATACTTAACTCAAAACATTTTGATAGGTATTTCATATTTTAATGACATCTATAATTCAACTTAATATATTGTATTTGTCATAAAAATGACTTAAACATCTGACATAATCAAAACCGTTGCAACGGTATAATTGTGCAAAAGGTGCGTGGAAGGGATGATTAATTACTCTCATCTTTGTTGATGATCCAGAAGAGTTCTTGCAGATGCCTCCGCGCTCTGGAGCAATGAGTCTTGTCTCTGGTCGAGGTATCGGAGTGAAAATTATTTTATACTGTTATGGTTGAAAATAACAATTCCTCTCGTTTAAATACCTTGGAATTTATTCCGCAAAACCATTAATATAATCTATTACATTTTTAAATTTCGTTGATTCTGTCCTTTCACAAAACAATTATTGTTGCATCGTTGCACTTGTAGAACGACACCGAAAAATGTCTTACTCCGACGATGATCTTGTGCAGAATGATGCCAATCTGAATGAATATTCTGGATTCTCTACGCACGATGTTTCTAGAACATATAAATTACTTCTATCCGATTGTTTACGTCACAACATTACGTAATTACTTTATTGTAATAACCAATAGGAAAACTCTTACGTAAGTTGTATCAGTCTGTAGCCTAGCCTATTTTACATTTCTCATTTTATATTAATCACAATTTCCAGAAAAGTCCAGAAAAAATTCTTAAGTGTTTGAAAACATTTTATCATTAGTATATTTGAAAACATTTTATCATGTATTATATCAATATAATACAATGTCTTCTAGATAACTGGTAAATAAATAAAAGATAAGGACTGCAACTCTTTTCTTCTTTAATCATGTTGAAATGACGAACACTGCTCTGTAACCTTAAAGACGACAGACTGACTCCTAAGCTTATTGAAAGAAAGCACATAAAAAAGATCTTGCCACCTTATTCTTTCAGAGACTGTATTCCTCCTGCGTGCTCCAAAAAGATAATGATGGCCAAAAAGAAACCATAGCGGTGCAGGAGATGAAAAACAAAAGGTACCGGATTAAAAGTAATAAGTTGCAAGTAATCATTCACCGGTGTCAACCTCGTCCGGACATTTGTCTTGATCGTTGTGGGGAAGGGCGTGATTAACTTCTGTTGACAAACCGAGCTCGGACACCCTGCCGCGTAGTATCATCAATAAGAGAGGGTTACTGGGAGGTTCTCAACCACACAATAGAGCTACAGGTTCCTAACCCCGCCTCCACAGGTACACTCGCTTCCTTCATCCAAAAAAACTTGTCTCATCAGTCTTCGGCACATCTAGCTAATTGCTTCTTTTTTGTGCACGTTTAAATGTGTTGCAAATGCCTAAGATTCTGTAGCAACGCTCCCCCATATAAGTTCAGTTGTTCTAATAACCACCTGCGGTAAATGATGAAACGTTGTTCATCTCATCTTAGTTAATATTGTGAGAGCATCATCTACTCATTTTTATCCAGTATTTTCTGTCTCCAATCACTGATGATCACTCCAACTCTTCAGTCATCCCAATCTCTCTGTTTTGTATCATTTCAATTGCACTAGACTTATATGTTAATGCTAATTTTTCCTTGTTATCATTCCGTTGACAGGTTTTCTTCCCCACTTACTTTACTTGACTGACTAATACTTTAGACACCGACCAGAGAAAACCCATAGTAAATGTCATATTTGTATAAACATAAGTAAAATAATTCAAATAAAGCAAATAGAGATTTGAAGAAAAGGTGAAATGAAAATGCATAACAAAGCTCAACTCAGGCATTTACAGACAATCCAATAATGGAATATTCTACCCCATCTGATTCTGCAGTGTCAGATTTGCGGTCAGTTTATCAAATTTTCATAAGGATAGAACACTCTGACCTGCGGATCGAACATTTACGCTGCAGGTTGAAACCAGAACTGCTCGACTATTCTCACTGGCAACGGTATATTATCGGTGTGCATTAAACAGGTTTAATCGTAAGGTTTACCCTATCAGCAGTGGATCCTCCCATTATGAGGTGATTATACGGACAATAAAAATCACTAATTACTCTCACAATCAGTACATTTTCAATCTGATATAAGACATAAAAAATGTCATGTGCAATGCAAGGTATGGAATAAAACAATGTTATGATTAGGGAACGGATTTTTAGATAAATTCATATTTTTACGTAATTTAATATTTTGCACGAATTAGTTATTATACTCTGTCTCACGCTAGTTTAATCCTGCTGTAAACAAGGCGGAGCTGACTCAACTTGCCACGTGTTAGACGCTACATGCACACATATAAGTTTTGCAACAGTAGCAGTATAATTTGTAGAGCTAAATTCCAGACAAATAGAATTGGGTCACACACTAATTTATTAAATCTTTGAGTTGGAATATTAATAGAATCATGCAGTAACATAATGGTTACTTTACTATAACTAATTTCCGTCCCCGCTTTTGAAATTTAATTTCAAAATCTATCAACAATCGATGGAGAGTACATCCTGAAAAATTTGGCAAGTCTGTGTTAGAATTTACCGCATGCAAAACATTCTTTAGAGTCGGCGGTTCCTTGCTGAAAAAAAAAGTCATGAACTCTACTGCGTGTAGCACTTTTCGTAAAATCGTGGTACTTCTCCACGCGCTGTTTGCATTTATGCGATTTTCCCGGTGTTCTTAGAGTTCCGGATGTTTGCTGTTCCATTCTAACATTATGCACACTATAGTAGGTATAACGTATTAACAGGGCTTGTGGGCCGTGGTCCACTGGGCTCCTTCTTCATCTTCCCAGACGTTTCGTCTGCGGCTGCGGCAGACATCTTCAGTGGCAGTGCGATCGGAGTGTGCTGGCGGAAGTCTCAACAGCAACTGTGCTTTTTCCTCTTTGGGTCGCAGTATATATACAGGAAGCTGGCCGGAGAGCTGCCTGTGATTGAATGGGATTGCTTACTTGTACTATTTCTATATTTTAGGTTGTATGGTGTGATGCTGTTTTGGCGAAGCTAGCTTTGACTACCTTTGAGAAAGATAAATAATAATCATAAACAAATCAGGGATGCTAGGTATGTGGTAAAAGCAGACAAATGCGTCGAGCTGATAAAAATAGACAAATGCTAGGGAGGAGATAAAAATGTAGGATAAGCAGCCACAATTGGTTGAAGCACGTCGTTAATTAACATATTATTGGTCAAAAGTAGTGTGACACAGTAAGAATGCAACAGTCATGCTAATTAAGGAAGTGGTTTGTATTGCACAAGATAAATGTATTTCCTAGAACAGCAGCCAATAAGAAATGACTAGTGCACATGGGTGAAGAGATATCTGCGGATGAAGCAAAATTATATTGAACAGACTTTACGATAGAGCTCATATCCAATATTTATAGAATTTTCTACTCTTGGGAACCAAATTTCTGTAGCCACTGTATTCCTCGTTTGATTCTTGAGCCGTTTGCTTCATTTCTGCTGATGGAGTAGGTACTAGGTTTCGTTCGTTTCTGTGGAAACTGACGCAGGTCCCGGAGACCCCTGTTTGGTGGCAAAATAATATACTTCATATACCGTCAATAGAAAATTCAATAATACATTCTATTTTTAATCCATAATGTTAAAAATGATGATTGTTATGGCCTTTTTGATAAAATCAAAATTTTTGAAAGTTTCCACTAAGGGTAATGTTGGTATTCAACCAGTTTTTGTAAATTTCACTCCTTGAAAGCCAAAGATAGTGGGGTAGTCTGCACCTTCGAGCATACACAGCGTACTTCACTTTAAGTATTCTTCAATATATAACCTGAAAATGTGGATTTAGTAACAATTGCAATATTCGATGTAATTTAATTTTTTTAATTCCATTTCCCATGTTATTAAACACTTCGTTAATTTTTATTTGTGTTTCTTTTCGCACTTTTCGTTTTAGAAAGTAAAACATTACTCAATTTAAGTGTTCAAAATACGAATAATGGTGTAAAATAAAGGTTTCCTAAACATAGTTGAATATTTTTTTTGTTTCCTTTATACGTCACCTGTAACAACTTGGACCGATTGCCTAAGGAATAATTGCCTAAGGAATCTTTACAGTGCTTTTATTTCTTGGGTGGGTATTGTTTAGATTATTACTTTAATTTCTCACACAAAGCAAGAATATTCTAGAATGCTCTGTGAAAATTTCCAGCGACTAAAAGATAAGCGAAGCTTCTTGCTATTCTGTGAGTTAGTAAGGAGTTGTGAGTCATTTATGATGCGACAAAAGTCATTTTCTCTGAGTGAATTTGGGACAACTCCTGTAATATATAGCGAATACTGTAACCGCAGATAACAGAGGCTTTCTGCTTGACTCACCAGCGGATAAATTGTTCAAAACGTTTGTCATGCATATTTCATTATGCTACTACTTAGCCAAGAAAGTGAAGTGACAACGAAAATTTTGGTGAATTGACAGATAGAAACCGATAGTTCAAGAAGGGATGGGTGGAAGTGAGCCCTGCAACCTAATAAGGCTCTAATTAATCTGTAGCACAAAAACCTGTATTGCGACGCGTAAGGCGCTTTACCATTTCCAAACCCTACTAGGAATTATATAAAGACTGTTTTTATTCACGCCACGTTGATCATGATATCTACACAGACATTGTTAGGCAACACGACTGTAGCACCTGATAATGTGCACAGCATAATCAACTGTCTGTGAAATACCCGAATAGCATTTGCTACCAGCTCAGGAAATCACTTAGTATTTTAAAAATATGCTATTTAGTTTATTGAAGAAATTAAACGTTCAAAAGGAAGTTCTTTTTAAGTAGTATATACAGAACATTATTCATTAATCACTAATGTTTACCTACAGCGAGAATACTCTGTCTTCTATAGTTCCTCAAATGTATAAAGTTTCACGGATTTTGAAGCAGATTTAGGTATTTTCCACAGTATTCAAGTTAAACCAGTTATTAATTTGGGCACTATCTCAGATCAGTAGTACTCCAATTAAAGGTAGATTTTAGATAGTAAATACATTCATAATTCTATTGATAATTAATTAGAGCCAACTGAAAAATTCAATGCCACTGGCGAGATTTGAACCACGTATCTCCTGGTTTCCGTCCAGTCGCTCTAATCCCTTGAGCTACCAAGGCCAACATGCCGACGAGACCTTAAACTCTCCAATTGACTCATTATATTTTGCCGGTAAACCACTTAGAGTTCTCATATTTGAGATACACATTTGTGGCGACTTACTATTGTAAGTACTTAAATATCAGGACTTTTAATGTTAAATTACATTGAGAAATTAATTCTCTCAGAAATAATTCTTTTAAATACATTACTCCTGCATATGGATATTCTTAATTAATTAGAGTAAACTGAAAAATTCAAAGCCGCGGCAGGATTTGAACCACGGAACTGCTGGGTTCCATCCAGTCGCTTTAACTCTTTGAGCTACCATGGCCAACAAGTCGACGCAACATTAAACACTCCAATTGACTCATTATATTTTCCCGGTAAACCACTTAGAGTTCTCATATACTACTCTGTTGTTAATGCTTTCTATACTATAATTGATATATTGGTTTGGAGGATACCTACTTCCCGAAAAGTTTCTTCTTACATCTTCGGACCCTAACTCACATACAGAATTTTGTTTAAGTGACGTCTCAAATTAGAAAGACAGATAGATACAAATATGCACACATAAGCACAAAAAGAGCATTATATAAAGGCATATTGACAATTCCACAATTCTTTAAATCTTTGTGTCATAAATACCCCCAAGTTGAAAGTAGGTAACAACCCCTGGTCTATGCAAAAAATTCTCGCCTTTTTACTTCCGTTGTCTGCCACAGCCCAAGAAAACTTGCGCGTATACTGCCACCTGCTCTACTATAGAAAAAAACACATAAATAAATAAATAAATAAATAAATAAATAAATAAATAAATAAATAAATAAATAAATAAATAAATAAATAAATAAATAAATAAATAAATAAATAAATAAATAAATAAATAAATAAATAAATAAATAAATAAATAAATAAATAAATAAATAAATAAATAAATAAATAAATAAATAAATAAATAAATAAATAAATAAATAAATAAATAAATAAATAAATAAATAAATAAATAAATAAATAAATAAATAAATAAATAAATAAATAAATAAATAAATAAATAAATAAATAAATAAATAAATAAATAAATAAATAAATAAATAAATAAATAAATAAATAAATAAATAAATAAATAAATAAATAAATAAATAAATAAATAAATAAATAAATAAATAAATAAATAAATAAATAAATAAATAAATAAATAAATAAATAAATAAATAAATAAATAAATAAATAAATAAATAAATAAATAAATAAATAAATAAATAAATAAATAAATAAATAAATAAATAAATAAATAAATAAATAAATAAATAAATAAATAAATAAATAAATAAATAAATAAATAAATAAATAAATAAATAAATAAATAAATAAATAAATAAATAAATAAATAAATAAATAAATAAATAAATAAATAAATAAATAAATAAATAAATAAATAAATAAATAAATAAATAAATAAATAAATAAATAAATAAATAAATAAATAAATAAATAAATAAATAAATAAATAAATAAATAAATAAATAAATAAATAAATAAATAAATAAATAAATAAATAAATAAATAAATAAATAAATAAATAAATAAATAAATAAATAAATAAATAAATAAATAAATAAATAAATAAATAAATAAATAAATAAATAAATAAATAAATAAATAAATAAATAAATAAATAAATAAATAAATAAATAAATAAATAAATAAATAAATAAATAAATAAATAAATAAATAAATAAATAAATAAATAAATAAATAAATAAATAAATAAATAAATAAATAAATAAATAAATAAATAAATAAATAAATAAATAAATAAATAAATAAATAAATAAATAAATAAATAAATAAATAAATAAATAAATAAATAAATAAATAAATAAATAAATAAATAAATAAATAAATAAATAAATAAATAAATAAATAAATAAATAAATAAATAAATAAATAAATAAATAAATAAATAAATAAATAAATAAATAAATAAATAAATAGAAATGAATGAATGAATAAGAATGAATGAATGAATGAATGAATGAATGAATGAATGAATGAATGAATGAATGAATAAATAAATAGATAAATAAATAGATAAATAAATAAATAAATAAATAAATAAATAAATAAATAAATAAATAAATAAATAAATAAATAAATAAATAAATAAATAAATAAATAAATAAATAAATAAATGAATAAATGAATGAATGAATGAATGAATGAATGAATGAATGAATGAATGAATGAATGAATGAATGAATGAATGAATGAATGAATGAATGAATGAATGAATGAATGAATGAATGAATGAATGAATGAATGAATGAATGAATGAATGAATGAATGAATGAATGAATGAATGAATGAATGAATGAATGAATGAATAAATGAATAAATAAATAAATAAATAAATAAATAAATAAATAAATAAATAAATAAATAAATAAATAAATAAATAAATAAATAAATAAATAAATAAATAAATAAATAAATAAATAAATAAATAAATAAATAAATAAATAAACAAATAAATAAATATTGTAGTTTATAAACAGTAATAAATGTATGTAATTTGTGGTTATACATTTGATTTTCTATTATTAAATATCGAAAAATTTTACACATAATATTTATTTAAACATGATATGAATTTATTCCAACTCTTAAAGTATAAGCTTTTGGGCTCAAAATATCATTATATTTTAAATTCATATTGAGCTAGGATGCTTCATATATTGAAGAAAAAATGTACGAATAACTTATAGGTAGCTATCTTTTCCATCATCATTATATTCAAGGATTGGGCCCTGTGACCCGTTCCATCCATTCATTTCAAGAGCCTACTGATCCAAGCGTAGAGCTGGTCGTCCCACATCTCTCTTTCCCTTCGGCATATGATCTAAAACTCTTCTTGGAAGTCGTTCCGCGTCCATTCTTGAAATATGATTTTTCCATTCATTTTTGTCTTTATTATTTTACTGTTTAAATTAAAAATCCCAAGCTCTTCTCTTATTTTTTCGTTTCTTACGTGGTCTATTCATTTATAACCTGCCACGCTTCTCAAAAATCTCATCTCTGCCGATTCTAGCTGTTTGCGTTGGGCTTTTTATGAGAATTGTGAATAAGTTCCTTTTTTACTAGATTGGGTTACCAGCCCAATGCTAAACCCACATCCCGGAGGGCCTAGTTTTATATTGGAGTTTTCCTCTCCTAGATGAGCTGTCTTACTGGACTTCGAACCTCATCTGTCTGTTCTTAATGTATTATCCTCATTAGGAGGGATACCTCTTCCGCGACTTCGCCATAGTGAAGAACTTCTTCTCCACCAAAAATTCCCGTTGAGGTCTTCACACTTAACCCTCTGTATGGGGCCCTTTGACAAGTGAGCAACTGTACTCCCAATATTTATTTTCACTCGGGAGCCCGGGTGGCCCAGATATACCTACCCACAGGCACTGGGTTGGCTAACTGCAACCGTAAGGCTGTGCGATGGGATTGCCACGTCCCTACGCCAATCTATCTTTTCCATTAACAATATTAATATAATTTAGGTATAAGCTGCAGGCTGAAAAATTGCTTAGTTTTCAGTGGAAGTGCACTTTTGAGCTCCTGGAAAAAAATACTTTTAGCATGTATATCTTGAATTTTTTGGAATAAGTTCAGAGGTCCTGCTTATTCTTGGCAATTTTTAAAACCATATGTAAAATTAGATCTGCATAATAATTTAAATATTTGCTTCTTTGAAATAGCTTTTCTACTTTGCTTGAATTTTTCAATAGGTACTTATGCTTTTCTCAAATGCAAGATCGTTATCTTTTTTTTTTTTTTTTTTTAATTTTGGGTAATACAAGTTAACGGAATTTCAATACCAAATATAGCGACGAGTTTTAAAATATTTGAATGTCTCTTAAACTCACGACACCCCCATATTCCGCTTGCACGTACTGGGAAATTAGAAGTAAGGTAATCTTTATTTTGAATGACGTGAACTACATAGGGGAATGACGGGTTTTAAGAATAGTTTGCAACAAAAGTAGAGGAAGGCGTGTCTGTGCAACATATCAGGCAGCTGTTTGCCCGCCTCGGTAGCGTGTCTGCCTCACGTTCAACAGTTCCTGAGTTCGAATCTCAGTCAGGGTCAGTTACCTGGATAAGGTTTTTCCGGGGGTTTCCCTTATACTGAAAGACGAATGTCGGGTAACTCTAAGCTCTGTGGAACCTGGGCTCATTTGAGCATCATTTCAAACATTCCATTCATCGTCCGAGATGACTTAACGTTGGAGGACGTAAATTAAAGAAGAAAAAAAAAAAAAAAACAGTCAGCTGTAGAATGTTTAGTGGAATTAAACATGAATTTAATGTATATTGAACAGAATGTACATGCAATTCAAAATGTCTGTTTAGTTTCTGCTACCATATCCGAAATAAATACTAAGTTAGCATAAGTCATTGCAGTTGTTATTAAAATATAGGAATACATACATTCTTGTAATTGTTGGGAACGAGGATTATTTCCTACAGTTTTCACAATAATTTAAATTTTGGATGGCCTAAGTGTAGTATTTCATTTTATTTGATGTTTCGGTTTGAAGGTGTGATGTTTACGTGCATAGCTTTATCTGTAATTTGTTTTCTGAAGGAGGAGGGAAGAAAAGTCAAGGAATCTCATTACGTCTATATCTCAATAAAGAAATTTTAAATCCTACGCTACTTCAAATGTGTTTAATGAAGTGTGACACACATGTTCTATGAAAATGGCCACAGAGATGTTATCTCCATTTTGTCACGAGGACGTGTGTTTCGACAAGCAGCCTCAGTTATGCAATCAAGCAGTGTTGACGAAGATGGCTTGCTTATGTAATAAACGCTGTTGAAGCCTTTCTATTATTGTTGATCAAACATCAATGTTATCTCGCGTAATACACAAAGATTTACCTAATACTGAATGACCAGTGACCCATTGGTAAATGACCAGTGACCCATTACACATTACGACCCGCAATAATGCAGTGATCCAGATCGAAATTGCTCGCAGGGAATATTCAGCCCCTATCCTAGGGTTAGTACATTCCGTTAAAGCTTTATTTTCTCTATTATTTACCTGTAATAGAGAAAGTATTGCATTCCATCCAAAAATTCAATTCCTGCTTTCCCAAAACATGCGTTTTAGATTCCCTGAATACCTGCCCCAAAAGAATTAGAAGTTTTTCCTTGTAGTATATGTGTTGGAAGATGTGAACAACATTACTCAAAACAAAAAGTTGCTTAAATACCAAATGAAATGTATATCTTAAATGTTCTAAATACACATAGATATATGAAGAGAAAGTATTATTTTTCCTTTGTGAAACAGCAGTCCTTCCTATTTTATTTGTATATTTGCTTCTAGATTGTAGTAATTATGACATATTATTCAAGCACCAAACGCAAATTATATTTATATAGCAGAATACAGATTTCAGTGTCTTCTAACAGGTTACGTCCATTGGAATATGACCGAGTGAAATGAGAAAAATGATGATAAAATGACACGATTCCATACTGTTTAAATTTGTCCGATATTTTTTCATGAGATGGAAAACCCCACAAAAAGCTGTATTTGGTAAACTAACTCTAATCGAAACCTCTTGAACGTGAAGCACACATGTTGCCTTGCACCACAAAGGCAGGCACTTCAACTTTCAATTTGGTTTACAGCCAAATTCAGTTTTAACTGATACAATCAATGTTGCTTCGTACTGGAGTTTTGTTTCATAACACCAGTAAGTGATGAAAAATGTTTTCCTATATATGTTACTCACAAACTAATAATTCATATTTTAGAACTAAGGAAACGTTATACTTTATTTAGAACCATAAAACAGCCGTACATACTCTAATTAAAGAGTTTCAAGTTCGAGAAGTACAGCTTTTTAAAATGTAGATTCTATTCAACCAAAACCAGTTTGCCTTAATTAGCTACTCTTAAAGATTTTCTGCAAGGTACTTATATTTTAGTAATGATAAATTCTAATGGAATTGCCCACCAATCATAACTAAATGACTGTCTACATGGAAAAGTAGAATAAATCTACAGGGAAAACTGTTACTTTGCACTATTATACCATTGGGCAAATTGAGATACTCTTTCTTTAATAAATTAGGTTTCTTAAAAACATATTTTAGAGACCGTTTTGCGATATTCTTCACCTCATTCCCCCCTTGTAAAAAATCAAGACCATAGCTAAAGATTAAATACTAGACATTAGTCTATGTTGTGTTACTTTTGTTTTGTGTATATCTTAAAATTCAGTGAGTTGAAAATATCATGTTTAGGCAAGATACATTAATAATGCAATGGTGTCATTGCAGGAAAAGAAATACATTGAAAATTATATTGTGACTTTGTGGGTTCGTGAAACTAAAATTCCAACCGCACAAACTCAAAATATTGTTTATTTCCACCGAATTACAGTTGAAACACTTGCCGATTACACAGAATTATGTAGCGCACACAATTACAATTCACCAGTTCGTCTGTCACAGGTCCACTCTGCACTCGCAATTACGCACAACTCCTCCGATGCACGTACACAGTCTTCCGGTCCGTTCACTCACTCAGCGCTCCTCACGGCTGCTCGCCAAGAACTCAGCTGACTCGCCAACTGCAGGCCTTATATAGGAAAGATCGCCCTTTCTGGAAGGTTCGCGGCGCGCACAATTATCCCGAGGTATCCAGACGTCTGGTGGGAGGGGAAAGAGACTGTACAGGTCTCGTGCCGCTCTCCTAATCATCCGTTCAGTTAGTGACACGAAACAAATGGGTAGGCGTTGTCTGAATGCTTCCCGTCTGGCCCTACTGCCGGCCGGTTCTATCGGGAATTCCGACGTTCGGGTGATAATATGAATAGAATTTATTTAGGGTTCTTATTTGAGTTTATACATTTCTATTACTTCAAAAGCAGAGCTTCAACCACTTTTACCGTAAAAATACATATGGTACCTGTTTATTTTCACACTTCCATATTCGCCCGCCTTGGTAGCGTGGTGGTAGTATGTCTGCCTCACGTTCAAGAGGTCCCGAGTTGGAATCTCGGTCAGGGTGAGTTACCTGGATAAAGTTTTTTCCAGGGTTTTCCGGCCGCACCGTGGCTCAGTGGTTAGACTGCTTGGCTCTCACCAAGGCGGCCCGGGTTCGATCCCAGGTGGCTGCAAAATGAGAATTGTGGTGGACAACACGGCGCTGGGGCGGGTTTTCTCCGGGATCTCCGGTTTCCCCCTCCATCTCATTCCACCGGTGCTCCATCTTCATCTCATGTATCATCAGTGTCATCGCTTGTGGTGCCGTATGTAGTAAAAGCGGGCGTTAAACACTACACATTTCATTTCCAGGGTTTTTCCTTATACTGAAGGACGAATGTCGGGTAACTCTAAGCTCTATGGACCCTGGGCTCGTTTGAGCATCATTTCACCCCTTTCATTCATCGTTCGATATGACGTAACGTTGGAGGACGAAAATTAAATATAAAAAACCAACTTCCATATTCAATTGCCCTAAACATTGTTGACATTATCCTATTATATGCACCTATCTATCGTCTCAAAGAGCTTTCCTTTAATTCCATTTCCTCTATTTTTTCGGGGGGGGAGGTCTTCAAGAGGTCTCAAAACGTATATATGCATTCAAACATCGAAATTTTGGAAAGAATGAAATACTAACCTTACTGTAAGTAGTAGGGAAATCAAAGATATATGAGCTTTAGCGGGATATCTGCCTATAGAAATAGAGTTAGAGGTATAGGAATGGATTACACAATGAGCCTATAGTCAGGCTATTGTATGTCAGATTCCAGGAAGAAGGGAGGAGGCGGTAGATTTCAGCGGGTGAGCCGAAACCCGAAATAAGGCACCAACGTGGGGTGCGAGTTGGAGATTGTCCACCTTGATGCCTAGTTTCTTTATGTTGAATAATATATATATATATATATATATATATATATATATATATATATATATCAATTTGCTTTGTATGCCCATTGTGAAATAGCATATTGAAATCAGGGAAAGGACTGAATGGATTGTAATGACCCAAACTGCTTTGAATTAAAGAGGACTGACAAAAAAAATTTAGATTTGCAGCTGAGAAAGGAGCTAGTTTGGAGTGAGCATTTTAATGGAAAATAAGTATGGGCGCGGAGGAAATAGAAAGTATTTAAACAGATTTGAGCTGGGGTATGGAAGTAAATGAAAAATATTAGATAAGGAGAGAGGATAAAAAGTTTTAAAATAGTGAAACGCTGCTCAAAGAGAAATGCAACTTATTTTTTTTTTTAAGGATTTAGGACTCATCATAAGAAGAAGAGGGCCTCTGCTGGATGCTCTTGAGTGAAAATAATAAAAGGAATCCGAAGACTGAGTAGAAAAAACATGAATGTACTAGATGACATCAAGAAGAGAAACTATCGAGAGCTAAGAGGTGTAGCAAAAGAAAAAGAAAAGTGAAGTTTCATATGGAGCACAGGCTGATGCAAGGTACAAGCACTCCTCTAAAATTATGATTTATAAATATTTTAGTATCAAAGTACAGATTATTGAGCTGCAAATCATTGGTAAAATCTTCAGCACTTTATACCAATTAGTTCGGGTGATAATTGGGTAGTTCTCTAGAAAATTGTAGTTTTTCAGAGGTTTCAATTAAGATGAGAGAACGGAAATGCTCTAAACTATTTGTTATTAGTAGGAGCCGGATTTTGATGAAAAGTCATCTTTTTTCTGAGTAGTCACAGCCGATGCTTATTGGAAATTAAGTGCATTCTGGAACAAATACGTTAGATATATATGGTTTTAATAGGTCATAAAAATGCATTTTTCCCACATTTTTATAATAAAGTAACTTTTTAAAATTTAGATGCATTTTCCGGTCATTTTATTTCTATTTCAGGAATTTATTGGGCATTTTTATCTGTAGCCCGCATTCGGGTGGCCCGGGTTTGATCCCCGTGGCCTTCCTGAACCTGACCCATGGGCTTTTTGGGTGGGTTTTAAAATAATATGTGATTAAAGGCTCATTTATATCATAATATTTTATGAAATAATAACTTTGTAAGTGTGGTAAACATGTAATTAACACAGGTCTGCGTCCTAACAGTGTTGGTGATTTTATATCGCATCAGTTTGAGGAATCACCGATTACATCATGCAATACGTGTGGATTGCGTAAGTCAGGACGTCAGGAGCTATAAGTGTCGCAGTAGTTTTTGAGGTGTGTAAATTTGTAGTGGAATTGAAATGCCGAAACAAAATCAGTCAACTGCGTCCCGTTTGAAGGTGTTTTAGAGTTTGGCGGAAACATATTCTCTACTGATGGAACTGTATTATTTTTTGGCAAGTGTGCAAATTTAAAGAAACGGTTCACCGTACAACATGATGGGCAGGAAAAACATTTGCGAGCTCTTCAAAATGTAAAAAAAAAAAAAAAAGTCTCAGTTACTGTTAAAAGAGACGGCTTCGACGTCAAGTTAACGAGACATCTCCCTTTTATAATGAATTATGTGAAGTGTTTGTTAGTGCAAATATTCCGCTAGGAAAATTAAATAATTCCAAATTACGACATTTTCTTGAACGTCACACTGGTCATACAATTCCAGATGAATCAACTTTGCGTAAAAGTTACCTACAAAAATGTTATGAAGACACGTTCAACAGAACATGTGAATGTGTGAATGGGGAAAAAGCTGTGTATCAATTGATGAGGCAACCGATTCAGTGGGGTGTTATGTAGCCAATGTAGTGATAGGTACGCTAGAAGCTACTAGTGCCGGACAAAAGTTTCTTCTGACCTCAGAGGTTTTGGAAGTTGTTAACCACTGTCAGATATGGAAACCAGAACCCACTTTGAAAAAAGTGGCATGGCATTGAACATGTAGATTGAATTAGTAAGGATTGCGGAGAAGAAGATACAAAATGTAAAAGGTGAGATTGGGGACAAAATTGGACAGATACTAAAATTTGTGTAGGACAAAAATAAAGGACACCAAACAGCTTGTCAGATTGCCGATATCTTGTCAGGAGAAAACTTCAGAACTGATATTCTTGAACAGTATTTAACAGGCAGTGTCATAGTGTTTTTCAAAAATTCTCCTATAGAATCTGTGAAAGTGGAGAGGTTCCTCAAAGTATAAAACAGCTTTAGCTGACAACCGCCGTTCCTTTACTTTTGATAACTTGAAGATGACCATGATGGTGTACTGCAACGCTAAGTAAGGAATGTTTTGGCTAATGGGTACAGTAACTTATTCTTTTATATTTTATAAAATTGAAAATGACCTTATGAATTTTGAATTTATTATTTAGTAGCAATAATTGCACTATTTACTAACAAAGTAAATTTTAAAATGTGGTTATTCGAACCATATATTCATTATTTGTCTGGGATAGTTATTAATTTATGATTACGAAAGAAATTGTTAGGTCATTTTTTACGCTTTATGCGCATTTTTTATATTTTAAGGACATTTTATAGCTCATTTTTAGAGATTTGTTAGGTCAAAAACTTCCAGGCCCTAGTTATTAGTATACTGTGTAAAAGTTATACCAAAATAATCAGGCATTTTTGGATATTCTAACACAATAAATTATAATTTCGGCAATTTGTTACATAAAGGATTTGCCCACATCTTTTAAGTCTCTCAGTTTTAGCTCTTTTGAAATACTTTCTTTGACCAATGTTTTGCATAGTAAGATATTAGAAAATGCACTTTAATTTAAACACTGAAAATTAAATATCATTAAATGCTACATCCGAACACCATTTTATTTCAGTTGGTATTTGCGCGAGGTTAGTGTTCTTAACTGGGGCGATCCCCACTTTCATCACAGCAGGTGTACATTAAGGCAAAACACGTGCTTATAGCAATGCCACCCGGTTTTGGTACCACATATATATTGTGATCATACATGTGATACCGTTAGACATATTCCTTCCAGCTCCTTTCCTAATCACGATTTTACCATTATAGAAATGATTATCTTCGAATGAAACATTGTACAGAAAAAACAAGCCAAGGTTCGACAAAGGAATTTCACTAAACGTTTTAGAACTCGCGGAAGCTTGTCATTACGATATCTGGTTCATTGTAAGCTTAAATAGGTTGTAACACTCTTAGTTGTGATTCATTGTATGGTGTTAAGATAAATTATTTTGCCGATTTTAAACATGACCACATCGTGATTGTGAAATTCAAATGAATTAAATGTTTACAGTGGGGGAAGAAGTTCACAATGGTTTGATATTACCAGTAGTATTCATATGCTACTGCTCTGCAACTAAGTAGTGCTGACTTACAAATTGGCCAACAGGACCTAGAACATTATGCTAAATTCTGGAGTCTCGTAATTAATCCCTTTTAATTCACTTTTATCCAGAGATGTTGACAAGTGTTTTATATGAATTGTCCATCTTAAGTGTACACATTGTAAAATTTGTAAGAAAACTAAAAGATTAGTTTTTCTGCAGTTGAGATCTTTCTAATTATTCAACACGTGACTACTTAAATACTGAAATGGTGTTTCTTACATCTTGCGCATACGATTTAGGTGGTTACGAATCATGTTCACGTTAAAGAAAACCGAAACGAAAGAAAAAAAAAAAGACGTACGCATTGTGATACTTTTAACTGCTCAACATAAAACACTGAGCAGCATCTTAGAACATGGACTTTTGTAACCTACATAAGGACCATTTTACAGATC
The DNA here is from genome assembly GCA_030765055.1 of Mantis religiosa. Taxonomy (NCBI): domain Eukaryota; kingdom Metazoa; phylum Arthropoda; class Insecta; order Mantodea; family Mantidae; genus Mantis; species Mantis religiosa. The sequence continues at coordinate 20,467 of JAUKNK010000225.1, read as the reverse complement.
TTCCTCCTTACTACATTAAGCAACATGGTATCTAAGTAAGATAAGCAACTCGCATTTTGGGAGGATAAAATTCGAAACTCGAACGCCCACTCCAACCTATGGGACCAATGTTTTACATTAAACTATTAAAAGTAATGCTAATGATATTTTATTTCATATTTTTGTGGTCCTTTTTGCGATTTTCTCGATTAGGCAAGGCTGGGGTGCATTCATATCTAATCACGACGTTCCCTATACGTACCACTTCCTTCATTGTGATCTACTTTGGGTTGAAGGACCAGGCAACGGCGTTTGGCAAGTTGCAGTTGGACAGTTGAATATCGCTTTATAAATATTTATTCCTTAATGGGTCCTATTGGCTGTGATTTAGGGGCTTGTGGGAGGGGTGTACCGGCGTACTCCTTCATAATGGAAACGTTAGGGCTTTCCTCCATTCTTGCACCCGTCGTCATCTAGATCAGATCACCCTTTGGTTCTCTCTCCTCATCCCTGCCTCCCTTCCTGCCAGTCAGAAGTAATGGAAGAATCACAAAGGAGCAGATTTTCTACTTGCTTTGCTTTGCCCCCGTTACGGAGGCCTCTTTGTAGTACATATCTTTCTTTACTCTCACCTTTCCTATGTGTATTAGGTATTTTTGTCCTCTTAACTTGTTTCCCCTCAGAAACATTTTAGAAAAGGGTTTGTCGGTTCGTCTTCCCACTGGTCGTTCATATATGTGATGTGTATATGTATGCGTGTGTGTGCGTGTGTGTGTGTGTGTGTGTGTGTGTTTGTCTATGAAAATCAGATATAATACAGCAAAATTATAAATGAAAACTAATGTAATAATAACAGACTGATTCTAGTATTATTTAAACATTTGAAGCTAAGTTTCAGAACATTACTTGATAATAAACTACCTTTCACAAGTAAAGGAAAGCTTGGCTAGCTTTATTTTTCTTAAAAATGGCCCTCATGATTTTGATTAAACGGTAAATTAGTTTACACAATAATATGATAAATTCCTTAATTTTCTGTGCTAGTGATATTTGCTTATTGAATTAGTTTTGGATAATTTTATAGTATATTTAAACTTTGGAATGCCAAATATTTTCGTACCGCTAGCCCTTTTCGAAACGTTACAACTGTATGTTTGCACTTCCATAACTAGTCATTAGCCGAACTCCTTGAAAGATTCTTAATCTTCTTCTGTCATTTCATGATAACAGCTTCTTACCGTGGCTACACATTTGAAACTAGAATCTGAATATTGTATTCTGAGTTTAGGATATTTCTTAAACTTGCGCAAGAGGTGGTAGACACTGGTAATAAATTAAAGAAATGATAACTAGAAAAGTAAATTTGGGAAGGTAACGTTTTGGGTCAATGTTTAGATATTTTGAGCGCATATGCCAGTTGTTAAGAAAAACTGGAAGAAACCTATATTGAAGGAATAGCTCGAACTGGTTTTGAACCACATGATCGCGAGGTGCAATGATCTCAACAACTTATGCAGGACGTTAAGGTAATATAGAAATAATTATGGTAATAAATGTGGATGTAAAATGTAGTATATATTCTGTGACAGATAAAAGCAGCAACTAAATTTTAACAAATTTTATTTAGTATGCAAAACCTTCTTAACCTGAATGTAGAGTCAAGAGCTCCTCCAACGCTTGGTTGAATGTACCAAATGGGTTTATCTTCTGAAATCGCCTGCGCCTACAAAATTCATCCATTGTTTTGACGAATATATCGCTCGATTTTAGCAACAACATTATTAAGTGTGTCTTGAAAGCTTTCGACTATTCCTTCCAACGTGCAGAAACATTACGCATACAAGAATTCTAAGGAACTTTTCTCCAAATAAATTCACTGATATAGAGAAATAAACGTTTAATATTCTGGAAATTAATAGTTCTTTCACACTAGCCGTGTGTAGGACGCACTATGAAAAGGTAGAGCCAGACTTAAAAAATTCAATACCATAGCCGGGATTTGAACCACGGACCTTCTGGTCAGTTGGAGAGTCAGTTGGAGAATATAATGTCATGTTGGCATGTTGGCCATAGTAGCTCAAATGGTTAGAGAGGCTGGACGGAAACCAGAAGATCCGTGGTTCAAAATCCGGCTATGGCATTGAATTATTCAGTCTGGCTCTACCCTTCCATCGTTTAATATTCTGTTTATCCAAGAGGTAGCCCTACTGCATCCGAATGTTTGTTAGGTTTAATGAACCTTTAGTAAAGTGCTAAACACGGAATGTTGTTTATGGGATGTGTCATATTGAGGCAAGGTTATACACGTGCTTGGGCGTACGTTTCATTTTATCTTACTATCTATATAATCAATGAACAGTTAATTATTGATCAAGTAAGTGAGTAGAAGTCCATTAGGGCTTAAACGTACTTTTATCTCTTGAAAATCTCTTTTGAACTCTGGTGTGTACTGAGTACAAGATAGATTTTGCTAATCCTAACCGACATGGGGCAAAATGTGAGGTGTTTACGTCACTCAACTTTCTCTACCTATTAACATTATGTTATTTTACATCTATTCTACACTGTTCATACAAACAGCTAGTGCATCTACTTAATGTTAATCACGATAGGTTAGGCGAAGTGGTTACATTATACCTTTGTTGCAGAAACACAAGTGTATACAGGAGGCGATGTCTAAAAGCAGGTCATACATTTCAGCTTTGATCAAGGATTGTATGTTACATATTTCAGCATATCCTAACGAGAAACAAGAATGTATTAGTTTTAAAATATGCATGAAACAGTATTGTACATTTCAAACAAACCACAATGAATAACTGGGAGATGGTTGAACCCACGAAAAATTAATCTCGCAAAAAGTGTTACAAAATAACAAGGGCATTTTTCTGTAGTAGAGTTTTGTCTCCCTGTTTTGGTTTCCAGTTATTCAAAATGCAATCAGAACGAAGAGGATTCTACCTAATAAATACATCTTCAGAAGGCTAGCTTCTTTAAACAGTTAAATCATACCGGACTGAATGAATTTATAAGATGGGTGGAATAATACTCAAATGAGCTGGAGGCCCTAGAGCTTCCAGTTATATGGAATTAATATTTTAGCATAAAGTAAAACCTCGGTAAAGCATTGTCCGGGTTATTCACCCCATCTAAGAGAACTCTGGACCTCTACAATTTGAGCCAATACCTACCCGCTAGAAATGTGGTGGCTTAATTTTATTGTTCATATTTATATATAATGTAGAATAAACCTTAGCCAAAATCACTGAAGTAGATCTTGTAAAATGTGCCATTCTTCCCACTAATTTGCGCATTCCCCTCTCAAAATCCATGTAGGTATTATAACCTTAAAGTATGCTGGACTTAAATGTTTGATATCTATTCTACTTCCATTACAGGCAAAAACATACACACCCGTAGAGAGAGAAATGAACTCACTGAAGTATCAGGAATGTAACCATCCACTTATTCATTCATTTACTTGTTTATTTGTTAATGAACATGACATTCAGATGCCCAGAATATAATATTCGTTACAAAACTGCGTTTAATTAAAGCTCAACACAACACAGTGGAAGTAAATCATTACAAAATAATAATTAAAAAAACAGTTGCTGAGGTTTCAGTAATATATATCCTTTTAATGCATACTATATAAGTTGAATTTAGTAATAACTACGGCATTATTAAATTAGGTTTTGAGTTCTTAAGTGTGAAAATGGTACAGCACATTTGATATAAGTGTTCATGATATTACTTACTGGAAAATCATTACGTATATGCTACTTTCCTTTCTGAGAATATATTTTTAAATCCACTGATTGGTAACTGTGATGATAATTTCAATATTGACTAGCTAGGTCATAAAATGCAAATACATAATCCTGTAAAAATGCATTAACTGCATACTACCCATTTAGTGCTTAAGCTTTAAAAGATAGATATTTCCAAAGCAATTTTTAATTTAAGTCCATTACTAAATGTCCAGATCCTTTAAAATATGAGGAGATGTGGTCAGTATCTCGGCATTCCCCAACCTGAATGTTGGTTTCCGTGACCAGGGCCGTTTACCTAGCGTAAGCTCCTCACTTTCCTCGCGATGCTATATCCCCACCACATGGGTGGGATCGAACCCGGGCCGCTTTCCGTGGCCAGGGACCAAGGCATACTGCAGGGCGCAGGACTTAAAAACTGTATAAGCTTTACATTTACTAATTCTGTAACTGTGTTTAAGGTCATACAATGCAGTAGGTATATATAAATTCAAGGTTTACCAACAAAAATAATTGTGTAGTCAAATTAATAGTTTTATTCTTAGGGATCATCTATATTTATAATGTCGCGAGTCATTACTGCGTTAGCGCAGCTAACGCGCACAAAAGAACTCGCTGAAACAGATAAATATAGCGCGGAGATAAAAGGCTGCCGAAACAGATAAAGTTATATGACTGGAAGATTCAATTTCTTGTTTGTTACAGAACAGTCTGGAATTATCAATGGACGTATAAAAGGAAGCAGCAGAGAGTCGTAAACGGAGTCGCAATGAGGCGAGTGATAATCGGAACTGATTCTTGTGCCTGCAACTCTTTGGAAAGCGAACGCTTTTGTTTGTGGTCAACGACCTTGGAAGATTGTAATTGTGTATGTGACGTAATTCTGCTACTGCAAGGGTGGACCAAAGTATATTTCTAAGGAAATAAAGAAATAAAGAAATTAAGCTGCACTTTATTTAACAATTACTAAAGGACACTGCTAGTATATATTTTTGCATTCCTATACCAGGCACCTCTCTCACAACGAAGTCTGTATCGAGTTGAGTGCTGATTAAGATGTTATTGTGTATAGTGTGGAGTTGCTTCTGATATTTAACATAACAACACTTACGTATTTGCAATTTAAAATCAGTAAACTTTTCATTATGGAGCAGGTCGGTGCTTCAGCCGAAATGAAACACAATCGAGGCAAACCTTTAAAAAGTGGCGAGAGGTGAATTATCACGCATTGAAACTGGTGATCTCCTTGGTGTTTCCGCAAGTAGTGTACATAGAGTTAGAATGCAAGCATCCGGAACGCTAAGAACACAGAAGAAATTGCGAAAATGCAAACAGTGCGTGGAGAAATACAACGATTTTACGAAAAGTGCTATAGGCAGTTAATTTTTTTTTTTTTTCAGAAATTAACCACCAAATTTAAATATGGTTTTGCATGCAGTAAATTCTGACACAGACTTGCCATATTTTTCACAAAGTACTCTCCATTGTTTGTTGATAGAAATTGTATTGAGATTTGAAAAGCGAGGTCAAAAATCAGTTATAGTGGACAGAGAAGATATTGTGATGTGGAATCTGCGCCAAATGAAACATTTTCGTAGGAATCCAATTAAAGGCAACCATCATGTTACTGCATGATTCTATTAATATTCCAACTCATAGATTTAATAAATTAATGCGTAACCCAATTCTGTTTACTGTCTAGGAGCTCATCAGTTCAATTCTTTGTGTTATGGTTTTTGCATAGATCTTGTAACTTGAGTTCAAAAGATTGATTCCTCTATAATTATCACATTCAGTTCGGTCTCCCTTTTTAAAAATCGGACATATCAATGCAATACTCCATTCCTCTGGTAAATGCCCATTTTTCCAACATATATTGATGAAATTCAAAAGTCTAGTCTGGAATTTATCCGAGGCATATTTAAATAGTTCCATATTCCAACCATCAGTTCCTGGACTTTTTTTGTTTTTGAAATTTTTTAAAGTTTCATTTAGTTCATCCATACTTATTAAATCTACATATTCATTAACATATGTTGTTACTAATTTATCTTCGTCTGAATCAGTCCATAATTTCTTATAAGATTTGTTCCATTCTTCAGTCTTAATTGGGTCCTGTTGCAGTTTATCTTTTTCATTCTCATTTAACTCTTTTAGGACTTTATATGTCGAGAAGTTAGCGCTGCTATATATATTGCTAGCGTTGCAAAACTTAGGTGCGTGCATGTAGCATCTAACACGTGGAGAGTTGAGTCAGCTCCGCCTTGTTGTTTACAGCAGGATAAAACTAGCGTGAGACAGAGTATACTAATACTACTGCTACCGCTGCTGCTGTTGTACTGCGCGCGCATACGCACACACATTCCTAAAATATATATGTTTCTAAGCGTAATTAAGAGATCTTAACTGATTCGTTTTGAATGGTGTTCGTATTCAAATGATTACTAAAGTAGAACATATATTTCATTTACGTAAGTAGCAGAGAATATAACTATTAGATTAATGCTCTGTAATATAATTGGGCACAATAAGAAACAGGCCAATGTTTCACAAGCATGTGTTTTTGCAAATGTTACGTGTTACGACATAAACAGCCAGCCATTATTAACGTAAGAAACAATGAACTTTCTACGTTCATTACCTGAGTTAGAAGCGGTCATATTACAATCATGTCAACTTTAAAACCGTCACACCTGAGTTATTAGTCCGATAAGAAAGAACAAACAATAATGAATCGTATGCTACGTCATTAGTTTTAAGAACAAGTGTTCTGATTTTAGATAACTAGAGGACGAAGCGGCGTTATATCATTTAGGATGAAGGCTGGTTATCTGTTTGCACGATCAGCTTGTTTGAGAGAGTAACCTGACCTCGCTTACTATTTTGGAGGCACCATGTGAGCCACAAGGTCGGACCACAAAAGTCATTTCGAGTTTCCAACGGTTTAGCGGCCGAGATGTTATTAAGGTTTCATACCCTTATCCTCTTCGGGTGGTAGTGGGTGGGCCCACTTAACAAATGCATTATCGAATGGAAATGTAGCTCTGGTACAGTCAGCAAACAAAATCACGGACCACGCGTCCAGTAAACCTATCCTTATTATCTCTGGCAATCTCATAACCAGGCTAACGCATTTGTAAGCATTAAAGGCTGAAATAAGTGAATGAAGTTGTGTGGATACTACGCCTTAACCATCAGTTATCCACCTGATTTCGTAAACGTTTACTAAATACTGTGGGTTGTGTATTATTGAGAAATAAGTTCTTTCATCCTGTTTCCACATTTGGCCGCGCCGTGGCTCAGTGGTTAGACCGCTTGGCTCTCACCAAGGCAGCCCGGGTTCGATCCCAGGCGACCGCAAAGTGAGATTTGTGGTGGACAACACGGCGTTGGGGCGGGTTTTCTCCGGGACCTCCGGTTTCCCCCGCCATCTCATTCCACCGGTGCTCCATCTTCATCTCATGTATCATCAGTGTCACCACCTGCGGTGCCGTATATAGTAAAAGCTGGAGTTAAACACTACACATTTCATTTCATTTGTTTCCACATTTGTGTCGCCAGCTAGAATGATTCCTGTATTTTACAATCGCTAGGAACTCTAGCCTGGAAAAATAAAACAAAACAGAATAAACAGATGACTGATGTGTACTTCCGATAAATAGGACGGGGTTGTAAATAGAACGGGGTTCAATGTGCTCAGGTTACATTGGCTTTATCTTTATTAATAGAAACCTTTCAGATAACGGAATGATTACTCCACGAGGGCATAATGACATTTCTGATCCCAGAGCATTCCATTAGCTGAAGTGATGCGTTCATTGGTGTTAAGCACACGTCAGAGAAGCGCGCCAGTACCACTCTCACTCTTGCGAGAGTAATCAGTGCGTTATTTGAGATGCTGCATTAGCAAACGTAAAGCTTTGGCTGGCCCCGTAACTCAGTCGGTAGAGTACCTACCTGCCGTGCTAGGGATCCCGGGTTCGAATCCCGGTGGTGGGGGATAATTCCTCACCTTCCCTAGAGTCTGGAAGTATGAATGAGAGTTAGAATATGTACGTGATCTAATGATTAAAACCCAACGAATACGAGTTAATACTTTCGATATGCTCCCAAGGAGAACGCCCGCCTCGGTAGCGTACATGGTAGCGTGTCTGCCTCACGTTCAAGAGGTCCCAAGTTCGAATCTCGGTCAGGGTGAGTTACCTGGATAGGGTTTTCCGGGGTTTTCCCTTATCCTTCAAGTCAGGCAACTCTAAGCTCCATGGACCCTGGACTCATTTGATCACCATTTCATCCAATTCATTTACCGTCCGATATGATTTAACATTGGAGGACGTAAATTATTAAAAAATATAGGAGTACGGCCGCCGATATGACCATTAGAGTTAAAGGCGGAGTGTAAATGGAACAAATAAAAACATAAAAGTAAAGCTAGGTAACGATAGTAATACAATTTGCTTTTTTTCTGAGTTTGCCAAACCAGTAGAACTGACTTTACTCACAAGTGATTTAACGCACGTGCATAAACAGACCTAAATTTAAACACCTATCTATTTTGAGGCGATTCTAGAGTTGATTGCATCGTGAGGCTAGGAGATAATACCTTTTTTGGGATTATCATCCTGTAATTGTTGTTTCGTATGGTATAAATATTTCAATTTAAATCAGTACTTTCGCTTTGTGCCGTATTTTTCGTACGGCATACATATATAAATGAGGCCTTAAGAAGGGACATAGCAGATAAACCATTCCCGCGTCATTCCTCTTACAGTGTGTTGCGTTTGTAAACAGCACACTCACCAGATCGGGTTTACCTGCCGTTAGTGACCCCTGGTCGCTGTTGTTTACATTCTTGTTTTAGCATATAGTTTGCATAATTGCAGTCAACTGTTTAGGAATTCTTATACTTAATCATCATATGGGAGTTTGAATTCGTAGATCCAAGAGTGAGGTGACTAATGAATTTATACATTAGAAATCAAGTGTAATCTAAAGGAGACTAGTAATGTATTACACATCATAAGTGATTATAAAATTCCTTATTTTAAGAAGAATCCTATTATCATTTTTCTTTATTCTGCGGGCCATTTTTGGTCTGGAAAACATTTTGGATTCCAGATGCGATTTTCTTTTCTTTTCTTGTTATGTGATCGCAAGTATACTGCTTCTCACAATATCGATTTACGTCGGAAAAAAAACGCGAAGCGATAAAAAGTTATAGCTGCTTAAATATATGTATGAATAACTGTAGCTTACCTGTACTTCCTTTTGGAAACTTAATTAATTTTCTTTTGTAGTAGATTTTCATACATCTAATATACACTAGTAACATAACATTTAACAAAATTAATTCATAATTAATTGAACTTCAGTTATCCACACACAATTATATACATATTTTATTAATCGTGTACATAAATACCTTAAAACTACGGCATTTTATTCAAAACGGTTAGATATTTTTGAAAATAAAGAATGAAGGAATACATTTCCTATATAAAGGGTAGTTTGGAGTAAGTGTATATCCTTCAGAAATCTTCATGCCACATTTTTGTGGTTGATGAACTTAACTACCAAATTTGACTTTGCACTATGCGCGCTCGCGTGCGCACACACGCGCAGGCGCACACACACACACACACACACACACACACACACACACACACACACACACACACACACACACACACACACACACACACACACACACACACACACACACACTCACACACATACAGAGAAACTAAAAAATGAACAATTAAATAATAAAACAAAGACTTATATTAAGGGATGTTCCTGTCTTTTACAAGGGGCCTGAAAACATATTGTCGGCGAAATCTCGACCCCAAATTGTTGGGTGAAACTTCGTTCTGCTTTCTGTGAGAGGGGTGAGGCAGAGAAAGTAAAAAGCGTTTATATGACCGTAACTTTTATAATCTATAAGCTTTAACCAATAACGTAGGCAATACTTAGGAAGGGGTACATACAGAAGGCTACAGACCGCAAGCAATCAGAGAGGCCATGGAAGTCCCTCACAGTTTCAGGCAAGAAGACCCACTGCTGAAGTTTCTTAGAGAGGGCAATGAACGACCCGTCGATCAAGCAGCCTTCTAGTCTCCACGGGAAATGTCTTTCCTTTATCAAGGCACTGTCATACGCCAGCAATACTACTATTGTGGTTAAGGATATGAAAGAAGCGCAATGAAAGTGAAATAATGCGGACATCGTGGTAGATGAGAAACCGCCACAGCATTCATCTACTGAGCAGGGACAACCACGAAAAATCCAGGATAAGGGTGGGTGATCGAAGGAGTCGAACCGAGACCACCTGAAAACGAGTTTAAGACGTTACTGCAGAGACACCTCGCTTGACGTTGACTAACTTTTAGAGTAAATATACTAGAATCAACTGAACACAATTGCTTAACCAAGTGAATGTGTTTCTGAAAATGTTTTTCCATACCTATTTACAAGATATACCTGCAAATGTCATTTAAAGAATAAACTAGAAACCAAGGGGTGGCTAAGCATTGATTAGACAGCAATGTCTCAGGGAATGTTTGGAGGAAAACAGATGCAAGTTTAGGGTAGAGGCAACTGGGCCTTTTGAGCATAGATATAAATACACAACAATTGTTTAGTATTATTTTATCTCAAGTTGAATTCTGTTTAAAATAGAAAATTATACTGCTAAAGTAAATAAATAAGAAAGAAAGGATGTAGAGAGGTAACAATGGAGCAGACCTTGAAAAAGCAACGGAATTGTTTTACTCAACGTGAATGTCCATTGTGTGAAGGGCAAGGGGATATATAGTATTGAATATTTAAATGCAAGGAAACTGAAAACCTTATGAATAAATATACTAACCATAAGGCTAAACTGAAAAAAAAAACAAGATGAAAATGATACTTTAGTAAAGAATGCAAAATTATAGATAGTAAAGAAAGTATAAAGAAAGTAACGGTATAGAAAGAAAGTAACAGGCTAAAGTCGAGAGTAAAGAGAAGAAGAGAACACTAAAAACATTGTAATAAAACGTCTGATTTCTTTAAAATAAATGTTTCTCTAATTATTCTTATGCGACCAATCTTCTACTTCTTTAACATGCGGGGATTAGGGAATCTTGTGTGTTCCGTCTTCACAGGTATATACCATTTTACCTTGGACGTCCGATATCTCCTCTTCCTTGGAAATGATAACTATTGATCATAACTGGAATTCTTTCATTCTTTATGCAACTCAAATAAGCCCTCCAATCGTCGTTGTACTCTTCTAGTTTTCATTTATGTTACAGATATTTCTTCAAAAGACAGACGAGGTACTTTTTCTGATATACATGCTCATGATACTAGGGGTAGAAATAATATGGTACCTCCTAAATTTCGCTTACAGAAATCTCTGGATTCTCATGTGTACCTTGAGGTGAAATTATACAATAAATCACCTTTAAATCTAAAACAAATTGTAAATGCAAATTCTTTTAAAACTAGAGTTAAAAGTAGCATTAAGTTACTTAATTTTATACACTACAAGAGTACAAATGTAGATTTATTTTAATGACCTGCTGACAAAACCTATTGCATTGTATGCCAAATAGTTAAATAAATAAATAAATAAATAAATAAATAATAATAATAATAATAATAATAATAATAATAATAATAATAATAATAATAATAATAATAATAATAATAATAATAATAATAATAATAATAATAATAATAATAATAATAATAATAATAATAATAATAATAATAATAATAATAATAATAATAATAATAATAATAATAATAATAATAATAATAATAATAATAATAATAATAATAATAATAATAATAATAATAATAATAATAATAATAATAATAATAATAATAATAATAATAATAATAATAATAATAATAATAATAATAATAATAATAATAATAATAATAATAATAATAATAATAATAATAATAATAATAATAATAATAATAATAATAATAATAATAATAATAATAATAATAATAATAATAATAATAATAATAATAATAATAATAATAATAATAATAATAATAATAATAATAATAATAATAATAATAATAATAATAATAATAATAATAATAATAATAATAATAATAATAATAATAATAATAATAATAATAATAATAATAATAATAATAATAATAATAATAATAATAATAATAATATTATTATTATTATTATTATTATTATTATTATTATTATTATTATTATTATTATTATTATTATTATTATTATTATTATTATTATTATTATTATTATTATTATTATTATTATTATTATTATTATTATTATTATTATTATTATTATTATTATTATTATTATTATTATTATTATTATTATTATTACTCAATAGTTATCGTTTATCTTCCTTTCGAATTTGATAAAGATTTGTACATTCTTTTACACTTCGTACAAATTTCATTTCGGCTGACATCTTACTTCTATCCCTCTCTTTAGTACCCAGCATTCACTTCCGAACATTAATACTGTAACAGCCATACGTATGTTTTTGAGTTTTATTTTGTAGAGCTTTATTATTTCATATATTAATTGAAATTTGTTCAATTTTTTCAGTATCTTTGTCTCTATCAAAGCTCGCATTGCATCCTAGATATTCAAAGTCAGATACTCGTTCTAATATTTATAATTAGACATAATAATATTTAATATTTTGTTTTTTGCCACTATTTTCGATAGTGGGCGTTTACTTCCATAAGCCATCACCTTTCTTTTTATAGATATTTTAAAATTATATTCTTTTCTAATTTTACACAGCTTATATACTGAACGTTGCAAAGTCTCTTCACCATTTTTTATTATTAATATGTCATCAGCATAAAACAGTATACAAACTAATATTCGAAATTATAATTTTTCTATCCACTCCTCCATAATCCGGATAGAACTTTGCACAATTATTTCACATTTCTTGTAGGCAAAATGCGAAATGAAGGCTTAAGCGGTAGTCAGATACTTTATAGCTGATCACTATGTGACGGTAATGATATTTCGTTTTCTTGATATGAATATGAGAGAAAACGAATTAACGGCCAGACATTTAAGAAAGGCAAACAGTATCAAGGGACATTCAGAAATATAAAACCCATTATTAGATTTCAATGCCCATGAAATTATCTAAAACTTAAATGTAATGAAATCAAAATCATTGGAGTCATTTTTGAGAAAATCAACATTTTCAGAAAATGTTGTGTGTAAGTGTTAGTCTACGGCGGAGGAACTTTCTTGAAGATCCTAGTGTTGCAGCCTTAGAAAGTGCTGAACTGAAATACCAAATTACACTGAAATATGTAGCCGGCTTTTCGTTTTTGAGTTATGCTGTCAACAGACAAACAAACACAAACACAGTGTTTAATTTGTAAAACGCAATTTGCAAAGTAAGGTACCTATTTCGGTAAATCGGTAGCTAATAGGACATGCAATTTCGATTGATCCTTCGGAACGAGGATTGCTACGTCTGTTCCACTGCCACAGCATTGATACTGTTTGAATTTACACTTGTATATTTTGTAGTAACAAATATTCAGCATTAACGTGATTCAGTGTAACACTTTAAAAACGTATCCACCCCCTCGACTTCAGCTGAACATTCAATTCCAGTAAGAATATTCACCTTTAGGTGTAAAGTGAAGCGAAATTGCTTCTTGAATACCTCAAAATATAGTCATCAGTATCTTCTCTACAGAAGGTTGCGACCTAAACCTTTTTATTGCCAGTGATGACGCACGTTTCCATATTAAGTTTGGTCGCTCACACTGTGTTCAATGTAATGAACCTGAGTCCTGTTATTACCTGTCTACAGTGGGCATTCCTGTATACTTCTCTCTTTTCCAGACCTAAAATACAAGAAAGAAAGAAAAAAGAAGAAAGAAAACTGAAGGTTCAGAGTGAAGTGAAAACTCCTTTTCAATTATTAATTTGGCATGGTGTAAAATCCTCCCCACAAATTTAGGCAGTCACACGTAGCTATTCATAAAGACAAGTAGGTATTAATTTTATCGAGAGATGCAGTACATCACCATTAGTTTTTAATGAATATTATATCGACGATGCCATCCTGCGATTACAGGGTAAAAAATGGCATTTTATAAGCTTCAGCTCTACTGCTGTAACTTACAGAAGCCATGATAAATTATAATTCATACTAGTGGTACATTACAACTTAGTTGAGAATTTAAGACTGCAATTTGTCCAAAGGAGGAATGCATTTAGCAAAAATGTTCCTGTACTTAATTTCACACTACTCAAAACAAAACATTCTGTGTAAATGACCACTCAAAACTTGATTTTCAACTATAATATCAATATACATATGAATACAGGTAAAACAGGTTCTATTTCATACTGTCATTGTCTTATTTTTATGTTTTGCAATAGCTGATCCACTTAACCTTACAAAAGGAAGACAGCTTAGCTTTAGGATTTTGTTGTGAACAATATGCATAAAGTATGAAGTTTGACAAGGCTGGCAGGGAAACAATTGGCTTTGTTGTTTGAGCTCATCGTACCTATATTTAGACTTGATATAGGTGTAGATCCATGAGAATATTTTACAGCAGCCACAAAATTTATATGTGGTTCCAATTGTAATTAAAATCTTCAGCTGATTTTTACCTCGACCTTTATACCTGTGCTTCTTGCCCGACCCCAAGGTATGGAGGTATGAAGTGAGAGTGGATAAAGAAAAAAAAAGGGTAGCTGAGCCTAGGAGACAGGACAGTACAGGGGAGTGTGCCTACAATTATCATATGTAAATAATACAGAGCAAACTGCAAAGGGGCAAAACATTCGAGAATTCGCTTAGAAACTCCGGGAACCCCCCAAAAAAACCAAGGTCCAGGAAGATAGGCTCGGAAAATCGAACCCACAACCGAATAGTTGCATCAGTTACCTCGGTGCCAGCTCGCTTGTTAATTGTATTCTTCTTAAAATAGCTCTTAATCCTTTAAAATGACCTTGCTACAAGATAGGTATATATATGCGGTTAGCAGAAAATGACATGTCACCATTTTATTTCTTTAAGTACATCGTAAACTAATATAATTTAACATTAAAAAGTAAAGTGTTGTTTATCTGTGGCAGTGGAAAATGAATCAAACCATTATGGCAACATGGACTAAAATGTCGTTCACAATTCCATGTTTAGAATGCCCTGCTTTAAATAGCTGTATACTTCACTTAGAAGACTTATACTGAAGTCTACTATAGAGTTGAACCTTTATATTTGACTGCAACAAATATAGAATATAAAATATTAATTTGTTTAAAATCGAGACAGTTATTTTATCTAATTTAACTTATAAGTAAAGGAAATAAGTCGATACCAACATATCACTTGAAGTACTTGTTTTGAAACGTAGATGGCCTTTGTACGTATATTTGATAAATGTCAAGAGATAAAGAAAATCCCAATTCGCAGGAATAAGAACAAGCCAATTTACAATAGATAAAAGGTAAACAGAGTATGTTTATTTAATTAAAGCATAAAGGTTATATATAATAGTAATCTTTATTTTAATTTTGAGGATAACAAGTTCCAGATATTCTTTTCTGTTGGTTTGCATTTTAAAAATGTTAGTTTTTCAACTGTTAAGTCACTATTATCTTGATCCTTCCCTTTTTGGTCATGCAAGGAGCACTAAATTTCTAAGTCGTCACCTTCATAAGAAATCTTAAGCCTTACCTACAGTATCCTACAATGAAATCTGTATTTATTGAAAATTAATGGATTGACAAAAGGCAGCTAGAAGAATAAGCTCTAATATGGTAAGCAGAGGAAGTGACCAAATCAGATGTTTTAATATTAATTCCACAAATGAAGAGGGCGCTGTGGCCAAGTATTAGACCGTCAGCCTCTCACCAAGGGTTTGATTCCAGGGAACCATGCATGTGTTTCATGGTGAACGAAGAGGCGTGTAGGTGGGTTTTGTCCCTATTCTGCGTCTTCCTCAGCCATTCATTTCATCAACTGCTACATCTCCCTTTCTTTCATCCATTTCATGTCATTTCGAATGATCTCGCTTCTTACTCTCATGCCAGGCTTCCAGCTGATCACCCAACTCTTGTTTCAAAGTTTGCCTGCTCCTCGACAGTCATCGGAGTCTAGGCACTCACTTGTAAGACTTGCAGGATATAAGTTCTCCATACCTGGAGGGTACATAAAGAAAGAATTCTATAAATTAAATAATAGAGAAAATAAATGTGGCATTTATGGATATGAGAAAAGCACCTGACAGAGAGACTGAAAACAACTTATGCTACTTCATCGCTCCAAGTCTAGATACAACGAAAAGAGAAGATATCATAAAGTCTTGTTCGTCGCTCTTTCAATGTACTACTGAAATGTTCATAAAAGAGGGTGTCATCCTTCTTTGTCAAGCTTTTATCTACCTTATTGCCCCATGCCACCGTTTGATTCTTTCGTTTTAGATTCATTTTTGTTGTGATTACGTAGTTTATTTCTCCGAATGAACCATCCATCAGCCGATCGCTTGATCGTCTAAGAAGCAAGCCACATGCACCCTGCTGAGTGGGACAGTCCATGAGAATCCTCCGCAGGGGGCACAACTTGTACCGACCTTCAAGGTTATTTCTCTTCCTCCATCAAAACGTGTTTATCATATGCCTTACACCCACTCAACAAACTGGAAGTCTTCAGCTACTACAGAGGTACTGACTACCTTCTTTCTCGTTCCCTCATCCCTCCAACATGACGTTAGACCTTTACGTAGTACCTCTTCAGCTAGTAGAAGTCTTAAAACAAAATTCTAAATTGTATGTGACTGAGACATCTTTAGGCAGTTACTGTCAATTAGTACTATTAGGGGAGCACAGCCATAACGGGCCTTTCTGCTTCCAAAGTTACTCCTGGTAGAGTGACGATGCACGCTAGCGAGGTCGGGGTCTCTAACAGTTCGAAAATGATAGCAGCGATCTTAACAGTCATTTTCAACCTGAACGTTCGACAAGCCACTCCCAGCCGTTCGTCCAAGCACTAGTGACAGATATTTACACAGGACAAGTTTTACCTTTCCGCCGCAACGCACCAATCAACGTTACATGTAACCCTAAATGAGTGTAAGTAAGAAAGAATAAAAAAAAAATTACAAACTACATGTGCTATTGCCAAGACACACCAACTTCGTGATACTAACAATTAGTCACAGGACAGCTTTGTTGACGTCACATGCTGAGGTAAAGTGTGGCATATTATGGTAGTTGTGATTACGTTGCATGCAGTTTCAGTGGTTCAAAAATAATATTTGATCACAATGTGATTTTATATACTTGATTTTAATTTACACATCTTTGTGCAATAAAAACAAATGATATTTCATAGTTTTATTTCCATTTAATTAACGTTATGGAAAAGGAATATAAAGTTCCACATGCTGACAAACATTCTTTAGAAAAGCGAATACAGTATCTATATACACACATAACAATAATATTCTTTCATTGATAATCTTAATATAACTTTGCTACGTTCAGTATTGTATAAAATTAATTGGACGTACTAATTTGATGAGATAAACATACCATTAGGCTGAAAGCAAATAGGTACGAACTGGAAACCTGATTAGATTTAAAATGACACACACACACACACACACACACACACACACACACACACACACACACACACACACACACACACACACACACACACATACATTCAAAATTACTACGTTTGCCAGATCACATATACTGTTTACAAACACAAAATTCCCAGAAATGTAGAAAGAGATCGAGAGAACACATGAACTCTTCAGCACAGCACATTGGATATCTATCAAATGCATCTCAAAGGTACTCGCTTTATACAATGTTGAGTATTCTTAAATGAATAAATACTTGTTACATAATGTACATATGTCTTTTAAAAGCCACATAGGAAATATTTATTGTACTATAGCTTTAGGCTGCCGAACAACCTAAAATAAAATATTTGTTAAAATAAAGAGCAAAATTTTAAATAAAAACATTAGGAATGTGATGGAAGAAAACGCAAGCTTGTAAACTTATAAGACTGCAGGTCCATGGATACATATTTATAATTTTTGTATCATGAACGTGTCAGGTGGAGGAAATATTGCATTTGATCCTAAAGTTTAACATCGAAATCTCAGCGGAGATACACATTTTCTGCCCCCTGAATACAAAAATCATTCTTTTAAAAAAGCAACCGTGTTTGTGTAGCGTGTGTGTATGTGTGTATGTCAACAGCTTAACTCAAAACGAAAAATCGTCTAAGTACCAAAGTTGGTATTTAATTCTAGCATATTCAGAATAAACAATACCAATATAGAAATATCCCAAACCAAAATATACTATACTACTTCAGTTTCATTTTATGAAAAATAGCTTTAACCATATGGATTAGTAAGATTTGTAAGACAAACAAAATGTAAATATATTTTGAATTTCTGAAAATAGCCTCAGCAATGCTTTTCATTCGTAACGAATTGTAAACGTATGATCTTTTATGATTCGTAAATGATAAGCGATACACGAAAACACACACACAAAATATGTAGATCTAATTAAAATTTCTATGTTCCACGAAGGGAAGCCATTTGGATTAAAGTGTTCTAAGTTAGGTGTTGAAATTCTTATGCGTTGAAAATTTGCATTGAATTAATTTTGTAATTACAATTTGATCTATTTATTTTACTTTTGTTTGTATAAAGCAGTGATTCGTTTTCAAAATTATGAAGATGTAATTGATTTGTAGCCACTCAAATTTTCTTTGTCCCAGTTTAGACCCAGTCGGTGCGTGATATCCTTATCTCAAGATCGAAGTCTCGGATTAATGTGTTCTTTTAAGATAAATTTATTGAAATTCTTTTATGTAGCTAATACTTTTCTTTAGCAACACTTATTAAACACTATTACACACAAAATCGTTTTTAAACAGCTCTCCTGCACGCCTAATTCCGCGACTATAGAACTTCATTTTCCCGCAAGCGTTTCTCTTTCTGAAGATTATTGATTTTTAATCGTTTTCTTAGAAACCTTCATTAAACATCCATAGCCTAGTATGTATTTTGTTTATTTTTCATTCGCTGATTTTCCACCTCCACAATATAAACATTTTAACACTTTTAAACATTTCCAAATCTTTTAACCACACTATAAAATAATATGAAAAATATTACAAAATCTACAAACAATAATTATGTTCTAGGCCAAACAAAAACAACTGTTTCATATATCTTTATTTCAAATAACTTTTTCCTGGTACTACGCATTTCCGAGGTATCACTTATTAATATTTCCATTGTTGTTCTTTTAGCGATTGAACTTCAAGGCCAGCATATAATGTTAATTTGTTAAAACATGCAACCACCGCTAGTCCTTTCCTGTCTATAACAAAACGTGTAGTGCAGCTATTTCCGCAAAGCTGTTTATTAGTTCCATTTATACCCCGCCCTTAACTGCAATGGTCATATCGGCGGTCGTTCTCCTTTGGAACATATCGATGGCGTTAACTCATATATGTTGGGTTGCTTGTACTTTGTATTTTAAACATTAGATTATGCACACATTTACACTCTCATCCATACTTCCAGACTCTGGAGAAAATGGGGGACCATCTTGGTTAGAGAAAAATCCTCATCCCCAGCGGAATCGAACCGGGGACCTTTGCATAGCAGGTAGATGCTCTACCGACTGAGCTATGGGCTCAGTACTGCAAAGCTTTAAGTCTATTAAAATGAAGGATAAGCTGTTTATAGAGAATCATGTTTATTAATTAAAACTGTTAAAGTTATGTATATGAATGGTCATATAGCATTCATATAGCATAAATGCAACCATTCATCTATCTCTTGCGTAATTCCAGTAGTCGTATCAACCTACTCTTAAAAATGGAGTGTAACGCCAGTCTAATCTCCTATTAGTACACTTCATGTCAAATATTATATATGGAAAAAGTTGCATTTAAACAAAAGACCACGATAATTAGAAAGAGTTGAATTTCCTAGTGTTATTGATGGAATTTATTTGTGGAAATTAAGACAGAATAACATTTCTAAGTAAAAGTGACAGATTAGGTATGTTAACAGTGACAAAATGAAATGTCTGTAGTGTTTAACGCCCGCTTTTACTACATACGGCACAGCAGGCGGTGACACTGATGGTATAAGAGATGAAGATGGATCACCGGTGGAATGAGATGGCGGGGGAAACCGGAGGTCCCGGAGAAAACTCGCCCCAGTGCCGTGTTATCCACCACAAATCTCACTTTGCGGTCGCCTGGGATCGAACCCAGGCTGCCTTGGTGAGAGCCAAGCGGTCTAACCACTGAGCCACGGCGCGGCCCTAGTGACAATATGAGAGAACCAACGTGAGGCATATGCAGTTTTGAATAAAACGTTCTATTAGTGCTATTCTACCCACTTATGTTGTTATTAGTAGTGTTTTAGCTTTATGTATGTGCATAAATGAAAATTCCGCTTCATTTATTTATTTACCATATCAAAGTTTGATGTGTAAAAAATTGATAGCTCGTATTATAATATGCATCAATCAACTACGTAATTGACATTAGAACTCCGTCAACAAAGATATTGTGATTACTTTATTTCTGTGAGGAATTTTCCTTTAAGAAATTAATAATATATATTAATTTATATTATATAATATATTAATTATATATATTATAATATAAATA
>JAUKNK010000224.1:895000-930285 GCA_030765055.1 Mantis religiosa | reverse complement strand
GACAATTCCGGCCCTCGGGCGGCGAGGCCTCAACTGCCGGCATGGTCAAGAGACGAAAGCCCCGGGGACTTAGAAATTTTTCGCTCGGAGTTGGACTTAGAAAAATTTTGATCGAAGTGAAAAAAATGTTTTTTGAAAAAGGTGAAACATGCATCGGTGGCATTCGTTTGATAAGGCAAACAGATCCTAAGGTTCGCTTTTGCAAATTTGTCCCCCTTTAAGTAGCACTTTGCTCCGAAAGTGGTAGTTTGCCCATGTACTACGCGGCTGGACTTAGAAAATTTTCGCTCGGAGTTGGACTTTAACTTTTTTCGGACCGAAAAAAAGTTTTTTTGAAAAATGTGAAATATGCATCATTGGTGTTCGTTTGATAAAGAAAACGCATCCTTAGCCTCGTTTTTGCTAATTTGGCCCTGTTTCATTGACTTTTTGCGCCGATTTGGACTTAGAAAAAGTTTCGATATTTTGCAAAAATAATTTTTTTAAAAACATGAAATATACATCGGAGGCATTCTTTTAGAAAGGGAAACACATCCCAAGAACAATTTTGGCAAATTTCCCCGTTTTTCGATGGCGCGTTGCACCACACCTACAAGACGACAATTCCGGCCCTCGGGCGGCGAGGCCTCAACTGCCGGCATGGTCAAGAGACGAAAGCCCCGGGGACTTAGAAATTTTTCGCTCGGAGTTGGACTTAGAAAAATTTTTATCGAAGTGAAAAAAATGTTTTTTGAAAAAAGTGAAACATGCATGGGTGGCATTCGTTTGATTAGGCAAACACATCCTAAGGTTCGCTTTCGCAAATTTGTCCCTCTTTAAGTGGCAGTTTGCTCCGAAAGTGGTAGTTCTCCCATGTACTACGCGGCTGGACTTAGAAAATTTTCGCTCGGAGTTGGACTTTAACTTTTTTCGGACCGAAAAAAAGTTTTTTTGAAAAATGTGAAATATGCATCATTGGTGTTCGTTTGATAAAGAAAACACATCCTTAGCCTCGTTCCTGCTAATTTGGCCCTGTTTCATCGACTTTTTGCGCCGATTTGGACTTAGAAAAAGTTTCGATATTTTGCAAAAATAATTTTTTTAAAAACATGAAATATACATCGGAGGCATTCTTTTAGAAAGGGAAACACATCCCAAGAACAATTTTGGCAAATTTCCCCGTTTTTCGATGGCGCGTTGCACCACACCTACAAGACGACAATTCTTGCCCTCGGTCGGCGAGGCCTCAACTGCCGGCATGGTCAAGAGACGAAAGCCCCGGGGACTTAGAAATTTTTCGCTCGGAGTTGGACTTAGAAAAAGTTTCGATATTTTGCAAAAATAATTTTTTTAAAAACATGAAATATACATCGAATGCATTCTTTTAGAATGGGAAACACATCCCAAGAACAATTTTGGCAAATTTCCCCGTTTTTCGATGGCGCGTTGCACCACACCTACAAGACGACAATTCCGGCCCTCGGGCGGCGAGGCCTCAACTGCCGGCATGGTCAAGAGACGAAAGCCCCGGGGACTTAGAAATTTTTCGCTCGGAGTTGGACTTAGAAAAAGTTTCAATATTTTGCAAAAATAATTTTTTTAAAAACATGAAATATACATCGGAGGCATTCTTTTTGAATGGGAAACACATCCCAAGAACGATTTTGGCAAATTTCCCCGTTTTTCGATGGCGCGTTGCACCACACCTACAAGACGACAATTCTTGCCCTCGGGCGGCGAGGCCTCAACTGCCGGCATGGTCACGAGACGAAAGCCCCGGGGACTTAGAAATTTTTCGCTCAGAGTTGGACTTTAACTTTTTTCGGACCGAAAAAAAGTTTTTTTGAAAAATGTGAAATATGCATATTTGGTGTTCGTTTGATAAAGAAAACACATCCCTAGCCTAGTTTCTGCTAATTTGGCCCTGTATCATTGACTTTTTGCGCCGATTTGGACTTAGAAAAAGTTTCGATATTTTGCAAAAATAATTTTTTTAAAAACATGAAATATACATCGGAGGCATTCTTTTAGAAAGGGAAACACATCCCAAGAACAATTTTGGCAAATTTTCCCGTTTTTCGATGGCGCGTTGCACCACACCTACAAGACGACAATTCTTGCCCTCGGGCGGCGAGGCCTCAACTGCCGGCATGGTCAAGAGACGAAAGCCCCGGGGACTTAGAAATTTTTCGCTCGGAGTTGGACTTAGAAAAATTTTTATCGAAGTGAAAAAAATGTTTTTTGAAAAAAGTGAAACATGCATGGGTGGCATTCGTTTGATTAGGCAAACACATCCTAAGGTTCGCTTTCGCAAATTTGTCCCTCTTTAAGTGGCAGTTTGCTCCGAAAGTGGTAGTTCTCCCATGTACTACGCGGCTGGACTTAGAAAATTTTCGCTCGGAGTTGGACTTTAACTTTTTTCGGACCGAAAAAAAGTTTTTTTGAAAAATGTGAAATATGCATCATTGGTGTTCGTTTGATAAAGAAAACACATCCTTAGCCTCGTTCCTGCTAATTTGGCCCTGTTTCATCGACTTTTTGCGCCGATTTGGACTTAGAAAAAGTTTCGATATTTTGCAAAAATAATTTTTTTAAAAACATGAAATATACATCGGAGGCATTCTTTTAGAAAGGGAAACACATCCCAAGAACAATTTTGGCAAATTTCCCCGTTTTTCGATGGCGCGTTGCACCACACCTACAAGACGACAATTCTTGCCCTCGGTCGGCGAGGCCTCAACTGCCGGCATGGTCAAGAGACGAAAGCCCCGGGGACTTAGAAATTTTTCGCTCGGAGTTGGACTTAGAAAAAGTTTCGATATTTTGCAAAAATAATTTTTTTAAAAACATGAAATATACATCGAATGCATTCTTTTAGAATGGGAAACACATCCCAAGAACAATTTTGGCAAATTTCCCCGTTTTTCGATGGCGCGTTGCACCACACCTACAAGACGACAATTCCGGCCCTCGGGCGGCGAGGCCTCAACTGCCGGCATGGTCAAGAGACGAAAGCCCCGGGGACTTAGAAATTTTTCGCTCGGAGTTGGACTTAGAAAAAGTTTCAATATTTTGCAAAAATAATTTTTTTAAAAACATGAAATATACATCGGAGGCATTCTTTTTGAATGGGAAACACATCCCAAGAACGATTTTGGCAAATTTCCCCGTTTTTCGATGGCGCGTTGCACCACACCTACAAGACGACAATTCTTGCCCTCGGGCGGCGAGGCCTCAACTGCCGGCATGGTCACGAGACGAAAGCCCCGGGGACTTAGAAATTTTTCGCTCAGAGTTGGACTTTAACTTTTTTCGGACCGAAAAAAAGTTTTTTTGAAAAATGTGAAATATGCATATTTGGTGTTCGTTTGATAAAGAAAACACATCCCTAGCCTAGTTTCTGCTAATTTGGCCCTGTATCATTGACTTTTTGCGCCGATTTGGACTTAGAAAAAGTTTCGATATTTTGCAAAAATAATTTTTTTAAAAACATGAAATATACATCGGAGGCATTCTTTTAGAAAGGGAAACACATCCCAAGAACAATTTTGGCAAATTTTCCCGTTTTTCGATGGCGCGTTGCACCACACCTACAAGACGACAATTCTTGCCCTCGGGCGGCGAGGCCTCAACTGCCGGCATGGTCAAGAGACGAAAGCCCCGGGGACTTAGAAATTTTTCGCTCGGAGTTGGACTTAGAAAAATTTTTATCGAAGTGAAAAAAATGTTTTTTGAAAAAAGTGAAACATGCATGGGTGGCATTCGTTTGATTAGGCAAACACATCCTAAGGTTCGCTTTCGCAAATTTGTCCCTCTTTAAGTGGCAGTTTGCTCCGAAAGTGGTAGTTCTCCCATGTACTACGCGGCTGGACTTAGAAAATTTTCGCTCGGAGTTGGACTTTAACTTTTTTCGGACCGAAAAAAAGTTTTTTTGAAAAATGTGAAATATGCATCATTGGTGTTCGTTTGATAAAGAAAACACATCCTTAGCCTCGTTCCTGCTAATTTGGCCCTGTTTCATCGACTTTTTGCGCCGATTTGGACTTAGAAAAAGTTTCGATATTTTGCAAAAATAATTTTTTTAAAAACATGAAATATACATCGGAGGCATTCTTTTAGAAAGGGAAACACATCCCAAGAACAATTTTGGCAAATTTCCCCGTTTTTCGATGGCGCGTTGCACCACACCTACAAGACGACAATTCTTGCCCTCGGTCGGCGAGGCCTCAACTGCCGGCATGGTCAAGAGACGAAAGCCCCGGGGACTTAGAAATTTTTCGCTCGGAGTTGGACTTAGAAAAAGTTTCGATATTTTGCAAAAATAATTTTTTTAAAAACATGAAATATACATCGAATGCATTCTTTTAGAATGGGAAACACATCCCAAGAACAATTTTGGCAAATTTCCCCGTTTTTCGATGGCGCGTTGCACCACACCTACAAGACGACAATTCCGGCCCTCGGGCGGCGAGGCCTCAACTGCCGGCATGGTCAAGAGACGAAAGCCCCGGGGACTTAGAAATTTTTCGCTCGGAGTTGGACTTAGAAAAAGTTTCAATATTTTGCAAAAATAATTTTTTTAAAAACATGAAATATACATCGGAGGCATTCTTTTAGAATGGGAAACACATCCCAAGAACGATTTTGGCAAATTTCCCCGTTTTTCGATGGCGCGTTGCACCACACCTACAAGACGACAATTCTTGCCCTCGGGCGGCGAGGCCTCAACTGCCGGCATGGTCACGAGACGAAAGCCCCGGGGACTTAGAAATTTTTCGCTCAGAGTTGGACTTTAACTTTTTTCGGACCGAAAAAAAGTTTTTTTGAAAAATGTGAAATATGCATATTTGGTGTTCGTTTGATAAAGAAAACACATCCCTAGCCTAGTTTCTGCTAATTTGGCCCTGTATCATTGACTTTTTGCGCCGATTTGGACTTAGAAAAAGTTTCGATATTTTGCAAAAATAATTTTTTTAAAAACATGAAATATACATCGGAGGCATTCTTTTAGAAAGGGAAACACATCCCAAGAACAATTTTGGCAAATTTTCCCGTTTTTCGATGGCGCGTTGCACCACACCTACAAGACGACAATTCTTGCCCTCGGGCGGCGAGGCCTCAACTGCCGGCATGGTCAAGAGACGAAAGCCCCGGGGACTTAGAAATTTTTCGCTCGGAGTTGGACTTAGAAAAATTTTTATCGAAGTGAAAAAAATGTTTTTTGAAAAAAGTGAAACATGCATGGGTGGCATTCGTTTGATTAGGCAAACACATCCTAAGGTTCGCTTTCGCAAATTTGTCCCTCTTTAAGTGGCAGTTTGCTCCGAAAGTGGTAGTTCTCCCATGTACTACGCGGCTGGACTTAGAAAATTTTCGCTCGGAGTTGGACTTTAACTTTTTTCGGACCGAAAAAAAGTTTTTTTGAAAAATGTGAAATATGCATCATTGGTGTTCGTTTGATAAAGAAAACACATCCTTAGCCTCGTTCCTGCTAATTTGGCCCTGTTTCATCGACTTTTTGCGCCGATTTGGACTTAGAAAAAGTTTCGATATTTTGCAAATATAATTTTTTTAAAAACATGAAATATACATCGGAGGCATTCTTTTAGAAAGGGAAACACATCCCAAGAACAATTTTGGCAAATTTTCCCGTTTTTCGATGGCGCGTTGCACCACACCTACAAGACGACAATTCTTGCCCTCGGGCGGCGAGGCCTCAACTGCCGGCATGGTCAAGAGACGAAAGCCCCGGGGACTTAGAAATTTTTCGCTCGGAGTTGGACTTAGAAAAAGTTTCGATATTTTGCAAAAATAATTTTTTTAAAAACATGAAATATACATCGAATGCATTCTTTTAGAATGGGAAACACATCCCAAGAACAATTTTGGCAAATTTCCCCGTTTTTCGATGGCGCGTTGCACCACACCTACAAGACGACAATTCCGGCCCTCGGGCGGCGAGGCCTCAACTGCCGGCATGGTCAAGAGACGAAAGCCCCGGGGACTTAGAAATTTTTCGCTCGGAGTTGGACTTAGAAAAAGTTTCAATATTTTGCAAAAATAATTTTTTTAAAAACATGAAATATACATCGGAGGCATTCTTTTAGAATGGGAAACACATCCCAAGAACGATTTTGGCAAATTTCCCCGTTTTTCGATGGCGCGTTGCACCACACCTACAAGACGACAATTCTTGCCCTCGGGCGGCGAGGCCTCAACTGCCGGCATGGTCACGAGACGAAAGCCCCGGGGACTTAGAAATTTTTCGCTCAGAGTTGGACTTTAACTTTTTTCGGACCGAAAAAAAGTTTTTTTGAAAAATGTGAAATATGCATATTTGGTGTTCGTTTGATAAAGAAAACACATCCCTAGCCTAGTTTCTGCTAATTTGGCCCTGTATCATTGACTTTTTGCGCCGATTTGGACTTAGAAAAAGTTTCGATATTTTGCAAAAATAATTTTTTTAAAAACATGAAATATACATCGGAGGCATTCTTTTAGAAAGGGAAACACATCCCAAGAACAATTTTGGCAAATTTTCCCGTTTTTCGATGGCGCGTTGCACCACACCTACAAGACGACAATTCTTGCCCTCGGGCGGCGAGGCCTCAACTGCCGGCATGGTCAAGAGACGAAAGCCCCGGGGACTTAGAAATTTTTCGCTCGGAGTTGGACTTAGAAAAATTTTTATCGAAGTGAAAAAAATGTTTTTTGAAAAAAGTGAAACATGCATGGGTGGCATTCGTTTGATTAGGCAAACACATCCTAAGGTTCGCTTTCGCAAATTTGTCCCTCTTTAAGTGGCAGTTTGCTCCGAAAGTGGTAGTTCTCCCATGTACTACGCGGCTGGACTTAGAAAATTTTCGCTCGGAGTTGGACTTTAACTTTTTTCGGACCGAAAAAAAGTTTTTTTGAAAAATGTGAAATATGCATCATTGGTGTTCGTTTGATAAAGAAAACACATCCTTAGCCTCGTTCCTGCTAATTTGGCCCTGTTTCATCGACTTTTTGCGCCGATTTGGACTTAGAAAAAGTTTCGATATTTTGCAAATATAATTTTTTTAAAAACATGAAATATACATCGGAGGCATTCTTTTAGAAAGGGAAACACATCCCAAGAACAATTTTGGCAAATTTTCCCGTTTTTCGATGGCGCGTTGCACCACACCTACAAGACGACAATTCTTGCCCTCGGGCGGCGAGGCCTCAACTGCCGGCATGGTCAAGAGACGAAAGCCCCGGGGACTTAGAAATTTTTCGCTCGGAGTTGGACTTAGAAAAATTTTTATCGAAGTGAAAAAAATGTTTTTTGAAAAAAGTGAAACATGCATGGGTGGCATTCGTTTGATTAGGCAAACACATCCTAAGGTTCGCTTTCGCAAATTTGTCCCTCTTTAAGTGGCAGTTTGCTCCGAAAGTGGTAGTTCTCCCATGTACTACGCGGCTGGACTTAGAAAATTTTCGCTCGGAGTTGGACTTTAACTTTTTTCGGACCGAAAAAAAGTTTTTTTGAAAAATGTGAAATATGCATCATTGGTGTTCGTTTGATAAAGAAAACACATCCCTAGCCTCGTTCCTGCTAATTTGGCCCTGTTTCATCGACTTTTTGCGCCGATTTGGACTTAGAAAAAGTTTCGATATTTTGCAAAAATAATTTTTTTAAAAACATGAAATATACATCGGAGGCATTCTTTTAGAAAGGGAAACACATCCCAAGAACAATTTTGGCAAATTTTCCCGTTTTTCGATGGCGCGTTGCACCACACCTACAAGACGACAATTCTTGCCCTCGTGCGGCGAGGCCTCAACTGCCGGCATGGTCAAGAGACGAAAGCCCCGGGGACTTAGAAATTTTTCGCTCGGAGTTGGACTTAGAAAAAGTTTCGATATTTTGCAAAAATAATTTTTTTAAAAACATGAAATATACATCGGAGGCATTCTTTTAGAATGGGAAACACATCCCAAGAACGATTTTGGCAAATTTCCCCGTTTTTCGATGGCGCGTTGCACCACACCTACAAGACGACAATTCTTGCCCTCGGGCGGCGAGGCCTCAACTGCCGGCATGGTCACGAGACGAAAGCCCCGGGGACTTAGAAATTTTTCGCTCAGAGTTGGACTTTAACTTTTTTCGGACCGAAAAAAAGTTTTTTTGAAAAATGTGAAATATGCATATTTGGTGTTCGTTTGATAAAGAAAACACATCCCTAGCCTAGTTTCTGCTAATTTGGCCCTGTATCATTGACTTTTTGCGCCGATTTGGACTTAGAAAAAGTTTCGATATTTTGCAAAAATAATTTTTTTAAAATCATGAAATATACATCGGAGGCATTCTTTTAGAAAGGGAAACACATCCCAAGAACAATTTTGGCAAATTTTCCCGTTTTTCGATGGCGCGTTGCACCACACCTACAAGACGACAATTCTTGCCCTCGGGCGGCGAGGCCTCAACTGCCGGCATGGTCAAGAGACGAAAGCCCCGGGGACTTAGAAATTTTTCGCTCGGAGTTGGACTTAGAAAAATTTTTATCGAAGTGAAAAAAATGTTTTTTGAAAAAAGTGAAACATGCATGGGTGGCATTCGTTTGATTAGGCAAACACATCCTAAGGTTCGCTTTCGCAAATTTGTCCCTCTTTAAGTGGCAGTTTGCTCCGAAAGTGGTAGTTCTCCCATGTACCACGCGGCTGGACTTAGAAAATTTTCGCTCGGAGTTGGACTTTAACTTTTTTCGGACTGAAAAAAAGTTTTTTTGAAAAATGTGAAATACGCATCATTGGTGTTCGTTTGATAAAGAAAACACATCCTTAGCCTCGTTCCTGCTAATTTGGCCCTGTTTCACTAACTTTTTGCGCCGATTTGGACTTAGAAAAAGTTTCGATTTTGGGAAGAAATAATTTTTTTAAAAACACGGCTGTACTTGTAATTTTTCACTCGCACGACACACGATGGACTTAGAATTATTTCACTCTTGCTGCCCTCTTTGGACTTTGAAAAAGCCGGGCACTGTGGGACTTTGAATTAATCACACTGGCAATATTTCACTCGCACGACACATTTAGGATTATTTCGCTCATTCTAGCCTCGCTGGACTTTGAATTTTTCACACATTTTTTCTTTGCACCTTTCACTCGCTGTTTCGACCTACAACATTTTTTTTCACTTGTATGACCTTTTGCACTTCAATTATTTTAGCCCATTTCACAAACACTTTTTGTGCACTTTTTAGACGTGGAATATCACTCGCATTTAGAGGCACTTTCTCACTCGCTCTGTTTCGACCTAGAACATTTCGTTTTCACTTGTAAGAGCTTTTGCACTTGTGGGCGCATTCATTATTTGCATTAATTATTTTAGCTCTCCTTGGACAAACTTTACCTTTCACTAACACTTTTTGAGCACTTTTTGGGACGTGGAATATCACTCGAATTCAGAGGCACTTTCTCACTCGCTCTGTTTCGACCTACAACATTTCGTTTTCACTTATATGAGCTTTTGCACCTGTAGGCACATTCATTTTTTGCATTAATTATTTTAGCTCTCCTTGGACAGACTTTACCTTTCACAAACACTTTTTGAGCACTTTTTGGGACGTGGGATATCACTCGACTTCAGTGGCACTTTCTCACTCGCTCTGTTTCGACCTAGAACATTTCGTTTTCACTTGTAAGAGCTTTTGCACATGTAGGCGCATTCATTTTTTGCATTAATTAATTTAGCTCTCCTTGGACAGACTTTACCTTTCACTAACACTTTTTGAGCACTTTGTTTAGACGTGGAATCTCACTCGAATTAAGAGGCACTTTCTCACTCGCAGAAAACTTTCTGCACCTAGCACACGAACACGTTTGAACTCGTCGTGCTTCTGGCGTCTTGTCGTAGTGGAAGAGGCTGGAATCACCTGGCGGGGTCCCAGGCTGGTGTTGTGTGTGTTTTCGGACTGTAGATTTAGTTCTGCGAAGTGGACGTAAGCCAGGCGTGGCTCCTGTGATCCCTGAATTCCCGTTGTTCTCCAGGTGCAGGTTGTCGGCCGGTGCGAGTTCTCCCCATCATGGCGCCTTCGGTAGACTTTGCGGTCCTTGTTCTGAACTGCTGAAAAAGAAAGGAAAACATTGTGAGAGTCCGTACGCTACTAATAAAAATAATCTCATATCTAGGAAGTTCCAGTAATTAGTAATTACATAACTTGGGCAGAGTAGCCACGCCGAATTAGCTTTTGGCGGGAAGAATTTCTCGTTGAAAACAAGGAGAAGCGCAGCCCTCGCGTGCGTCCGGCTTGGCCTCTCTAGCCGTTATGTTTCAAACTGTATGGAAGAGATGCGCAATAACACCAGCGCGATGACTCACGATTACGTCACCCTTGGCTACTTCCTTGCAAGTAGCGTTCACCTCTTGGTCGAGGTCATCCGAGCGAGTTTGCACAATGCTTTCTTACGACCAGTGTGCCAAAGATTAACGTCAATCGCAAGATAAACACGACCGTTTGTTAATTAAAGAAAACTGGGCCCAGGAATCCACAAACATGTTCACTTACTTGGCAATGCGTACCCAGGAACATTACTTTTCCTACGCGGCGCCGAACTTCGAGTTTTGGCTCACCTCCAGACCGCACTCCGCGACGGTCTCTCCCTTGGGGGAAACCTTAACACTTTCGCTCGGAGTTGGACTTTGAAAAATTTTTATCGGAGTGAAAAAAAGTTTTTTCATAAAGTTGAAAAATGCATCATTGGTATTCGTTTAATAAAGGAAGCGCATCCCAAGTTCCGTTTTTGCAAGTTTGTCCCTCTTTCACTAGCGCTTTTTACCGATTTGGACTTAGAAAGAGCTTCGATTTTGGGCAAAAATAACTTTTTTAAAAACACGAAATATACATCACAGGCATTCTTTTGGAAGAAGAAACTCTTCCCAAGACTCGTCTTTGCTAATTTGTCCCTCTCTCGCAAGCGATTTGCACCGCAGGTGGTCGTTCCCCCAGGCTGGACTTTGAAGAATTTCGCTCGGAGTTGGACTTTGAAAAATTTTTATCGGACCGAAAAAAGTTTTTTTGATTAATGTGAAACATGCATCTTTGGTATTCGTTAGATAAGGATAACGCATACTAAGTTCCGTTTTTGCTAATTTGTTATTCTTTCACTGGCGCTTTGCACAGATTTGGACTCAGAAAATTTTTCGATTTTGGGAAAAAATAATTTTTTTAAAAACACGAAATATACATCACAGGCATTCGTTTAGAAGGGGAAACTCGTCCCAATAATCGTTTATGCTAATTTGTCCCTCTTTCACTGGCGCTTTACACCGATTTGGACGTAGAAAAGGTTTCGATTTTGGGCAAAAATAACTTTTTTAGAAACACGAAATATACATCGCAGGCATTCATTTGGAAGAAGAAACTCTTCCCAAGATTCGTCGTTGCTAACTTGTCGCTCTCTCGCAAGCGGTTTGCACCGCAAGTGGTCGTTCCCCCATGCTGGACTTTGAAAAATTTCGCTCGGAGTTGGACTTTGAAAAATTGTTATCAGACCGAAAAAAGTTTTTTGATTAATGTGAAACATGCATCCTTGGTATTCGTTAGATAACGGAAACGCATCCTAAGTTCTGTTTTTGCTAATTAGTCCTTCTTTCACTGGCGCTTTGCACAGATTTGGAGTCAGAAAAATTTTCGATTTTTAGAAAAATTCATTTTTTTAAAAGCACGAAATATACATCACAGGCATGCGCTTAGCAGGGAAAACTCGTCCCAGGAATCGTTTTTGCTAATTTGTCCCTCTTTCACTAGCGGTTTGCACAGAAAGTGAACCTTCCCCCATGCTGGACTTAGAAATTTTTCGCTCGGAGTTGGACTTAGAAAAATTTTGATCGAAGTGAAAAAAATGTTTTTTGAAAAAAGTGAAACATGCATGGGTGGCATTCGTTTGATAAGGCAAACACATCCTAAGGTTCGCTTTCGCAAATTTGTCCCTCTTTAAGTGGCAGTTTGCTCCGAAAGTGGTAGTTCTCCCATGGACTACGCGGCTGGACTTAGAAAATTTTCGCTCGGAGTTGGACTTTAACTTTTTTCGGACCGAAAAAAAGTTTTTTTGAAAAATGTGAAATATGCATCATTGGTGTTCGTTTGATAAAGAAAACACATCTTTAGCCTAGTTTCTGCTAATTTGGCCCTGTTTCATTGACTTTTTGCGCCGATTTGGACTTAGAAAAAGTTTCGATATTTTGCAAAAATAATTTTTTTAAAAACATGAAATATACATCGGAGGCATTCTTTTAGAAAGGGAAACACACCCCAAGAACGATTTTGGCAAATTTCCCCGTTTTTCGATGGCGCGTTGCACCACACCTACAAGACGACAATTCCGGCCCTCGGGCGGCGAGGCCTCAACTGCCGGCATGGTCAGGAGACGAAAGCCCCGGGGACTTAGAAATTTTTCGCTCGGAGTTGGACTTAGAAAAATTTTGATCGAAGTGAAAAAAATGTTTTTTGAAAAAGGTGAAACATGCATCGGTGGCATTCGTTTGATAAGGCAAACAGATCCTAAGATTCGCTTTTGCAAATTTGTCCCCCTTTAAGTAGCACTTTGCTCCGAAAGTGGTAGTTTGCCCATGTACTACGCGGCTGGACTTAGAAAATTTTCGCTCGGAGTTGGACTTTAACTTTTTTCGGACCGAAAAAAAGTTTTTTTGAAAAATGTGAAATATGCATCATTGGTGTTCGTTTGATAAAGAAAACACATCCTTAGCCTCGTTCCTGCTAATTTGGTCCTGTTTCATTGACTTTTTGCGCCGATTTGGACTTAGAAAAAGTTTCGATATTTTGCAAAAATAATTTTTTTAAAAACATGAAATATACATCGGAGGCATTCTTTTAGAAAGGGAAACACACCCCAAGAACGATTTTGGCAAATTTCCCCGTTTTTCGATGGCGCGTTGCACCACACCTACAAGACGACAATTCCGGCCCTCGGGCGGCGAGGCCTCAACTGCCGGCATGGTCAGGAGACGAAAGCCCCGGGGACTTAGAAATTTTTCGCTCGGAGTTGGACTTAGAAAAATTTTGATCGAAGTGAAAAAAATGTTTTTTGAAAAAGGTGAAACATGCATCGGTGGCATTCGTTTGATAAGGCAAACACATCCTAAGGTTCGCTTTTGCAAATTTGTCCCCCTTTAAGTACCACTTTGTTCCGAAAGTGGTAGTTTGCCCATGTACTACGCGGCTGGACTTAGAAAATTTTCGCTCGGAGTTGGACTTTAACTTTTTTCGGAGCGAAAAAAAGTTTTTTTGAAAAATGTGAAATATGCATCATTGGTGTTCGTTTGATAAAGAAAACACATCCTTAGCCTCGTTCCTGCTAATTTTGTCCTGTTTCATTGACTTTTTGCGCCGATTTGGACTTAGAAAAAGTTTCGATATTTTGCAAAAATAATTTTTTTAAAAACATGAAATATACATCGGAGGCATTCTTTTAGAAAGGCAAACACATCCTAAGGTTAGCTTTTGCAAATTTGTCCCCCTTTAAGTAGCACTTTGTTCCGAAAGTGGTAGTTTGCCCATGTACTACGCGGCTGGACTTAGAAAATTTTCGCTCGGAGTTGGACTTTAACTTTTTTCGGAGCGAAAAAAAGTTTTTTTGAAAAATGTGAAATATGCATCATTGGTGTTCGTTTGATAAAGAAAACACATCCTTAGCCTCGTTCCTGCTAATTTGGTCCTGTTTCATTGACTTTTTGCGCCGATTTGGACTTAGAAAAAGTTTCGATATTTTGCAAAAATAATTTTTTTAAAAACATGAAATATACATCGGAGGCATTCTTTTAGAAAGGGAAACACACCCCAAGAACGATTTTGGCAAATTTCCCCGTTTTTCGATGGCGCGTTGCACCACACCTACAAGACGACAATTCCGGCCCTCGGGCGGCGAGGCCTCAACTGCCGGCATGGTCAGGAGACGAAAGCCCCGGGGACTTAGAAATTTTTCGCTCGGAGTTGGACTTAGAAAAATTTTGATCGAAGTGAAAAAAATGTTTTTTGAAAAAGGTGAAACATGCATCGGTGGCATTCGTTTGATAAGGCAAACAGATCCTAAGATTCGCTTTTGCAAATTTGTCCCCCTTTAAGTAGCACTTTGCTCCGAAAGTGGTAGTTTGCCCATGTACTACGCGGCTGGACTTAGAAAATTTTCGCTCGGAGTTGGACTTTAACTTTTTTCGGACCGAAAAAAAGTTTTTTTGAAAAATGTGAAATATGCATCATTGGTGTTCGTTTGATAAAGAAAACACATCCTTAGCCTCGTTCCTGCTAATTTGGTCCTGTTTCATTGACTTTTTGCGCCGATTTGGACTTAGAAAAAGTTTCGATATTTTGCAAAAATAATTTTTTTAAAAACATGAAATATACATCGGAGGCATTCTTTTAGAAAGGGAAACACATCCCAAGAACGAATTTGGCAAATTTCCCCGTTTTTCGATGGCGCGTTGCACCACACCTACAAGACGACAATTCCGGCCCTCGGGCGGCGAGGCCTCAACTGCCGGCATGGTCAGGAGACGAAAGCCCCGGGGACTTAGAAATTTTTCGCTCGGAGTTGGACTTAGAAAAATTTTTATCGAAGTGAAAAAAATGTTTTTTGAAAAAAGTGAAACATGCATGGGTGGCATTCGTTTGATTAGGCAAACACATCCTAAGGTTCGCTTTCGCAAATTTGTCCCTCTTTATGTGGCAGTTTGCTCCGAAAGTGGTAGTTCTCCCATGTACTACGCGGCTGGACTTAGAAAATTTTCGCTCGGAGTTGGACTTTAACTTTTTTCGGACCGAAAAGAAGTTTTTTTGAAAAATGTGAAATATGCATATTTGGTGTTCGTTTGATAAAGGAAACACATCCTTAGCCTAGGTTCTGCTAATTTGGCCCTGTATCATTGACTTTTTGCGCCGATTTGGACTTAGAAAAAGTTTCGATATTTTGCAAAAATAATTTTTTTAAAAACATGAAATATACATCGGAGGCATTCTTTTAGCAAGGGAAACACATCCCAAGAACAATTTTGGCAAATTTCCCCGTTTTTCGATGGCGCGTTGCACCACACCTACAAGACGACAATTCCGGCCCTCGGGCGGCGAGGCCTCAACTGCCGGCATGGTCAAGAGACGAAAGCCCCGGGGACTTAGAAATTTTTCGCTCGGA
Organism: Mantis religiosa; assembly: GCA_030765055.1. Taxonomy (NCBI): domain Eukaryota; kingdom Metazoa; phylum Arthropoda; class Insecta; order Mantodea; family Mantidae; genus Mantis; species Mantis religiosa. Next base: position 915,135 of record JAUKNK010000224.1, on the reverse strand, counting down.
GTTGGACTTAGAAAAATTTTTATCGAAGTGAAAAAAATGTTTTTTGAAAAAAGTGAAACATGCATGGGTGGCATTCGTTTGATTAGGCAAACACATCCTAAGGTTCGCTTTCGCAAATTTGTCCCTCTTTAAGTGGCAGTTTGCTCCGAAAGTGGTAGTTCTCCCATGTACTACGCGGCTGGACTTAGAAAATTTTCGCTCGGAGTTGGACTTTAACTTTTTTCGGACCGAAAAAAAGTTTTTTTGAAAAATGTGAAATATGCATCATTGGTGTTCGTTTGATAAAGAAAACACATCCTTAGCCTCGTTCCTGCTAATTTGGCCCTGTTTCATCGACTTTTTGCGCCGATTTGGACTTAGAAAAAGTTTCGATATTTTGCAAAAATAATTTTTTTAAAAACATGAAATATACATCGAATGCATTCTTTTAGAATGGGAAACACATCCCAAGAACAATTTTGGCAAATTTCCCCGTTTTTCGATGGCGCGTTGCACCACACCTACAAGACGACAATTCCGGCCCTCGGGCGGCGAGGCCTCAACTGCCGGCATGGTCAAGAGACGAAAGCCCCGGGGACTTAGAAATTTTTCGCTCGGAGTTGGACTTAGAAAAAGTTTCAATATTTTGCAAAAATAATTTTTTTAAAAACATGAAATATACATCGGAGGCATTCTTTTTGAATGGGAAACACATCCCAAGAACGATTTTGGCAAATTTCCCCGTTTTTCGATGGCGCGTTGCACCACACCTACAAGACGACAATTCTTGCCCTCGGGCGGCGAGGCCTCAACTGCCGGCATGGTCACGAGACGAAAGCCCCGGGGACTTAGAAATTTTTCGCTCAGAGTTGGACTTTAACTTTTTTCGGACCGAAAAAAAGTTTTTTTGAAAAATGTGAAATATGCATATTTGGTGTTCGTTTGATAAAGAAAACACATCCCTAGCCTAGTTTCTGCTAATTTGGCCCTGTATCATTGACTTTTTGCGCCGATTTGGACTTAGAAAAAGTTTCGATATTTTGCAAAAATAATTTTTTTAAAAACATGAAATATACATCGGAGGCATTCTTTTAGAAAGGGAAACACATCCCAAGAACAATTTTGGCAAATTTTCCCGTTTTTCGATGGCGCGTTGCACCACACCTACAAGACGACAATTCTTGCCCTCGGGCGGCGAGGCCTCAACTGCCGGCATGGTCAAGAGACGAAAGCCCCGGGGACTTAGAAATTTTTCGCTCGGAGTTGGACTTAGAAAAATTTTTATCGAAGTGAAAAAAATGTTTTTTGAAAAAAGTGAAACATGCATGGGTGGCATTCGTTTGATTAGGCAAACACATCCTAAGGTTCGCTTTCGCAAATTTGTCCCTCTTTAAGTGGCAGTTTGCTCCGAAAGTGGTAGTTCTCCCATGTACTACGCGGCTGGACTTAGAAATTTTTCGCTCAGAGTTGGACTTTAACTTTTTTCGGACCGAAAAAAAGTTTTTTTTGAAAAATGTGAAATATGCATATTTGGTGTTCGTTTGATAAAGGAAACACATCCTTAGCCTAGGTTCTGCTAATTTGGCCCTGTATCATTGACTTTTTGCGCCGATTTGGACTTAGAAAAAGTTTCGATATTTTGCAAAAATAATTTTTTTAAAAACATGAAATATACATCGGAGGCATTCTTTTAGCAAGGGAAACACATACCAAGAACAATTTTGGCAAATTTCCCCGTTTTTCGATGGCGCGTTGCACCACACCTACAAGACGACAATTCCGGCCCTCGGGCGGCGAGGCCTCAACTGCCGGCATGGTCAAGAGACGAAAGCCCCGGGGACTTAGAAATTTTTCGCTCGGAGTTGGACTTAGAAAAATTTTGATCGAAGTGAAAAAAATGTTTTTTGAAAAAGGTGAAACATGCATCGGTGGCATTCGTTTGATAAGGCAAACAGATCCTAAGGTTCGCTTTTGCAAATTTGTCCCCCTTTAAGTAGCACTTTGCTCCGAAAGTGGTAGTTTGCCCATGTACTACGCGGCTGGACTTAGAAAATTTTCGCTCGGAGTTGGACTTTAACTTTTTTCGGACCGAAAAAAAGTTTTTTTGAAAAATGTGAAATATGCATCATTGGTGTTCGTTTGATAAAGAAAACGCATCCTTAGCCTCGTTTTTGCTAATTTGGCCCTGTTTCATTGACTTTTTGCGCCGATTTGGACTTAGAAAAAGTTTCGATATTTTGCAAAAATAATTTTTTTAAAAACATGAAATATACATCGGAGGCATTCTTTTAGAAAGGGAAACACATCCCAAGAACAATTTTGGCAAATTTCCCCGTTTTTCGATGGCGCGTTGCACCACACCTACAAGACGACAATTCCGGCCCTCGGGCGGCGAGGCCTCAACTGCCGGCATGGTCAAGAGACGAAAGCCCCGGGGACTTAGAAATTTTTCGCTCGGAGTTGGACTTAGAAAAATTTTTATCGAAGTGAAAAAAATGTTTTTTGAAAAAAGTGAAACATGCATGGGTGGCATTCGTTTGATTAGGCAAACACATCCTAAGGTTCGCTTTCGCAAATTTGTCCCTCTTTAAGTGGCAGTTTGCTCCGAAAGTGGTAGTTCTCCCATGTACTACGCGGCTGGACTTAGAAAATTTTCGCTCGGAGTTGGACTTTAACTTTTTTCGGACCGAAAAAAAGTTTTTTTGAAAAATGTGAAATATGCATCATTGGTGTTCGTTTGATAAAGAAAACACATCCTTAGCCTCGTTCCTGCTAATTTGGCCCTGTTTCATCGACTTTTTGCGCCGATTTGGACTTAGAAAAAGTTTCGATATTTTGCAAAAATAATTTTTTTAAAAACATGAAATATACATCGGAGGCATTCTTTTAGAAAGGGAAACACATCCCAAGAACAATTTTGGCAAATTTCCCCGTTTTTCGATGGCGCGTTGCACCACACCTACAAGACGACAATTCTTGCCCTCGGTCGGCGAGGCCTCAACTGCCGGCATGGTCAAGAGACGAAAGCCCCGGGGACTTAGAAATTTTTCGCTCGGAGTTGGACTTAGAAAAAGTTTCGATATTTTGCAAAAATAATTTTTTTAAAAACATGAAATATACATCGAATGCATTCTTTTAGAATGGGAAACACATCCCAAGAACAATTTTGGCAAATTTCCCCGTTTTTCGATGGCGCGTTGCACCACACCTACAAGACGACAATTCCGGCCCTCGGGCGGCGAGGCCTCAACTGCCGGCATGGTCAAGAGACGAAAGCCCCGGGGACTTAGAAATTTTTCGCTCGGAGTTGGACTTAGAAAAAGTTTCAATATTTTGCAAAAATAATTTTTTTAAAAACATGAAATATACATCGGAGGCATTCTTTTTGAATGGGAAACACATCCCAAGAACGATTTTGGCAAATTTCCCCGTTTTTCGATGGCGCGTTGCACCACACCTACAAGACGACAATTCTTGCCCTCGGGCGGCGAGGCCTCAACTGCCGGCATGGTCACGAGACGAAAGCCCCGGGGACTTAGAAATTTTTCGCTCAGAGTTGGACTTTAACTTTTTTCGGACCGAAAAAAAGTTTTTTTGAAAAATGTGAAATATGCATATTTGGTGTTCGTTTGATAAAGAAAACACATCCCTAGCCTAGTTTCTGCTAATTTGGCCCTGTATCATTGACTTTTTGCGCCGATTTGGACTTAGAAAAAGTTTCGATATTTTGCAAAAATAATTTTTTTAAAAACATGAAATATACATCGGAGGCATTCTTTTAGAAAGGGAAACACATCCCAAGAACAATTTTGGCAAATTTCCCCGTTTTTCGATGGCGCGTTGCACCACACCTACAAGACGACAATTCTTGCCCTCGGGCGGCGAGGCCTCAACTGCCGGCATGGTCAAGAGACGAAAGCCCCGGGGACTTAGAAATTTTTCGCTCGGAGTTGGACTTAGAAAAATTTTTATCGAAGTGAAAAAAATGTTTTTTGAAAAAAGTGAAACATGCATGGGTGGCATTCGTTTGATTAGGCAAACACATCCTAAGGTTCGCTTTCGCAAATTTGTCCCTCTTTAAGTGGCAGTTTGCTCCGAAAGTGGTAGTTCTCCCATGTACTACGCGGCTGGACTTAGAAAATTTTCGCTCGGAGTTGGACTTTAACTTTTTTCGGACCGAAAAAAAGTTTTTTTGAAAAATGTGAAATATGCATCATTGGTGTTCGTTTGATAAAGAAAACACATCCTTAGCCTCGTTCCTGCTAATTTGGCCCTGTTTCATCGACTTTTTGCGCCGATTTGGACTTAGAAAAAGTTTCGATATTTTGCAAAAATAATTTTTTTAAAAACATGAAATATACATCGGAGGCATTCTTTTAGAAAGGGAAACACATCCCAAGAACAATTTTGGCAAATTTCCCCGTTTTTCGATGGCGCGTTGCACCACACCTACAAGACGACAATTCTTGCCCTCGGTCGGCGAGGCCTCAACTGCCGGCATGGTCAAGAGACGAAAGCCCCGGGGACTTAGAAATTTTTCGCTCGGAGTTGGACTTAGAAAAAGTTTCGATATTTTGCAAAAATAATTTTTTTAAAAACATGAAATATACATCGAATGCATTCTTTTAGAATGGGAAACACATCCCAAGAACAATTTTGGCAAATTTCCCCGTTTTTCGATGGCGCGTTGCACCACACCTACAAGACGACAATTCCGGCCCTCGGGCGGCGAGGCCTCAACTGCCGGCATGGTCAAGAGACGAAAGCCCCGGGGACTTAGAAATTTTTCGCTCGGAGTTGGACTTAGAAAAAGTTTCAATATTTTGCAAAAATAATTTTTTTAAAAACATGAAATATACATCGGAGGCATTCTTTTTGAATGGGAAACACATCCCAAGAACGATTTTGGCAAATTTCCCCGTTTTTCGATGGCGCGTTGCACCACACCTACAAGACGACAATTCTTGCCCTCGGGCGGCGAGGCCTCAACTGCCGGCATGGTCACGAGACGAAAGCCCCGGGGACTTAGAAATTTTTCGCTCAGAGTTGGACTTTAACTTTTTTCGGACCGAAAAAAAGTTTTTTTGAAAAATGTGAAATATGCATATTTGGTGTTCGTTTGATAAAGAAAACACATCCCTAGCCTAGTTTCTGCTAATTTGGCCCTGTATCATTGACTTTTTGCGCCGATTTGGACTTAGAAAAAGTTTCGATATTTTGCAAAAATAATTTTTTTAAAAACATGAAATATACATCGGAGGCATTCTTTTAGAAAGGGAAACACATCCCAAGAACAATTTTGGCAAATTTTCCCGTTTTTCGATGGCGCGTTGCACCACACCTACAAGACGACAATTCTTGCCCTCGGGCGGCGAGGCCTCAACTGCCGGCATGGTCAAGAGACGAAAGCCCCGGGGACTTAGAAATTTTTCGCTCGGAGTTGGACTTAGAAAAATTTTTATCGAAGTGAAAAAAATGTTTTTTGAAAAAAGTGAAACATGCATGGGTGGCATTCGTTTGATTAGGCAAACACATCCTAAGGTTCGCTTTCGCAAATTTGTCCCTCTTTAAGTGGCAGTTTGCTCCGAAAGTGGTAGTTCTCCCATGTACTACGCGGCTGGACTTAGAAAATTTTCGCTCGGAGTTGGACTTTAACTTTTTTCGGACCGAAAAAAAGTTTTTTTGAAAAATGTGAAATATGCATCATTGGTGTTCGTTTGATAAAGAAAACACATCCTTAGCCTCGTTCCTGCTAATTTGGCCCTGTTTCATCGACTTTTTGCGCCGATTTGGACTTAGAAAAAGTTTCGATATTTTGCAAATATAATTTTTTTAAAAACATGAAATATACATCGGAGGCATTCTTTTAGAAAGGGAAACACATCCCAAGAACAATTTTGGCAAATTTTCCCGTTTTTCGATGGCGCGTTGCACCACACCTACAAGACGACAATTCTTGCCCTCGGGCGGCGAGGCCTCAACTGCCGGCATGGTCAAGAGACGAAAGCCCCGGGGACTTAGAAATTTTTCGCTCGGAGTTGGACTTAGAAAAAGTTTCGATATTTTGCAAAAATAATTTTTTTAAAAACATGAAATATACATCGAATGCATTCTTTTAGAATGGGAAACACATCCCAAGAACAATTTTGGCAAATTTCCCCGTTTTTCGATGGCGCGTTGCACCACACCTACAAGACGACAATTCCGGCCCTCGGGCGGCGAGGCCTCAACTGCCGGCATGGTCAAGAGACGAAAGCCCCGGGGACTTAGAAATTTTTCGCTCGGAGTTGGACTTAGAAAAAGTTTCAATATTTTGCAAAAATAATTTTTTTAAAAACATGAAATATACATCGGAGGCATTCTTTTAGAATGGGAAACACATCCCAAGAACGATTTTGGCAAATTTCCCCGTTTTTCGATGGCGCGTTGCACCACACCTACAAGACGACAATTCTTGCCCTCGGGCGGCGAGGCCTCAACTGCCGGCATGGTCACGAGACGAAAGCCCCGGGGACTTAGAAATTTTTCGCTCAGAGTTGGACTTTAACTTTTTTCGGACCGAAAAAAAGTTTTTTTGAAAAATGTGAAATATGCATATTTGGTGTTCGTTTGATAAAGAAAACACATCCCTAGCCTAGTTTCTGCTAATTTGGCCCTGTATCATTGACTTTTTGCGCCGATTTGGACTTAGAAAAAGTTTCGATATTTTGCAAAAATAATTTTTTTAAAAACATGAAATATACATCGGAGGCATTCTTTTAGAAAGGGAAACACATCCCAAGAACAATTTTGGCAAATTTTCCCGTTTTTCGATGGCGCGTTGCACCACACCTACAAGACGACAATTCTTGCCCTCGGGCGGCGAGGCCTCAACTGCCGGCATGGTCAAGAGACGAAAGCCCCGGGGACTTAGAAATTTTTCGCTCGGAGTTGGACTTAGAAAAATTTTTATCGAAGTGAAAAAAATGTTTTTTGAAAAAAGTGAAACATGCATGGGTGGCATTCGTTTGATTAGGCAAACACATCCTAAGGTTCGCTTTCGCAAATTTGTCCCTCTTTAAGTGGCAGTTTGCTCCGAAAGTGGTAGTTCTCCCATGTACTACGCGGCTGGACTTAGAAAATTTTCGCTCGGAGTTGGACTTTAACTTTTTTCGGACCGAAAAAAAGTTTTTTTGAAAAATGTGAAATATGCATCATTGGTGTTCGTTTGATAAAGAAAACACATCCTTAGCCTCGTTCCTGCTAATTTGGCCCTGTTTCATCGACTTTTTGCGCCGATTTGGACTTAGAAAAAGTTTCGATATTTTGCAAAAATAATTTTTTTAAAAACATGAAATATACATCGGAGGCATTCTTTTAGAAAGGGAAACACATCCCAAGAACAATTTTGGCAAATTTCCCCGTTTTTCGATGGCGCGTTGCACCACACCTACAAGACGACAATTCTTGCCCTCGGTCGGCGAGGCCTCAACTGCCGGCATGGTCAAGAGACGAAAGCCCCGGGGACTTAGAAATTTTTCGCTCGGAGTTGGACTTAGAAAAAGTTTCGATATTTTGCAAAAATAATTTTTTTAAAAACATGAAATATACATCGAATGCATTCTTTTAGAATGGGAAACACATCCCAAGAACAATTTTGGCAAATTTCCCCGTTTTTCGATGGCGCGTTGCACCACACCTACAAGACGACAATTCCGGCCCTCGGGCGGCGAGGCCTCAACTGCCGGCATGGTCAAGAGACGAAAGCCCCGGGGACTTAGAAATTTTTCGCTCGGAGTTGGACTTAGAAAAAGTTTCAATATTTTGCAAAAATAATTTTTTTAAAAACATGAAATATACATCGGAGGCATTCTTTTAGAATGGGAAACACATCCCAAGAACGATTTTGGCAAATTTCCCCGTTTTTCGATGGCGCGTTGCACCACACCTACAAGACGACAATTCTTGCCCTCGGGCGGCGAGGCCTCAACTGCCGGCATGGTCACGAGACGAAAGCCCCGGGGACTTAGAAATTTTTCGCTCAGAGTTGGACTTTAACTTTTTTCGGACCGAAAAAAAGTTTTTTTGAAAAATGTGAAATATGCATATTTGGTGTTCGTTTGATAAAGAAAACACATCCCTAGCCTAGTTTCTGCTAATTTGGCCCTGTATCATTGACTTTTTGCGCCGATTTGGACTTAGAAAAAGTTTCGATATTTTGCAAAAATAATTTTTTTAAAAACATGAAATATACATCGGAGGCATTCTTTTAGAAAGGGAAACACATCCCAAGAACAATTTTGGCAAATTTTCCCGTTTTTCGATGGCGCGTTGCACCACACCTACAAGACGACAATTCTTGCCCTCGGGCGGCGAGGCCTCAACTGCCGGCATGGTCAAGAGACGAAAGCCCCGGGGACTTAGAAATTTTTCGCTCGGAGTTGGACTTAGAAAAATTTTTATCGAAGTGAAAAAAATGTTTTTTGAAAAAAGTGAAACATGCATGGGTGGCATTCGTTTGATTAGGCAAACACATCCTAAGGTTCGCTTTCGCAAATTTGTCCCTCTTTAAGTGGCAGTTTGCTCCGAAAGTGGTAGTTCTCCCATGTACTACGCGGCTGGACTTAGAAAATTTTCGCTCGGAGTTGGACTTTAACTTTTTTCGGACCGAAAAAAAGTTTTTTTGAAAAATGTGAAATATGCATCATTGGTGTTCGTTTGATAAAGAAAACACATCCTTAGCCTCGTTCCTGCTAATTTGGCCCTGTTTCATCGACTTTTTGCGCCGATTTGGACTTAGAAAAAGTTTCGATATTTTGCAAATATAATTTTTTTAAAAACATGAAATATACATCGGAGGCATTCTTTTAGAAAGGGAAACACATCCCAAGAACAATTTTGGCAAATTTTCCCGTTTTTCGATGGCGCGTTGCACCACACCTACAAGACGACAATTCTTGCCCTCGGGCGGCGAGGCCTCAACTGCCGGCATGGTCAAGAGACGAAAGCCCCGGGGACTTAGAAATTTTTCGCTCGGAGTTGGACTTAGAAAAAGTTTCGATATTTTGCAAAAATAATTTTTTTAAAAACATGAAATATACATCGAATGCATTCTTTTAGAATGGGAAACACATCCCAAGAACAATTTTGGCAAATTTCCCCGTTTTTCGATGGCGCGTTGCACCACACCTACAAGACGACAATTCCGGCCCTCGGGCGGCGAGGCCTCAACTGCCGGCATGGTCAAGAGACGAAAGCCCCGGGGACTTAGAAATTTTTCGCTCGGAGTTGGACTTAGAAAAAGTTTCAATATTTTGCAAAAATAATTTTTTTAAAAACATGAAATATACATCGGAGGCATTCTTTTAGAATGGGAAACACATCCCAAGAACGATTTTGGCAAATTTCCCCGTTTTTCGATGGCGCGTTGCACCACACCTACAAGACGACAATTCTTGCCCTCGGGCGGCGAGGCCTCAACTGCCGGCATGGTCACGAGACGAAAGCCCCGGGGACTTAGAAATTTTTCGCTCAGAGTTGGACTTTAACTTTTTTCGGACCGAAAAAAAGTTTTTTTGAAAAATGTGAAATATGCATATTTGGTGTTCGTTTGATAAAGAAAACACATCCCTAGCCTAGTTTCTGCTAATTTGGCCCTGTATCATTGACTTTTTGCGCCGATTTGGACTTAGAAAAAGTTTCGATATTTTGCAAAAATAATTTTTTTAAAAACATGAAATATACATCGGAGGCATTCTTTTAGAAAGGGAAACACATCCCAAGAACAATTTTGGCAAATTTTCCCGTTTTTCGATGGCGCGTTGCACCACACCTACAAGACGACAATTCTTGCCCTCGGGCGGCGAGGCCTCAACTGCCGGCATGGTCAAGAGACGAAAGCCCCGGGGACTTAGAAATTTTTCGCTCGGAGTTGGACTTAGAAAAATTTTTATCGAAGTGAAAAAAATGTTTTTTGAAAAAAGTGAAACATGCATGGGTGGCATTCGTTTGATTAGGCAAACACATCCTAAGGTTCGCTTTCGCAAATTTGTCCCTCTTTAAGTGGCAGTTTGCTCCGAAAGTGGTAGTTCTCCCATGTACTACGCGGCTGGACTTAGAAAATTTTCGCTCGGAGTTGGACTTTAACTTTTTTCGGACCGAAAAAAAGTTTTTTTGAAAAATGTGAAATATGCATCATTGGTGTTCGTTTGATAAAGAAAACACATCCTTAGCCTCGTTCCTGCTAATTTGGCCCTGTTTCATCGACTTTTTGCGCCGATTTGGACTTAGAAAAAGTTTCGATATTTTGCAAATATAATTTTTTTAAAAACATGAAATATACATCGGAGGCATTCTTTTAGAAAGGGAAACACATCCCAAGAACAATTTTGGCAAATTTTCCCGTTTTTCGATGGCGCGTTGCACCACACCTACAAGACGACAATTCTTGCCCTCGGGCGGCGAGGCCTCAACTGCCGGCATGGTCAAGAGACGAAAGCCCCGGGGACTTAGAAATTTTTCGCTCGGAGTTGGACTTAGAAAAATTTTTATCGAAGTGAAAAAAATGTTTTTTGAAAAAAGTGAAACATGCATGGGTGGCATTCGTTTGATTAGGCAAACACATCCTAAGGTTCGCTTTCGCAAATTTGTCCCTCTTTAAGTGGCAGTTTGCTCCGAAAGTGGTAGTTCTCCCATGTACTACGCGGCTGGACTTAGAAAATTTTCGCTCGGAGTTGGACTTTAACTTTTTTCGGACCGAAAAAAAGTTTTTTTGAAAAATGTGAAATATGCATCATTGGTGTTCGTTTGATAAAGAAAACACATCCCTAGCCTCGTTCCTGCTAATTTGGCCCTGTTTCATCGACTTTTTGCGCCGATTTGGACTTAGAAAAAGTTTCGATATTTTGCAAAAATAATTTTTTTAAAAACATGAAATATACATCGGAGGCATTCTTTTAGAAAGGGAAACACATCCCAAGAACAATTTTGGCAAATTTTCCCGTTTTTCGATGGCGCGTTGCACCACACCTACAAGACGACAATTCTTGCCCTCGTGCGGCGAGGCCTCAACTGCCGGCATGGTCAAGAGACGAAAGCCCCGGGGACTTAGAAATTTTTCGCTCGGAGTTGGACTTAGAAAAAGTTTCGATATTTTGCAAAAATAATTTTTTTAAAAACATGAAATATACATCGGAGGCATTCTTTTAGAATGGGAAACACATCCCAAGAACGATTTTGGCAAATTTCCCCGTTTTTCGATGGCGCGTTGCACCACACCTACAAGACGACAATTCTTGCCCTCGGGCGGCGAGGCCTCAACTGCCGGCATGGTCACGAGACGAAAGCCCCGGGGACTTAGAAATTTTTCGCTCGGAGTTGGACTTAGAAAAATTTTTATCGAAGTGAAAAAAATGTTTTTTGAAAAAAGTGAAACATGCATGGGTGGCATTCGTTTGATTAGGCAAACACATCCTAAGGTTCGCTTTCGCAAATTTGTCCCTCTTTAAGTGGCAGTTTGCTCCGAAAGTGGTAGTTCTCCCATGTACCACGCGGCTGGACTTAGAAAATTTTCGCTCGGAGTTGGACTTTAACTTTTTTCGGACTGAAAAAAAGTTTTTTTGAAAAATGTGAAATACGCATCATTGGTGTTCGTTTGATAAAGAAAACACATCCTTAGCCTCGTTCCTGCTAATTTGGCCCTGTTTCACTAACTTTTTGCGCCGATTTGGACTTAGAAAAAGTTTCGATTTTGGGAAGAAATAATTTTTTTAAAAACACGGCTGTACTTGTAATTTTTCACTCGCACGACACACGATGGACTTAGAATTATTTCACTCTTGCTGCCCTCTTTGGACTTTGAAAAAGCCGGGCACTGTGGGACTTTGAATTAATCACACTGGCAATATTTCACTCGCACGACACATTTAGGATTATTTCGCTCATTCTAGCCTCGCTGGACTTTGAATTTTTCACACATTTTTTCTTTGCACCTTTCACTCGCTGTTTCGACCTACAACATTTTTTTTCACTTGTATGACCTTTTGCACTTCAATTATTTTAGCCCATTTCACAAACACTTTTTGTGCACTTTTTAGACGTGGAATATCACTCGCATTTAGAGGCACTTTCTCACTCGCTCTGTTTCGACCTAGAACATTTCGTTTTCACTTGTAAGAGCTTTTGCACTTGTGGGCGCATTCATTATTTGCATTAATTATTTTAGCTCTCCTTGGACAAACTTTACCTTTCACTAACACTTTTTGAGCACTTTTTGGGACGTGGAATATCACTCGAATTCAGAGGCACTTTCTCACTCGCTCTGTTTCGACCTAGAACATTTCGTTTTCACTTATATGAGCTTTTGCACCTGTAGGCACATTCATTTTTTGCATTAATTATTTTAGCTCTCCTTGGACAGACTTTACCTTTCACAAACACTTTTTGAGCACTTTTTGGGACGTGGGATATCACTCGACTTCAGTGGCACTTTCTCACTCGCTCTGTTTCGACCTAGAACATTTCGTTTTCACTTGTAAGAGCTTTTGCACATGTAGGCGCATTCATTTTTTGCATTAATTAATTTAGCTCTCCTTGGACAGACTTTACCTTTCACTAACACTTTTTGAGCACTTTGTTTAGACGTGGAATCTCACTCGAATTAAGAGGCACTTTCTCACTCGCAGAAAACTTTCTGCACCTAGCACACGAACACGTTTGAACTCGTCGTGCTTCTGGCGTCTTGTCGTAGTGGAAGAGGCTGGAATCACCTGGCGGGGTCCCAGGCTGGTGTTGTGTGTGTTTTCGGACTGTAGATTTAGTTCTGCGAAGTGGACGTAAGCCAGGCGTGGCTCCTGTGATCCCTGAATTCCCGTTGTTCTCCAGGTGCAGGTTGTCGGCCGGTGCGAGTTCTCCCCATCATGGCGCCTTCGGTAGACTTTGCGGTCCTTGTTCTGAACTGCTGAAAAAGAAAGGAAAACATTGTGAGAGTCCGTACGCTACTAATAAAAATAATCTCATATCTAGGAAGTTCCAGTAATTAGTAATTACATAACTTGGGCAGAGTAGCCACGCCGAATTAGCTTTTGGCGGGAAGAATTTCTCGTTGAAAACAAGGAGAAGCGCAGCCCTCGCGTGCGTCCGGCTTGGCCTCTCTAGCCGTTATGTTTCAAACTGTATGGAAGAGATGCGCAATAACACCAGCGCGATGACTCACGATTACGTCACCCTTGGCTACTTCCTTGCAAGTAGCGTTCACCTCTTGGTCGAGGTCATCCGAGCGAGTTTGCACAATGCTTTCTTACGACCAGTGTGCCAAAGATTAACGTCAATCGCAAGATAAACACGACCGTTTGTTAATTAAAGAAAACTGGGCCCAGGAATCCACAAACATGTTCACTTACTTGGCAATGCGTACCCAGGAACATTACTTTTCCTACGCGGCGCCGAACTTCGAGTTTTGGCTCACCTCCAGACCGCACTCCGCGACGGTCTCTCCCTTGGGGGAAACCTTAACACTTTCGCTCGGAGTTGGACTTTGAAAAATTTTTATCGGAGTGAAAAAAAGTTTTTTCATAAAGTTGAAAAATGCATCATTGGTATTCGTTTAATAAAGGAAGCGCATCCCAAGTTCCGTTTTTGCAAGTTTGTCCCTCTTTCACTAGCGCTTTTTACCGATTTGGACTTAGAAAGAGCTTCGATTTTGGGCAAAAATAACTTTTTTAAAAACACGAAATATACATCACAGGCATTCTTTTGGAAGAAGAAACTCTTCCCAAGACTCGTCTTTGCTAATTTGTCCCTCTCTCGCAAGCGATTTGCACCGCAGGTGGTCGTTCCCCCAGGCTGGACTTTGAAGAATTTCGCTCGGAGTTGGAATTTGAAAAATTTTTATCGGACCGAAAAAAGTTTTTTTGATTAATGTGAAACATGCATCTTTGGTATTCGTTAGATAAGGATAACGCATACTAAGTTCCGTTTTTGCTAATTTGTTATTCTTTCACTGGCGCTTTGCACAGATTTGGACTCAGAAAATTTTTCGATTTTGGGAAAAAATAATTTTTTTAAAAACACGAAATATACATCACAGGCATTCGTTTAGAAGGGGAAACTCGTCCCAATAATCGTTTATGCTAATTTGTCCCTCTTTCACTGGCGCTTTACACCGATTTGGACGTAGAAAAGGTTTCGATTTTGGGCAAAAATAACTTTTTTAGAAACACGAAATATACATCGCAGGCATTCATTTGGAAGAAGAAACTCTTCCCAAGATTCGTCGTTGCTAACTTGTCGCTCTCTCGCAAGCGGTTTGCACCGCAAGTGGTCGTTCCCCCATGCTGGACTTTGAAAAATTTCGCTCGGAGTTGGACTTTGAAAAATTGTTATCAGACCGAAAAAAGTTTTTTGATTAATGTGAAACATGCATCCTTGGTATTCGTTAGATAACGGAAACGCATCCTAAGTTCTGTTTTTGCTAATTAGTCCTTCTTTCACTGGCGCTTTGCACAGATTTGGAGTCAGAAAAATTTTCGATTTTTAGAAAAATTCATTTTTTTAAAAGCACGAAATATACATCACAGGCATGCGCTTAGCAGGGAAAACTCGTCCCAGGAATCGTTTTTGCTAATTTGTCCCTCTTTCACTAGCGGTTTGCACAGAAAGTGAACCTTCCCCCATGCTGGACTTAGAAATTTTTCGCTCGGAGTTGGACTTAGAAAAATTTTGATCGAAGTGAAAAAAATGTTTTTTGAAAAAAGTGAAACATGCATGGGTGGCATTCGTTTGATAAGGCAAACACATCCTAAGGTTCGCTTTCGCAAATTTGTCCCTCTTTAAGTGGCAGTTTGCTCCGAAAGTGGTAGTTCTCCCATGGACTACGCGGCTGGACTTAGAAAATTTTCGCTCGGAGTTGGACTTTAACTTTTTTCGGACCGAAAAAAAGTTTTTTTGAAAAATGTGAAATATGCATCATTGGTGTTCGTTTGATAAAGAAAACACATCTTTAGCCTAGTTTCTGCTAATTTGGCCCTGTTTCATTGACTTTTTGCGCCGATTTGGACTTAGAAAAAGTTTCGATATTTTGCAAAAATAATTTTTTTAAAAACATGAAATATACATCGGAGGCATTCTTTTAGAAAGGGAAACACACCCCAAGAACGATTTTGGCAAATTTCCCCGTTTTTCGATGGCGCGTTGCACCACACCTACAAGACGACAATTCCGGCCCTCGGGCGGCGAGGCCTCAACTGCCGGCATGGTCAGGAGACGAAAGCCCCGGGGACTTAGAAATTTTTCGCTCGGAGTTGGACTTAGAAAAATTTTGATCGAAGTGAAAAAAATGTTTTTTGAAAAAGGTGAAACATGCATCGGTGGCATTCGTTTGATAAGGCAAACAGATCCTAAGATTCGCTTTTGCAAATTTGTCCCCCTTTAAGTAGCACTTTGCTCCGAAAGTGGTAGTTTGCCCATGTACTACGCGGCTGGACTTAGAAAATTTTCGCTCGGAGTTGGACTTTAACTTTTTTCGGACCGAAAAAAAGTTTTTTTGAAAAATGTGAAATATGCATCATTGGTGTTCGTTTGATAAAGAAAACACATCCTTAGCCTCGTTCCTGCTAATTTGGTCCTGTTTCATTGACTTTTTGCGCCGATTTGGACTTAGAAAAAGTTTCGATATTTTGCAAAAATAATTTTTTTAAAAACATGAAATATACATCGGAGGCATTCTTTTAGAAAGGGAAACACACCCCAAGAACGATTTTGGCAAATTTCCCCGTTTTTCGATGGCGCGTTGCACCACACCTACAAGACGACAATTCCGGCCCTCGGGCGGCGAGGCCTCAACTGCCGGCATGGTCAGGAGACGAAAGCCCCGGGGACTTAGAAATTTTTCGCTCGGAGTTGGACTTAGAAAAATTTTGATCGAAGTGAAAAAAATGTTTTTTGAAAAAGGTGAAACATGCATCGGTGGCATTCGTTTGATAAGGCAAACACATCCTAAGGTTCGCTTTTGCAAATTTGTCCCCCTTTAAGTACCACTTTGTTCCGAAAGTGGTAGTTTGCCCATGTACTACGCGGCTGGACTTAGAAAATTTTCGCTCGGAGTTGGACTTTAACTTTTTTCGGAGCGAAAAAAAGTTTTTTTGAAAAATGTGAAATATGCATCATTGGTGTTCGTTTGATAAAGAAAACACATCCTTAGCCTCGTTCCTGCTAATTTGGTCCTGTTTCATTGACTTTTTGCGCCGATTTGGACTTAGAAAAAGTTTCGATATTTTGCAAAAATAATTTTTTTAAAAACATGAAATATACATCGGAGGCATTCTTTTAGAAAGGGAAACACACCCCAAGAACGATTTTGGCAAATTTCCCCGTTTTTCGATGGCGCGTTGCACCACACCTACAAGACGACAATTCCGGCCCTCGGGCGGCGAGGCCTCAACTGCCGGCATGGTCAGGAGACGAAAGCCCCGGGGACTTAGAAATTTTTCGCTCGGAGTTGGACTTAGAAAAATTTTGATCGAAGTGAAAAAAATGTTTTTTGAAAAAGGTGAAACATGCATCGGTGGCATTCGTTTGATAAGGCAAACAGATCCTAAGATTCGCTTTTGCAAATTTGTCCCCCTTTAAGTAGCACTTTGCTCCGAAAGTGGTAGTTTGCCCATGTACTACGCGGCTGGACTTAGAAAATTTTCGCTCGGAGTTGGACTTTAACTTTTTTCGGACCGAAAAAAAGTTTTTTTGAAAAATGTGAAATATGCATCATTGGTGTTCGTTTGATAAAGAAAACACATCCTTAGCCTCGTTCCTGCTAATTTGGTCCTGTTTCATTGACTTTTTGCGCCGATTTGGACTTAGAAAAAGTTTCGATATTTTGCAAAAATAATTTTTTTAAAAACATGAAATATACATCGGAGGCATTCTTTTAGAAAGGGAAACACATCCCAAGAACGAATTTGGCAAATTTCCCCGTTTTTCGATGGCGCGTTGCACCACACCTACAAGACGACAATTCCGGCCCTCGGGCGGCGAGGCCTCAACTGCCGGCATGGTCAGGAGACGAAAGCCCCGGGGACTTAGAAATTTTTCGCTCGGAGTTGGACTTAGAAAAATTTTGATCGAAGTGAAAAAAATGTTTTTTGAAAAAGGTGAAACATGCATCGGTGGCATTCGTTTGATAAGGCAAACAGATCCTAAGATTCGCTTTTGCAAATTTGTCCCCCTTTAAGTAGCACTTTGCTCCGAAAGTGGTAGTTTGCCCATGTACTACGCGGCTGGACTTAGAAAATTTTCGCTCGGAGTTGGACTTTAACTTTTTTCGGACCGAAAAAAAGTTTTTTTGAAAAATGTGAAATATGCATCATTGGTGTTCGTTTGATAAAGAAAACACATCCTTAGCCTCGTTCCTGCTAATTTGGTCCTGTTTCATTGACTTTTTGCGCCGATTTGGACTTAGAAAAAGTTTCGATATTTTGCAAAAATAATTTTTTTAAAAACATGAAATATACATCGGAGGCATTCTTTTAGAAAGGGAAACACATCCCAAGAACGAATTTGGCAAATTTCCCCGTTTTTCGATGGCGCGTTGCACCACACCTACAAGACGACAATTCCGGCCCTCGGGCGGCGAGGCCTCAACTGCCGGCATGGTCAAGAGACGAAAGCCCCGGGGACTTAGAAATTTTTCGCTCGGAGTTGGACTTAGAAAAATTTTGATCGAAGTGAAAAAAATGTTTTTTGAAAAAGGTGAAACATGCATCGGTGGCATTCGTTTGATAAGGCAAACACATCCTAAGGTTCGCTTTTGCAAATTTGTCCCCCTTTAAGTAGCACTTTGCTCCGAAAGTGGTAGTTTGCCCATGTACTACGCGGCTGGACTTAGAAAATTTTCGCTCGGAGTTGGACTTTAACTTTTTTCGGAGCGAAAAAAAGTTTTTTTGAAAAATGTGAAATATGCATCATTGGTGTTCGTTTGATAAAGAAAACACATCCTTAGCCTCGTTCCTGCTAATTTGGTCCTGTTTCATTGACTTTTTGCGCCGATTTGGACTTAGAAAAAGTTTCGATATTTTGCAAAAATAATTTTTTTAAAAACATGAAATATACATCGGAGGCATTCTTTTAGAAAGGCAAACACATCCTAAGGTTAGCTTTTGCAAATTTGTCCCCCTTTAAGTAGCACTTTGTTCCGAAAGTGGTAGTTTGCCCATGTACTACGCGGCTGGACTTAGAAAATTTTCGCTCGGAGTTGGACTTTAACTTTTTTCGGAGCGAAAAAAAGTTTTTTTGAAAAATGTGAAATATGCATCATTGGTGATCGTTTGATAAAGAAAACACATCCTTAGCCTCGTTCCTGCTAATTTGGTCCTGTTTCATTGACTTTTTGCGCCGATTTGGACTTAGAAAAAGTTTCGATATTTTGCAAAAATAATTTTTTTAAAAACATGAAATATACATCGGAGGCATTCTTTTAGATAGGCAAACACATCCTAAGGTTAGCTTTTGCAAATTTGTCCCCCTTTAAGTAGCACTTTGTTCCGAAAGTGGTAGTTTGCCCATGTACTACGCGGCTGGACTTAGAAAATTTTCGCTCGGAGTTGGACTTAGAAAAATTTTGATCGAAGTGAAAAAAATGTTTTTTGAAAAAGGTGAAACATGCATCGGTGGCATTCGTTTGATAAGGCAAACACATCCTAAGGTTCGCTTTTGCAAATTTGTCCCCCTTTAAGTAGCACTTTGTTCCGAAAGTGGTAGTTTGCCCATGTACTACGCGGCTGGACTTAGAAAATTTTCGCTCGGAGTTGGACTTTAACTTTTTTCGGACCGAAAAAAAGTTTTTTTGAAAAATGTGAAATATGCATCATTGGTGTTCGTTTGATAAAGAAAACACATCCTTAGCCTCGTTTTTGCTAATTTGTCCCTGTTTCATTAGGCCGATTGGACTTAGAAAAATATGCGATATTTTGCAAAAATAATTTTTTTAAAAACATGAGATATACATCGGAGGCATTCTTTTAGAAAGGGAAACACATCCCAAGATCGATTTTGGCAAATTTCCCCGTTTTTCGATGGCGCGTTGCACCGAGCCGGGAAAACGACCTTTCCGGCCCTCGGGCGGCGAGGCCTCAACTGCCGGCATGGTTCCGAGGCAAACTCCCGGGGGACTTAGAAAAATTTTTGTCTCCGGAAAAAAATAATTTTTTAGGAATATGAAAAACATATGTACGGCATGCCGTCTTAATGGCAAGACCTTCGTGGTGTGTATCTTTGTAAATTTCGTGTTATATACGGAGATATAAGCAGAGTGTTTTGAGGCCCTGTTTAGATGTGTTACGGCAGCGGCCGGCAGCCTCTCGCCAGCCGCGCTCGCTCCGGCCGGCCGGCCGTGCCGCTCGGGAGGCGTGCAGCATCGTGGTTTGGGGCGTCTAGGCTATATGTAAGAGGGACGGATCTGAAGGTAGAGCTAGGCGCCCTCTCCTAGAATGACTCAAGTAAGGAAGGCAAGGATTTTGACGGTGAATCTAGGTGCCTTACCACTAGTGGTGACTATATGCGGAGCATAGTGCACCAAGAATTGACGGAAAACATGGTAGTTGTCGCTCCGTGCTATCAACAACTTCACAGCTATGTCGCGGCCCCCTGTCTCACGATAAGGTCATATGCGACACACTGTTATTTTTAAGCGCTGAACTCTCTAGAGTCCGAGTGAATGGTGTTATCTCGAACAGCTCAGAATGGCGGTATCCCGCACATTGTCTGGTAGTTGAGTGTTGAGATGTAAACTTATAACGACACGTAATATCTAGCCCAAGGTATATGCATAACGTGTCGGGCATAGTTTGACATTAGTCAATGCCCTATATGAAGACAAAATTAATGAAAAATGGTCGGGCCGGATTCGAAAGCGTGTGAAATGTGGACAAGACCTGTGAAGGCTCTGAAAATTGTTTTGCTTGTCAGTTTCCTCGCTGGAGAGTCCGGTAACATTGAAAAATGGTCGAGTCCTTAGGGACAGTTATTTTCCTACTGTTGTAGGTTAATGAATGTATTGGACATAATAAACTTTCCGGGACTTCGGTCCCGGGTTAAGAGCAATCCAGCTCCCTGGTTGATCCTGCCAGTAGTCATATGCTTGTCTCAAAGATTAAGCCATGCATGTCTCAGTGCAAGCCAAATTAAGG
>JAUKNK010000224.1:832500-885000 GCA_030765055.1 Mantis religiosa | reverse complement strand
TTTTCTTTGCACCTTTCACTCGCTGTTTCGACCTACAACATTTTTTTTTCACTTGTATGACCTTTTGCACTTCAATTATTTTAGCCCATTTCACAAACACTTTTTGAATTAATCACACTGGCAATATTTCGCTCATTCTAGCCTCGCTGGACTTTGAATGTTTCACACACTTTTTCTTTGCACCTTTCACTCGCTGTTTCGACCTACAACATTTTTTTTTCACTTGTATGACCTTTTGCACTTCAATTATTTTAGCCCATTTCACAAACACTTTTTGAATTAATCACACTGGCAATATTTCGCTCATTCTAGCCTCGCTGGACTTTGAATGTTTCACACACTTTTTCTTTGCACCTTTCACTCGCTGTTTCGACCTACAACATTTTTTTTTCACTTGTAAGACCTTTTGCACTTCAATTATTTTAGCCCATTTCACAAACACTTTTTGAATTAATCACACTGGCAATATTTCGCTCATTCTAGCCTCGCTGGACTTTTAATGTTTCACACACTTTTTGTTTGCACCTTTCACTCGCTGTTTCGATCTACAACATTTTTTTTTCACTTGTATGACCTTTTGCACTTCAATTATTTTAGCCCATTTCACAAACACTTTTTGTGCGCGTTTATAGACGTGTAACATCACTCGCACCACTAGAGGCACTTTCTCACTCGCTCTGTTTCGACCTAGAACATTTCCATTTCACTTGTATGACCTTTTGCACTTGTGGGCGCATTCATTATTTGCGCTTTTCCGAACTTTGGCACTTTAATCACTTTTTTAGACGTGGAATATAACTCGACTTCAGAGGCACTCTCTCACTCGCTCTGTTTCGACCTAGAACATTTCCATTTCACTTGTATGACCTTTTGCACTTGTGGGCGCATTCATTATCTGCTCTTTTCCGAACTTTGGCACTTTAGTCATTTTTTTAGACGTGGAATATCACTCGAATTCAGAGGCACTCTCTCACTCGCTCTGTTTCGACCTAGAACATTTCCATTTCACTTGTATGACCTTTTGCACTTGTGGGCGCATTCATTATCTGCTCTTTTCCGAACTTTGGCACTTTAATCATTTTTTTAGACGTGGAACATCACTCGAATTCAGAGGCACTTTCTCACTCGCTCTTTCTGTAGCCACAACATCTTACAAGACGTGTATAACATTTTTCACCCGATTTTCGACGCCCAATCTCACCTCTATCATTTTTTGGCCTTTCCGGGCTCCTATAACTTTCCTAGCATCCTAGAGATGGCACACGCATACTTTATGCACCTAGCACACGAACACGTTTGAACTCGTCGTGCTTCTGGCGTCTTGTCGGGGTGGAAGAGGCTCGGAGTCATCTGTCGGGGTCCCAGGCTGGTGTTGTGTGTGTTTTCGGACTGTAGATTTAGTTCTGCGCAGTGGACGTAGGCCAGGCATGGCTCCTGTGATCCCCGAATTTCCATAATTCCCCAGGTGCAGGTTGTCGGCCCGGGCGACTTCTCCCCATCATGGCGCCTTCGGTAGACTTTGCGGTCCTCGTTCTGAACTGCTGAAAAAGAAAGGAAAACATTGTGAGAGTCCGTACGCTACTAATAAAAATAGTCTCGTGTCTAGGAAGGAAGTTCCAGTAATTAGTTATTACTTAACTAACGTGCCACGCCCATATTAGCTTTTGGCGGGAAGAATTTCTCAGCGCGTTACGTCGGCTGCCTTCCTCCTCTTGCCTCCTCCCTCTGCTAACTCCGGCTGCCGTCCTCGTGCCGAACTGCTGTAAAAAAGGGAAAACATTGTGAGAGTCCGTACGCTACTAATAAAAATAGTCTCTTATCTAGGAAGGAAGTTCCAGTAATTAGTAATTACATAACTTTGGTAAACAAGCCACGCCGAATTAGCTTTTTAGCGGGCAGAATTTCTCGGCATGTTACGTCGGCTGCTTCTGAGCTCTCAGCACTCTCCTCCTCTCGCCTCCTTTCTCTCCTAACTCAAACAAAGTGAAAGACAAAGTGAAAAGAACGAGAAACGCAGCCCTGGCGTCCGTACGCGTCGGCTGCCTGGGCCGTTATAATTCAAACTGATTGATCACGTGACCGCTGGATGGAAGCCATCACACCAGAGCGATGACTCAGGATTACGTCACCCTTGGCTACTTCCTTGCAAGTAGCGTTCACCTCTTGGTCGAGGTCATCCGAGCGAGTTTGCACAATGCATTCTTACGACCAGTGTGCCACAGATTAACGTCGATCGCAAGTTAAACACGACCGTTTGTTAATTAAAGAAAACTGGGCCCTGGAATCCCCAAACATGTTCGCTTGCTTGGCAATGCGTACGCAGAAACATTACTTTTCCTACGAGGCGCCGAACTTCGAGTTTTAGCTCACCTCCACCTAGCACTCCGCGACCGTCTCTCCGGACCCTCCCTTGGGGGAAACCTTAACACTTGGGCGCAAGAGAGGCCGGGGAGGGGTAATGCAATACTAGTTACCCTACCTGGGGCCGAACTTCGAGTTTTAGCTCACCTCCACGTAGCACTCCGCGTAGCGTAGCTCTCCGTACCCTCCCTTGCGGGGAAACCTTAACACTCGAAGCTTTTCGTTAATTATGGAGGTTTCTAAACATTATTCTAGCATCCAAACTAGACTCGGGCGAGGTCCGGCTTTTGGCACTCAACTGCCCCTGGTGTGTGTTTTCGAAACTACTGTCACTTGATCGATTGTCGTAATTGGCGCCGGTGACGACAGGTGGCGGCCCGATCGACTAATGGCGGGTGGTGGACCAATGACAATGACTGTAGCAAATCGTTCCCACCTCCTGCCGCCATTGAAAACGGTCTCTGCCGACCAATGGGGTGAGCTCTTGCTCGAGACGGAAGACTGGCAATTATTTAAGGTGTGCCGAATGTATGTAGCAAATAGCAGAGTATGCCTATGTTTGCCTGTTCCATTTATTATACATGCACTCTAAGCAACTAAATTCTGCATTTTCAACATATTTTACGTCTTGACATTCGGGAGCTGCTCTCGAAAAGGCTAAATCGATAATAGCACGGCTAAAATAATCCTGTGGTAATTTGAATAATTAAGCATTGCCCAAACTTCACCTCTTTGAAATATCTGAAGGAGTGGGGAGGTCGGCCAAAGCAGTATCTGGAATCTCAATTAGTGCATGTGCTTCCCGCACTTCATTTACTGCAAACGTCCTTTATAAATGTTAACGATCTTAAAGACTGCAATTAAGGTTAGGGGTAAATGTGCCGAGCTATATTTGAGCACAAGTGAGTGAAAAAAAGTTTTTTTCATAAATGTGAAACATGCTTCATTGGTATTCGTTTAATAAAGGAAACGCAGTGTGCCAAAGGTTAACGTCAATCGCAAGTTAAACACGACCGTTTGTTAATTAAAGAAAACTGGGCCCAGGAATCCCCAAACATGTTCACCTGCTTGGCAATGTGTACGCAGCAACATTACTTTTCCTACGAGGCGCCGAACTTCGAGTTTTAGCTCACCTCCACCTAGCACTCCGCGACCGTCTCTCCGTACCCTCCCTTGGGGGAAACCTTAACACTTGGGCGCAAAGGAGGTCGGGGAGGGGTGATGCAATAAAAGTTAACCTACCTGAGGCCGAGCTTCGAGTTTTAGCTCACCTCCACTTAGCACTCCGCGACCGTCTCTCCGTACCCTCCCTTGGGGGAAACCTTAACACTTGGGCGCAAAGGAGGTCGGGGAGGGGTGATGCAATAAAAGTTAACCTACCTGAGGCCGAGCTTCGAGTTTTAGCTCACCTCCACGTAGCACTCCGCGACGGTCTCTCCGTACCCTCCGTTGGGGGAAACCTTAACGCTTGGGCGCAAGAGAGCCGGGGAGTGGTAATGCAATACTAGCTACCCTACCTGGGGCCGAACTTCGAGTTTTAGCTCACCTCCACCTAGCACTCCGCGACCGTCTCTCCGGACCCTCCCTTGGGGGAAACCTTAACACTTGGGCGCAAGAGAGGCCGGGGAGGGGTAATGCAATACTAGTTACCCTACCTGGGGCCGAACTTCGAGTTTTAGCTCACCTCCACGTAGCACTCCGCGTAGCGTAGCTCTCCGTACCCTCCCTTGCGGGGAAACCTTAACACTCGAAGCTTTTCGTTAATTATGGAGGTTTCTAAACATTATTCTAGCATCCAAACTAGACTCGGGCGAGGTCCGGCTTTTGGCACTCAACTGCCCCTGGTGTGTGTTTTCGAAACTACTGTCACTTGATCGATTGTCGTAATTGGCGCCGGTGACGACAGGTGGCGGCCCGATCGACTAATGGCGGGTGGTGGACCAATGACAATGACTGTAGCAAATCGTTCCCACCTCCTGCCGCCATTGAAAACGGTCTCTGCCGACCAATGGGGTGAGCTCTTGCTCGAGACGGAAGACTGGCAATTATTTAAGGTGTGCCGAATGTATGTAGCAAATAGCAGAGTATGCCTATGTTTGCCTGTTCCATTTATTATACATGCACTCTAAGCAACTATATTCTGCATTTTCAACATATTTTACGTCTTGACATTCGGGAGCTGCTCTCGAAAAGGCTAAATCGATAATAGCACGGCTAAAATAATCCTGTGGTAATTTGAATAATTAAGCATTGCCCAAACTTCACCTCTTTGAAATATCTGAAGGAGTGGGGAGGTCGGCCAAAGCAGTATCTGGAATCTCAATTAGTGCATGTGCTTCCCGCACTTCATTTACTGCAAACGTCCTTTATAAATGTTAACGATCTTAAAGACTGCAATTAAGGTTAGGGGTAAATGTGCCGAGCTATATTTGAGCACAAGTGAGTGAAAAAAAGTTTTTTTCATAAATGTGAAACATGCTTCATTGGTATTCGTTTAATAAAGGAAACGCAGTGTGCCAAAGGTTAACGTCAATCGCAAGTTAAACACGACCGTTTGTTAATTAAAGAAAACTGGGCCCAGGAATCCCCAAACATGTTCACCTGCTTGGCTATGTGTACGCAGCAACATTACTTTTCCTACGAGGCGCCGAACTTCGAGTTTTAGCTCACCTCCACCTAGCACTCCGCGACCGTCTCTCCGTACCCTCCCTTGGGGGAAACCTTAACACTTGGGCGCAAAGGAGGTCGGGGAGGGGTGATGCAATAAAAGTTAACCTACCTGAGGCCGAGCTTCGAGTTTTAGCTCACCTCCACTTAGCACTCCGCGACCGTCTCTCCGTACCCTCCCTTGGGGGAAACCTTAACACTTGGGCGCAAAGGAGGTCGGGGAGGGGTGATGCAATAAAAGTTAACCTACCTGAGGCCGAGCTTCGAGTTTTAGCTCACCTCCACGTAGCACTCCGCGACGGTCTCTCCGTACCCTCCGTTGGGGGAAACCTTAACGCTTGGGCGCAAGAGAGCCGGGGAGTGGTAATGCAATACTAGCTACCCTACCTGGGGCCGAACTTCGAGTTTTAGCTCACCTCCACCTAGCACTCCGCGACCGTCTCTCCGGACCCTCCCTTGGGGGAAACCTTAACACTTGGGCGCAAGAGAGGCCGGGGAGGGGTAATGCAATACTAGTTACCCTACCTGGGGCCGAACTTCGAGTTTTAGCTCACCTCCACGTAGCACTCCGCGTAGCGTAGCTCTCCGTACCCTCCCTTGCGGGGAAACCTTAACACTCGAAGCTTTTCGTTAATTATGGAGGTTTCTAAACATTATTCTAGCATCCAAACTAGACTCGGGCGAGGTCCGGCTTTTGGCACTCAACTGCCCCTGGTGTGTGTTTTCGAAACTACTGTCACTTGATCGATTGTCGTAATTGGCGCCGGTGACGACAGGTGGCGGCCCGATCGACTAATGGCGGGTGGTGGACCAATGACAATGACTGTAGCAAATCGTTCCCACCTCCTGCCGCCATTGAAAACGGTCTCTGCCGACCAATGGGGTGAGCTCTTGCTCGAGACGGAAGACTGGCAATTATTTAAGGTGTGCCGAATGTATGTAGCAAATAGCAGAGTATGCCTATGTTTGCCTGTTCCATTTATTATACATGCACTCTAAGCAACTATATTCTGCATTTTCAACATATTTTACGTCTTGACATTCGGGAGCTGCTCTCGAAAAGGCTAAATCGATAATAGCACGGCTAAAATAATCCTGTGGTAATTTGAATAATTAAGCATTGCCCAAACTTCACCTCTTTGAAATATCTGAAGGAGTGGGGAGGTCGGCCAAAGCAGTATCTGGAATCTCAATTAGTGCATGTGCTTCCCGCACTTCATTTACTGCAAACGTCCTTTATAAATGTTAACGATCTTAAAGACTGCAATTAAGGTTAGGGGTAAATGTGCCGAGCTATATTTGAGCACAAGTGAGTGAAAAAAAGTTTTTTTCATAAATGTGAAACATGCTTCATTGGTATTCGTTTAATAAAGGAAACGCAGTGTGCCAAAGGTTAACGTCAATCGCAAGTTAAACACGACCGTTTGTTAATTAAAGAAAACTGGGCCCAGGAATCCCCAAACATGTTCACCTGCTTGGCAATGTGTACGCAGCAACATTACTTTTCCTACGAGGCGCCGAACTTCGAGTTTTAGCTCACCTCCACCTAGCACTCCGCGACCGTCTCTCCGTACCCTCCCTTGGGGGAAACCTTAACACTTGGGCGCAAAGGAGGTCGGGGAGGGGTGATGCAATAAAAGTTAACCTACCTGAGGCCGAGCTTCGAGTTTTAGCTCACCTCCACTTAGCACTCCGCGACCGTCTCTCCGTACCCTCCCTTGGGGGAAACCTTAACACTTGGGCGCAAAGGAGGTCGGGGAGGGGTGATGCAATAAAAGTTAACCTACCTGAGGCCGAGCTTCGAGTTTTAGCTCACCTCCACGTAGCACTCCGCGACGGTCTCTCCGTACCCTCCGTTGGGGGAAACCTTAACGCTTGGGCGCAAGAGAGCCGGGGAGTGGTAATGCAATACTAGCTACCCTACCTGGGGCCTAACTTCGAGTTTTAGCTCACCTCCACCTAGCACTCCGCGACCGTCTCTCCGGACCCTCCCTTGGGGGAAACCTTAACACTTGGGCGCAAGAGAGGCCGGGGAGGGGTAATGCAATACTAGTTACCCTACCTGGGGCCGAACTTCGAGTTTTAGCTCACCTCCACGTAGCACTCCGCGTAGCGTAGCTCTCCGTACCCTCCCTTGCGGGGAAACCTTAACACTCGAAGCTTTTCGTTAATTATGGAGGTTTCTAAACATTATTCTAGCATCCAAACTAGACTCGGGCGAGGTCCGGCTTTTGGCACTCAACTGCCCCTGGTGTGTGTTTTCGAAACTACTGTCACTTGATCGATTGTCGTAATTGGCGCCGGTGACGACAGGTGGCGGCCCGATCGACTAATGGCGGGTGGTGGACCAATGACAATGACTGTAGCAAATCGTTCCCACCTCCTGCCGCCATTGAAAACGGTCTCTGCCGACCAATGGGGTGAGCTCTTGCTCGAGACGGAAGACTGGCAATTATTTAAGGTGTGCCGAATGTATGTAGCAAATAGCAGAGTATGCCTATGTTTGCCTGTTCCATTTATTATACATGCACTCTAAGCAACTATATTCTGCATTTTCAACATATTTTACGTCTTGACATTCGGGAGCTGCTCTCGAAAAGGCTAAATCGATAATAGCACGGCTAAAATAATCCTGTGGTAATTTGAATAATTAAGCATTGCCCAAACTTCACCTCTTTGAAATATCTGAAGGAGTGGGGAGGTCGGCCAAAGCAGTATCTGGAATCTCAATTAGTGCATGTGCTTCCCGCACTACATTTACTGCAAACGTCCTTTATAAATGTTAACGATCTTAAAGACTGCAATTAAGGTTAGGGGTAAATGTGCCGAGCTATATTTGAGCACAAGTGAGTGAAAAAAAGTTTTTTTCATAAATGTGAAACATGCTTCATTGGTATTCGTTTAATAAAGGAAACGCAGTGTGCCAAAGGTTAACGTCAATCGCAAGTTAAACACGACCGTTTGTGAATTAAAGAAAACTGGGCCCAGGAATCCCCAAACATGTTCACCTGCTTGGCAATGTGTACGCAGCAACATTACTTTTCCTACGAGGCGCCGAACTTCGAGTTTTAGCTCACCTCCACCTAGCACTCCGCGACCGTCTCTCCGTACCCTCCCTTGGGGGAAACCTTAACACTTGGGCGCAAAGGAGGTCGGGGAGGGGTGATGCAATAAAAGTTAACCTACCTGAGGCCGAGCTTCGAGTTTTAGCTCACCTCCACTTAGCACTCCGCGACCGTCTCTCCGTAACCTCCCTCCGTAACCTTAGAAAGAGCTTCGATTTTGGGCAAAAATAACTTTTTTAAAAACACGAAATATACATCACAGGCATTCGTTTAGAAGGGGAAACTCGTCCCAATAATCGTTTATGCTAATTTGTCCCTCTTTCTCTGGCGCTTTACACCGATTTGGACGTAGAAAAGGTTTCGATTTTGGGCAAAAATAACTTTTTTAGAAACACGAAATATACATCGCAGGCATTCATTTGGAAGAAGAAACTCTTCCCAAGATTCGTCTTTGCTAATTTGTCGCTCTCTCGCAAGCGGTTTCCACCGCAAGTGGTCGTTCCCCCATGCTGGACTTTGAAAAATTTCGCTCGGAGTTGGACTTTGAAAAATTGTTATCAGACCGAAAAAAGTCTTTTGATTAATGTGAAACATGCATCCTTGGTATTCGTTAGATAACGGAAACGCATCCTAAGTTCTGTTTTTGCTAATTAGTCCCTCTTTCACTGGCGCTTTGCACAGATTTGGAGTCAGAAAAATTTTCGATTTTTAGAGAAATTCATTTTTTTAAAAGCACGAAATATACATCACAGGCATGCGCTTAGCAGGGAAAACTCGTCCCAGGAATCGTTTTTGCTAATTTGTCCCTCTTTCACTAGCGGTTTGCACAGAAAGTGAACCTTCCCCCATGCTGGACTTAGAAATTTTTCGCTCGGAGTTGGACTTAGAAATATTTTGATCGAAGTGAAAAAAATGTTTTTTGAAAAAAGTGAAACATGCATGGGTGGCATTCGTTTGATCAGGCAAACACATCCTAAGGTTCGCTTTCGCAAATTTGTCCCTCTTTAAGTGGCAGTTTGCTCCGAAAGTGGTAGTTCTCCCATGTACTACGCGGCTGGACTTAGAAAATTTTCGCTCGGAGTTGGAGTTTAACTTTTTTCGGACCGAAAAAAATTTTTTTTTGAAAAATGTGAAATATGCATCATTGGTGTTCGTTTGATAAAGAAAACACATCTTTAGCCTAGTTTCTGCTAATTTGGCCCTGTTTCATTGACTTTTTGCGCCGATTTGGACTTAGAAAAAGTTTCGATATTTTGCAAAAATAATTTTTTTAAAAACATGAAATATACATCGGAGGCATTCTTTTAGAAAGGGAAACACATCCCAAGAACAATTTTGGCAAATTTCCCCGTTTTTCGATGGCGCGTTGCACCACACCTACAAGACGACAATTCCGGGGACTTAGAAATTTTTCGCTCGGAGTTGGACTTTGAAAAATTTTGATCGAAGTGAAAAAAATGTTTTTTGAAAAAAGTGAAACATGCATGGGTGGCATTCGTTTGATGAGGCAAACACATCCTAAGGTTCGCTTTCGCAAATTTGTCCCCCTTTAAGTGGCAGTTTGCCCCGAAAGTGGTAGTTCTCCCATGTACTACGCGGCTGGACTTAGAAAATTTTCGCTCGGAGTTGGACTTTAACTTTTTTCGGACCGAAAAAAAGTTTTTTTGAAAAATGTGAAATATGCATCATTGGTGTTCGTTTGATAAAGAAAACACATCTTTAGCCTAGTTTCTGCTAATTTGGCCCTGTTTCATTGACTTTTTGCGCCGATTTGGACTTAGAAAAAGTTTCGAAATTTTGCAAAAATAATTTTTTTAAAAACATGAAATATACATCGGAGGCATTCTTTTAGAATGGGAAACACATCCCAAGAACGATTTTGGCAAATTTTCCCGTTTTTCGATGGCGCGTTGCACCACACCTACAAGACGACAATTCTTGCCCTCGGGCGGCGAGGCCTCAACTGCCGGCATGGTCAAGAGACGAAAGCCCCGGGGACTTAGAAATTTTTCGCTCGGAGTTGGACTTAGAAAAATTTTTATCGAAGTGAAAAAAATGTTTTTTGAAAAAAGTGAAACATGCATGGGTGGCATTCGTTTGATAAGGCAAACACATCCTAAGGTTCGCTTTCGCAAATTTGTCCCTCTTTAAGTGGCAGTTTGCTCCGAAAGTGGTAGTTCTCCCATGTACTACGCGGCTGGACTTAGAAAATTTTCGCTCGGAGTTGGACTTTAACTTTTTTCGGACCGAAAAAAAGTTTTTTTGAAAAATGTGAAATACGCATCATTGGTGTTCGTTTGATAAAGAAAACACATCCTTAGCCTCGTTCCTGCTAATTTTTCCCTGTTTCATCGACTTTTTGCGCCGATTTGGACTTAGAAAAAGTTTCGATATTTTGCAAAAATATTTTTTTTAAAAACATGAAATATACATCGGAGGCATTCTTTTAGAAAGGGAAACACATCCCAAGAACAATTTTGGCAAATTTCCCCGTTTTTCGATGGCGCGTTGCACCACACCTACAAGACGACAATTCTTGCCCTCGGGCGGCGAGGCCTCAACTGCCGGCATGGTCAAGAGACGAAAGCCCCGGGGACTTAGAAATTTTTCGCTCGGAGTTGGACTTAGAAAAAGTTTCGATATTTTGCAAAAATAATTTTTTTAAAAACATGAAATATACATCGAATGCATTCTTTTAGAATGGGAAACACATCCCAAGAACAATTTTGGCAAATTTCCCCGTTTTTCGATGGCGCGTTGCACCACACCTACAAGACGACAATTCCGGCCCTCGGGCGGCGAGGCCTCAACTGCCGGCATGGTCAAGAGACGAAAGCCCCGGGGACTTAGAAATTTTTCGCTCGGAGTTGGACTTAGAAAAAGTTTCAATATTTTGCAAAAATAATTTTTTTAAAAACATGAAATATACATCGGAGGCATTCTTTTTGAATGGGAAACACATCCCAAGAACGATTTTGGCAAATTTCCCCGTTTTTCGATGGCGCGTTGCACCACACCTACAAGACGACAATTCTTGCCCTCGGGCGGCGAGGCCTCAACTGCCGGCATGGTCACGAGACGAAAGCCCCGGGGACTTAGAAATTTTTCGCTCAGAGTTGGACTTTAACTTTTTTCGGACCGAAAAAAAGTTTTTTTGAAAAATGTGAAATACGCATCATTGGTGTTCGTTTGATAAAGAAAACACATCCTTAGCCTCGTTCCTGCTAATTTTTCCCTGTTTCATCGACTTTTTGCGCCGATTTGGACTTAGAAAAAGTTTCGATATTTTGCAAAAATATTTTTTTTAAAAACATGAAATATACATCGGAGGCATTCTTTTAGAAAGGGAAACACATCCCAAGAACAATTTTGGCAAATTTCCCCGTTTTTCGATGGCGCGTTGCACCACACCTACAAGACGACAATTCTTGCCCTCGGGCGGCGAGGCCTCAACTGCCGGCATGGTCAAGAGACGAAAGCCCCGGGGACTTAGAAATTTTTCGCTCGGAGTTGGACTTAGAAAAAGTTTCGATATTTTGCAAAAATAATTTTTTTAAAAACATGAAATATACATCGAATGCATTCTTTTAGAATGGGAAACACATCCCAAGAACAATTTTGGCAAATTTCCCCGTTTTTCGATGGCGCGTTGCACCACACCTACAAGACGACAATTCCGGCCCTCGGGCGGCGAGGCCTCAACTGCCGGCATGGTCAAGAGACGAAAGCCCCGGGGACTTAGAAATTTTTCGCTCGGAGTTGGACTTAGAAAAAGTTTCAATATTTTGCAAAAATAATTTTTTTAAAAACATGAAATATACATCGGAGGCATTCTTTTTGAATGGGAAACACATCCCAAGAACGATTTTGGCAAATTTCCCCGTTTTTCGATGGCGCGTTGCACCACACCTACAAGACGACAATTCTTGCCCTCGGGCGGCGAGGCCTCAACTGCCGGCATGGTCACGAGACGAAAGCCCCGGGGACTTAGAAATTTTTCGCTCAGAGTTGGACTTTAACTTTTTTCGGACCGAAAAAAAGTTTTTTTGAAAAATGTGAAATATGCATATTTGGTGTTCGTTTGATAAAGAAAACACATCCCTAGCCTAGTTTCTGCTAATTTGGCCCTGTATCATTGACTTTTTGCGCCGATTTGGACTTAGAAAAAGTTTCGATATTTTGCAAAAATAATTTTTTTAAAAACATGAAATATACATCGGAGGCATTCTTTTAGAAAGGGAAACACATCCCAAGAACAATTTTGGCAAATTTTCCCGTTTTTCGATGGCGCGTTGCACCACACCTACAAGACGACAATTCTTGCCCTCGGGCGGCGAGGCCTCAACTGCCGGCATGGTCAAGAGACGAAAGCCCCGGGGACTTAGAAATTTTTCGCTCGGAGTTGGACTTAGAAAAATTTTTATCGAAGTGAAAAAAATGTTTTTTGAAAAAAGTGAAACATGCATGGGTGGCATTCGTTTGATTAGGCAAACACATCCTAAGGTTCGCTTTCGCAAATTTGTCCCTCTTTATGTGGCAGTTTGCTCCGAAAGTGGTAGTTCTCCCATGTACTACGCGGCTGGACTTAGAAAATTTTCGCTCGGAGTTGGACTTTAACTTTTTTCGGACCGAAAAGAAGTTTTTTTGAAAAATGTGAAATATGCATATTTGGTGTTCGTTTGATAAAGGAAACACATCCTTAGCCTAGGTTCTGCTAATTTGGCCCTGTATCATTGACTTTTTGCGCCGATTTGGACTTAGAAAAAGTTTCGATATTTTGCAAAAATAATTTTTTTAAAAACATGAAATATACATCGGAGGCATTCTTTTAGCAAGGGAAACACATCCCAAGAACAATTTTGGCAAATTTCCCCGTTTTTCGATGGCGCGTTGCACCACACCTACAAGACGACAATTCCGGCCCTCGGGCGGCGAGGCCTCAACTGCCGGCATGGTCAAGAGACGAAAGCCCCGGGGACTTAGAAATTTTTCGCTCGGAGTTGGACTTAGAAAAATTTTTATCGAAGTGAAAAAAATGTTTTTTGAAAAAAGTGAAACATGCATGGGTGGCATTCGTTTGATTAGGCAAACACATCCTAAGGTTCGCTTTCGCAAATTTGTCCCTCTTTAAGTGGCAGTTTGCTCCGAAAGTGGTAGTTCTCCCATGTACTACGCGGCTGGACTTAGAAAATTTTCGCTCGGAGTTGGACTTTAACTTTTTTCGGACCGAAAAAAAGTTTTTTTGAAAAATGTGAAATATGCATCATTGGTGTTCGTTTGATAAAGAAAACACATCCTTAGCCTCGTTCCTGCTAATTTGGCCCTGTTTCATCGACTTTTTGCGCCGATTTGGACTTAGAAAAAGTTTCGATATTTTGCAAAAATAATTTTTTTAAAAACATGAAATATACATCGAATGCATTCTTTTAGAATGGGAAACACATCCCAAGAACAATTTTGGCAAATTTCCCCGTTTTTCGATGGCGCGTTGCACCACACCTACAAGACGTCAATTCCGGCCCTCGGGCGGCGAGGCCTCAACTGCCGGCATGGTCAAGAGACGAAAGCCCCGGGGACTTAGAAATTTTTCGCTCGGAGTTGGACTTAGAAAAAGTTTCAATATTTTGCAAAAATAATTTTTTTAAAAACATGAAATATACATCGGAGGCATTCTTTTTGAATGGGAAACACATCCCAAGAACGATTTTGGCAAATTTCCCCGTTTTTCGATGGCGCGTTGCACCACACCTACAAGACGACAATTCTTGCCCTCGGGCGGCGAGGCCTCAACTGCCGGCATGGTCACGAGACGAAAGCCCCGGGGACTTAGAAATTTTTCGCTCAGAGTTGGACTTTAACTTTTTTCGGACCGAAAAAAAGTTTTTTTGAAAAATGTGAAATATGCATATTTGGTGTTCGTTTGATAAAGAAAACACATCCCTAGCCTAGTTTCTGCTAATTTGGCCCTGTATCATTGACTTTTTGCGCCGATTTGGACTTAGAAAAAGTTTCGATATTTTGCAAAAATAATTTTTTTAAAAACATGAAATATACATCGGAGGCATTCTTTTAGAAAGGGAAACACATCCCAAGAACAATTTTGGCAAATTTTCCCGTTTTTCGATGGCGCGTTGCACCACACCTACAAGACGACAATTCTTGCCCTCGGGCGGCGAGGCCTCAACTGCCGGCATGGTCAAGAGACGAAAGCCCCGGGGACTTAGAAATTTTTCGCTCGGAGTTGGACTTAGAAAAATTTTTATCGAAGTGAAAAAAATGTTTTTTGAAAAAAGTGAAACATGCATGGGTGGCATTCGTTTGATTAGGCAAACACATCCTAAGGTTCGCTTTCGCAAATTTGTCCCTCTTTAAGTGGCAGTTTGCTCCGAAAGTGGTAGTTCTCCCATGTACTACGCGGCTGGACTTAGAAATTTTTCGCTCAGAGTTGGACTTTAACTTTTTTCGGACCGAAAAAAAGTTTTTTTTGAAAAATGTGAAATATGCATATTTGGTGTTCGTTTGATAAAGGAAACACATCCTTAGCCTAGGTTCTGCTAATTTGGCCCTGTATCATTGACTTTTTGCGCCGATTTGGACTTAGAAAAAGTTTCGATATTTTGCAAAAATAATTTTTTTAAAAACATGAAATATACATCGGAGGCATTCTTTTAGCAAGGGAAACACATACCAAGAACAATTTTGGCAAATTTCCCCGTTTTTCGATGGCGCGTTGCACCACACCTACAAGACGACAATTCCGGCCCTCGGGCGGCGAGGCCTCAACTGCCGGCATGGTCAAGAGACGAAAGCCCCGGGGACTTAGAAATTTTTCGCTCGGAGTTGGACTTAGAAAAATTTTGATCGAAGTGAAAAAAATGTTTTTTGAAAAAGGTGAAACATGCATCGGTGGCATTCGTTTGATAAGGCAAACAGATCCTAAGGTTCGCTTTTGCAAATTTGTCCCCCTTTAAGTAGCACTTTGCTCCGAAAGTGGTAGTTTGCCCATGTACTACGCGGCTGGACTTAGAAAATTTTCGCTCGGAGTTGGACTTTAACTTTTTTCGGACCGAAAAAAAGTTTTTTTGAAAAATGTGAAATATGCATCATTGGTGTTCGTTTGATAAAGAAAACGCATCCTTAGCCTCGTTTTTGCTAATTTGGCCCTGTTTCATTGACTTTTTGCGCCGATTTGGACTTAGAAAAAGTTTCGATATTTTGCAAAAATAATTTTTTTAAAAACATGAAATATACATCGGAGGCATTCTTTTAGAAAGGGAAACACATCCCAAGAACAATTTTGGCAAATTTCCCCGTTTTTCGATGGCGCGTTGCACCACACCTACAAGACGACAATTCCGGCCCTCGGGCGGCGAGGCCTCAACTGCCGGCATGGTCAAGAGACGAAAGCCCCGGGGACTTAGAAATTTTTCGCTCGGAGTTGGACTTAGAAAAATTTTTATCGAAGTGAAAAAAATGTTTTTTGAAAAAAGTGAAACATGCATGGGTGGCATTCGTTTGATTAGGCAAACACATCCTAAGGTTCGCTTTCGCAAATTTGTCCCTCTTTAAGTGGCAGTTTGCTCCGAAAGTGGTAGTTCTCCCATGTACTACGCGGCTGGACTTAGAAAATTTTCGCTCGGAGTTGGACTTTAACTTTTTTCGGACCGAAAAAAAGTTTTTTTGAAAAATGTGAAATATGCATCATTGGTGTTCGTTTGATAAAGAAAACACATCCTTAGCCTCGTTCCTGCTAATTTGGCCCTGTTTCATCGACTTTTTGCGCCGATTTGGACTTAGAAAAAGTTTCGATATTTTGCAAAAATAATTTTTTTAAAAACATGAAATATACATCGGAGGCATTCTTTTAGAAAGGGAAACACATCCCAAGAACAATTTTGGCAAATTTCCCCGTTTTTCGATGGCGCGTTGCACCACACCTACAAGACGACAATTCTTGCCCTCGGTCGGCGAGGCCTCAACTGCCGGCATGGTCAAGAGACGAAAGCCCCGGGGACTTAGAAATTTTTCGCTCGGAGTTGGACTTAGAAAAAGTTTCGATATTTTGCAAAAATAATTTTTTTAAAAACATGAAATATACATCGAATGCATTCTTTTAGAATGGGAAACACATCCCAAGAACAATTTTGGCAAATTTCCCCGTTTTTCGATGGCGCGTTGCACCACACCTACAAGACGACAATTCCGGCCCTCGGGCGGCGAGGCCTCAACTGCCGGCATGGTCAAGAGACGAAAGCCCCGGGGACTTAGAAATTTTTCGCTCGGAGTTGGACTTAGAAAAAGTTTCAATATTTTGCAAAAATAATTTTTTTAAAAACATGAAATATACATCGGAGGCATTCTTTTTGAATGGGAAACACATCCCAAGAACGATTTTGGCAAATTTCCCCGTTTTTCGATGGCGCGTTGCACCACACCTACAAGACGACAATTCTTGCCCTCGGGCGGCGAGGCCTCAACTGCCGGCATGGTCACGAGACGAAAGCCCCGGGGACTTAGAAATTTTTCGCTCAGAGTTGGACTTTAACTTTTTTCGGACCGAAAAAAAGTTTTTTTGAAAAATGTGAAATATGCATATTTGGTGTTCGTTTGATAAAGAAAACACATCCCTAGCCTAGTTTCTGCTAATTTGGCCCTGTATCATTGACTTTTTGCGCCGATTTGGACTTAGAAAAAGTTTCGATATTTTGCAAAAATAATTTTTTTAAAAACATGAAATATACATCGGAGGCATTCTTTTAGAAAGGGAAACACATCCCAAGAACAATTTTGGCAAATTTTCCCGTTTTTCGATGGCGCGTTGCACCACACCTACAAGACGACAATTCTTGCCCTCGGGCGGCGAGGCCTCAACTGCCGGCATGGTCAAGAGACGAAAGCCCCGGGGACTTAGAAATTTTTCGCTCGGAGTTGGACTTAGAAAAATTTTTATCGAAGTGAAAAAAATGTTTTTTGAAAAAAGTGAAACATGCATGGGTGGCATTCGTTTGATTAGGCAAACACATCCTAAGGTTCGCTTTCGCAAATTTGTCCCTCTTTAAGTGGCAGTTTGCTCCGAAAGTGGTAGTTCTCCCATGTACTACGCGGCTGGACTTAGAAAATTTTCGCTCGGAGTTGGACTTTAACTTTTTTCGGACCGAAAAAAAGTTTTTTTGAAAAATGTGAAATATGCATCATTGGTGTTCGTTTGATAAAGAAAACACATCCTTAGCCTCGTTCCTGCTAATTTGGCCCTGTTTCATCGACTTTTTGCGCCGATTTGGACTTAGAAAAAGTTTCGATATTTTGCAAAAATAATTTTTTTAAAAACATGAAATATACATCGGAGGCATTCTTTTAGAAAGGGAAACACATCCCAAGAACAATTTTGGCAAATTTCCCCGTTTTTCGATGGCGCGTTGCACCACACCTACAAGACGACAATTCTTGCCCTCGGTCGGCGAGGCCTCAACTGCCGGCATGGTCAAGAGACGAAAGCCCCGGGGACTTAGAAATTTTTCGCTCGGAGTTGGACTTAGAAAAAGTTTCGATATTTTGCAAAAATAATTTTTTTAAAAACATGAAATATACATCGAATGCATTCTTTTAGAATGGGAAACACATCCCAAGAACAATTTTGGCAAATTTCCCCGTTTTTCGATGGCGCGTTGCACCACACCTACAAGACGACAATTCCGGCCCTCGGGCGGCGAGGCCTCAACTGCCGGCATGGTCAAGAGACGAAAGCCCCGGGGACTTAGAAATTTTTCGCTCGGAGTTGGACTTAGAAAAAGTTTCAATATTTTGCAAAAATAATTTTTTTAAAAACATGAAATATACATCGGAGGCATTCTTTTTGAATGGGAAACACATCCCAAGAACGATTTTGGCAAATTTCCCCGTTTTTCGATGGCGCGTTGCACCACACCTACAAGACGACAATTCTTGCCCTCGGGCGGCGAGGCCTCAACTGCCGGCATGGTCACGAGACGAAAGCCCCGGGGACTTAGAAATTTTTCGCTCAGAGTTGGACTTTAACTTTTTTCGGACCGAAAAAAAGTTTTTTTGAAAAATGTGAAATATGCATATTTGGTGTTCGTTTGATAAAGAAAACACATCCCTAGCCTAGTTTCTGCTAATTTGGCCCTGTATCATTGACTTTTTGCGCCGATTTGGACTTAGAAAAAGTTTCGATATTTTGCAAAAATAATTTTTTTAAAAACATGAAATATACATCGGAGGCATTCTTTTAGAAAGGGAAACACATCCCAAGAACAATTTTGGCAAATTTTCCCGTTTTTCGATGGCGCGTTGCACCACACCTACAAGACGACAATTCTTGCCCTCGGGCGGCGAGGCCTCAACTGCCGGCATGGTCAAGAGACGAAAGCCCCGGGGACTTAGAAATTTTTCGCTCGGAGTTGGACTTAGAAAAATTTTTATCGAAGTGAAAAAAATGTTTTTTGAAAAAAGTGAAACATGCATGGGTGGCATTCGTTTGATTAGGCAAACACATCCTAAGGTTCGCTTTCGCAAATTTGTCCCTCTTTAAGTGGCAGTTTGCTCCGAAAGTGGTAGTTCTCCCATGTACTACGCGGCTGGACTTAGAAAATTTTCGCTCGGAGTTGGACTTTAACTTTTTTCGGACCGAAAAAAAGTTTTTTTGAAAAATGTGAAATATGCATCATTGGTGTTCGTTTGATAAAGAAAACACATCCTTAGCCTCGTTCCTGCTAATTTGGCCCTGTTTCATCGACTTTTTGCGCCGATTTGGACTTAGAAAAAGTTTCGATATTTTGCAAAAATAATTTTTTTAAAAACATGAAATATACATCGGAGGCATTCTTTTAGAAAGGGAAACACATCCCAAGAACAATTTTGGCAAATTTCCCCGTTTTTCGATGGCGCGTTGCACCACACCTACAAGACGACAATTCTTGCCCTCGGTCGGCGAGGCCTCAACTGCCGGCATGGTCAAGAGACGAAAGCCCCGGGGACTTAGAAATTTTTCGCTCGGAGTTGGACTTAGAAAAAGTTTCGATATTTTGCAAAAATAATTTTTTTAAAAACATGAAATATACATCGAATGCATTCTTTTAGAATGGGAAACACATCCCAAGAACAATTTTGGCAAATTTCCCCGTTTTTCGATGGCGCGTTGCACCACACCTACAAGACGACAATTCCGGCCCTCGGGCGGCGAGGCCTCAACTGCCGGCATGGTCAAGAGACGAAAGCCCCGGGGACTTAGAAATTTTTCGCTCGGAGTTGGACTTAGAAAAAGTTTCAATATTTTGCAAAAATAATTTTTTTAAAAACATGAAATATACATCGGAGGCATTCTTTTAGAATGGGAAACACATCCCAAGAACGATTTTGGCAAATTTCCCCGTTTTTCGATGGCGCGTTGCACCACACCTACAAGACGACAATTCTTGCCCTCGGGCGGCGAGGCCTCAACTGCCGGCATGGTCACGAGACGAAAGCCCCGGGGACTTAGAAATTTTTCGCTCAGAGTTGGACTTTAACTTTTTTCGGACCGAAAAAAAGTTTTTTTGAAAAATGTGAAATATGCATATTTGGTGTTCGTTTGATAAAGAAAACACATCCCTAGCCTAGTTTCTGCTAATTTGGCCCTGTATCATTGACTTTTTGCGCCGATTTGGACTTAGAAAAAGTTTCGATATTTTGCAAAAATAATTTTTTTAAAAACATGAAATATACATCGGAGGCATTCTTTTAGAAAGGGAAACACATCCCAAGAACAATTTTGGCAAATTTTCCCGTTTTTCGATGGCGCGTTGCACCACACCTACAAGACGACAATTCTTGCCCTCGGGCGGCGAGGCCTCAACTGCCGGCATGGTCAAGAGACGAAAGCCCCGGGGACTTAGAAATTTTTCGCTCGGAGTTGGACTTAGAAAAATTTTTATCGAAGTGAAAAAAATGTTTTTTGAAAAAAGTGAAACATGCATGGGTGGCATTCGTTTGATTAGGCAAACACATCCTAAGGTTCGCTTTCGCAAATTTGTCCCTCTTTAAGTGGCAGTTTGCTCCGAAAGTGGTAGTTCTCCCATGTACTACGCGGCTGGACTTAGAAAATTTTCGCTCGGAGTTGGACTTTAACTTTTTTCGGACCGAAAAAAAGTTTTTTTGAAAAATGTGAAATATGCATCATTGGTGTTCGTTTGATAAAGAAAACACATCCTTAGCCTCGTTCCTGCTAATTTGGCCCTGTTTCATCGACTTTTTGCGCCGATTTGGACTTAGAAAAAGTTTCGATATTTTGCAAATATAATTTTTTTAAAAACATGAAATATACATCGGAGGCATTCTTTTAGAAAGGGAAACACATCCCAAGAACAATTTTGGCAAATTTTCCCGTTTTTCGATGGCGCGTTGCACCACACCTACAAGACGACAATTCTTGCCCTCGGGCGGCGAGGCCTCAACTGCCGGCATGGTCAAGAGACGAAAGCCCCGGGGACTTAGAAATTTTTCGCTCGGAGTTGGACTTAGAAAAAGTTTCGATATTTTGCAAAAATAATTTTTTTAAAAACATGAAATATACATCGAATGCATTCTTTTAGAATGGGAAACACATCCCAAGAACAATTTTGGCAAATTTCCCCGTTTTTCGATGGCGCGTTGCACCACACCTACAAGACGACAATTCCGGCCCTCGGGCGGCGAGGCCTCAACTGCCGGCATGGTCAAGAGACGAAAGCCCCGGGGACTTAGAAATTTTTCGCTCGGAGTTGGACTTAGAAAAAGTTTCAATATTTTGCAAAAATAATTTTTTTAAAAACATGAAATATACATCGGAGGCATTCTTTTAGAATGGGAAACACATCCCAAGAACGATTTTGGCAAATTTCCCCGTTTTTCGATGGCGCGTTGCACCACACCTACAAGACGACAATTCTTGCCCTCGGGCGGCGAGGCCTCAACTGCCGGCATGGTCACGAGACGAAAGCCCCGGGGACTTAGAAATTTTTCGCTCAGAGTTGGACTTTAACTTTTTTCGGACCGAAAAAAAGTTTTTTTGAAAAATGTGAAATATGCATATTTGGTGTTCGTTTGATAAAGAAAACACATCCCTAGCCTAGTTTCTGCTAATTTGGCCCTGTATCATTGACTTTTTGCGCCGATTTGGACTTAGAAAAAGTTTCGATATTTTGCAAAAATAATTTTTTTAAAAACATGAAATATACATCGGAGGCATTCTTTTAGAAAGGGAAACACATCCCAAGAACAATTTTGGCAAATTTTCCCGTTTTTCGATGGCGCGTTGCACCACACCTACAAGACGACAATTCTTGCCCTCGGGCGGCGAGGCCTCAACTGCCGGCATGGTCAAGAGACGAAAGCCCCGGGGACTTAGAAATTTTTCGCTCGGAGTTGGACTTAGAAAAATTTTTATCGAAGTGAAAAAAATGTTTTTTGAAAAAAGTGAAACATGCATGGGTGGCATTCGTTTGATTAGGCAAACACATCCTAAGGTTCGCTTTCGCAAATTTGTCCCTCTTTAAGTGGCAGTTTGCTCCGAAAGTGGTAGTTCTCCCATGTACTACGCGGCTGGACTTAGAAAATTTTCGCTCGGAGTTGGACTTTAACTTTTTTCGGACCGAAAAAAAGTTTTTTTGAAAAATGTGAAATATGCATCATTGGTGTTCGTTTGATAAAGAAAACACATCCTTAGCCTCGTTCCTGCTAATTTGGCCCTGTTTCATCGACTTTTTGCGCCGATTTGGACTTAGAAAAAGTTTCGATATTTTGCAAATATAATTTTTTTAAAAACATGAAATATACATCGGAGGCATTCTTTTAGAAAGGGAAACACATCCCAAGAACAATTTTGGCAAATTTTCCCGTTTTTCGATGGCGCGTTGCACCACACCTACAAGACGACAATTCTTGCCCTCGGGCGGCGAGGCCTCAACTGCCGGCATGGTCAAGAGACGAAAGCCCCGGGGACTTAGAAATTTTTCGCTCGGAGTTGGACTTAGAAAAATTTTTATCGAAGTGAAAAAAATGTTTTTTGAAAAAAGTGAAACATGCATGGGTGGCATTCGTTTGATTAGGCAAACACATCCTAAGGTTCGCTTTCGCAAATTTGTCCCTCTTTAAGTGGCAGTTTGCTCCGAAAGTGGTAGTTCTCCCATGTACTACGCGGCTGGACTTAGAAAATTTTCGCTCGGAGTTGGACTTTAACTTTTTTCGGACCGAAAAAAAGTTTTTTTGAAAAATGTGAAATATGCATCATTGGTGTTCGTTTGATAAAGAAAACACATCCCTAGCCTCGTTCCTGCTAATTTGGCCCTGTTTCATCGACTTTTTGCGCCGATTTGGACTTAGAAAAAGTTTCGATATTTTGCAAAAATAATTTTTTTAAAAACATGAAATATACATCGGAGGCATTCTTTTAGAAAGGGAAACACATCCCAAGAACAATTTTGGCAAATTTTCCCGTTTTTCGATGGCGCGTTGCACCACACCTACAAGACGACAATTCTTGCCCTCGTGCGGCGAGGCCTCAACTGCCGGCATGGTCAAGAGACGAAAGCCCCGGGGACTTAGAAATTTTTCGCTCGGAGTTGGACTTAGAAAAAGTTTCGATATTTTGCAAAAATAATTTTTTTAAAAACATGAAATATACATCGGAGGCATTCTTTTAGAATGGGAAACACATCCCAAGAACGATTTTGGCAAATTTCCCCGTTTTTCGATGGCGCGTTGCACCACACCTACAAGACGACAATTCTTGCCCTCGGGCGGCGAGGCCTCAACTGCCGGCATGGTCACGAGACGAAAGCCCCGGGGACTTAGAAATTTTTCGCTCAGAGTTGGACTTTAACTTTTTTCGGACCGAAAAAAAGTTTTTTTGAAAAATGTGAAATATGCATATTTGGTGTTCGTTTGATAAAGAAAACACATCCCTAGCCTAGTTTCTGCTAATTTGGCCCTGTATCATTGACTTTTTGCGCCGATTTGGACTTAGAAAAAGTTTCGATATTTTGCAAAAATAATTTTTTTAAAATCATGAAATATACATCGGAGGCATTCTTTTAGAAAGGGAAACACATCCCAAGAACAATTTTGGCAAATTTTCCCGTTTTTCGATGGCGCGTTGCACCACACCTACAAGACGACAATTCTTGCCCTCGGGCGGCGAGGCCTCAACTGCCGGCATGGTCAAGAGACGAAAGCCCCGGGGACTTAGAAATTTTTCGCTCGGAGTTGGACTTAGAAAAATTTTTATCGAAGTGAAAAAAATGTTTTTTGAAAAAAGTGAAACATGCATGGGTGGCATTCGTTTGATTAGGCAAACACATCCTAAGGTTCGCTTTCGCAAATTTGTCCCTCTTTAAGTGGCAGTTTGCTCCGAAAGTGGTAGTTCTCCCATGTACCACGCGGCTGGACTTAGAAAATTTTCGCTCGGAGTTGGACTTTAACTTTTTTCGGACTGAAAAAAAGTTTTTTTGAAAAATGTGAAATACGCATCATTGGTGTTCGTTTGATAAAGAAAACACATCCTTAGCCTCGTTCCTGCTAATTTGGCCCTGTTTCACTAACTTTTTGCGCCGATTTGGACTTAGAAAAAGTTTCGATTTTGGGAAGAAATAATTTTTTTAAAAACACGGCTGTACTTGTAATTTTTCACTCGCACGACACACGATGGACTTAGAATTATTTCACTCTTGCTGCCCTCTTTGGACTTTGAAAAAGCCGGGCACTGTGGGACTTTGAATTAATCACACTGGCAATATTTCACTCGCACGACACATTTAGGATTATTTCGCTCATTCTAGCCTCGCTGGACTTTGAATTTTTCACACATTTTTTCTTTGCACCTTTCACTCGCTGTTTCGACCTACAACATTTTTTTTCACTTGTATGACCTTTTGCACTTCAATTATTTTAGCCCATTTCACAAACACTTTTTGTGCACTTTTTAGACGTGGAATATCACTCGCATTTAGAGGCACTTTCTCACTCGCTCTGTTTCGACCTAGAACATTTCGTTTTCACTTGTAAGAGCTTTTGCACTTGTGGGCGCATTCATTATTTGCATTAATTATTTTAGCTCTCCTTGGACAAACTTTACCTTTCACTAACACTTTTTGAGCACTTTTTGGGACGTGGAATATCACTCGAATTCAGAGGCACTTTCTCACTCGCTCTGTTTCGACCTACAACATTTCGTTTTCACTTATATGAGCTTTTGCACCTGTAGGCACATTCATTTTTTGCATTAATTATTTTAGCTCTCCTTGGACAGACTTTACCTTTCACAAACACTTTTTGAGCACTTTTTGGGACGTGGGATATCACTCGACTTCAGTGGCACTTTCTCACTCGCTCTGTTTCGACCTAGAACATTTCGTTTTCACTTGTAAGAGCTTTTGCACATGTAGGCGCATTCATTTTTTGCATTAATTAATTTAGC
The DNA here is from genome assembly GCA_030765055.1 of Mantis religiosa. Classification (NCBI taxonomy): domain Eukaryota; kingdom Metazoa; phylum Arthropoda; class Insecta; order Mantodea; family Mantidae; genus Mantis; species Mantis religiosa. Next base: position 860,460 of record JAUKNK010000224.1, on the reverse strand, counting down.
TCTCCTTGGACAGACTTTACCTTTCACTAACACTTTTTGAGCACTTTGTTTAGACGTGGAATCTCACTCGAATTAAGAGGCACTTTCTCACTCGCAGAAAACTTTCTGCACCTAGCACACGAACACGTTTGAACTCGTCGTGCTTCTGGCGTCTTGTCGTAGTGGAAGAGGCTGGAATCACCTGGCGGGGTCCCAGGCTGGTGTTGTGTGTGTTTTCGGACTGTAGATTTAGTTCTGCGAAGTGGACGTAAGCCAGGCGTGGCTCCTGTGATCCCTGAATTCCCGTTGTTCTCCAGGTGCAGGTTGTCGGCCGGTGCGAGTTCTCCCCATCATGGCGCCTTCGGTAGACTTTGCGGTCCTTGTTCTGAACTGCTGAAAAAGAAAGGAAAACATTGTGAGAGTCCGTACGCTACTAATAAAAATAATCTCATATCTAGGAAGTTCCAGTAATTAGTAATTACATAACTTGGGCAGAGTAGCCACGCCGAATTAGCTTTTGGCGGGAAGAATTTCTCGTTGAAAACAAGGAGAAGCGCAGCCCTCGCGTGCGTCCGGCTTGGCCTCTCTAGCCGTTATGTTTCAAACTGTATGGAAGAGATGCGCAATAACACCAGCGCGATGACTCACGATTACGTCACCCTTGGCTACTTCCTTGCAAGTAGCGTTCACCTCTTGGTCGAGGTCATCCGAGCGAGTTTGCACAATGCTTTCTTACGACCAGTGTGCCAAAGATTAACGTCAATCGCAAGATAAACACGACCGTTTGTTAATTAAAGAAAACTGGGCCCAGGAATCCACAAACATGTTCACTTACTTGGCAATGCGTACCCAGGAACATTACTTTTCCTACGCGGCGCCGAACTTCGAGTTTTGGCTCACCTCCAGACCGCACTCCGCGACGGTCTCTCCCTTGGGGGAAACCTTAACACTTTCGCTCGGAGTTGGACTTTGAAAAATTTTTATCGGAGTGAAAAAAAGTTTTTTCATAAAGTTGAAAAATGCATCATTGGTATTCGTTTAATAAAGGAAGCGCATCCCAAGTTCCGTTTTTGCAAGTTTGTCCCTCTTTCACTAGCGCTTTTTACCGATTTGGACTTAGAAAGAGCTTCGATTTTGGGCAAAAATAACTTTTTTAAAAACACGAAATATACATCACAGGCATTCTTTTGGAAGAAGAAACTCTTCCCAAGACTCGTCTTTGCTAATTTGTCCCTCTCTCGCAAGCGATTTGCACCGCAGGTGGTCGTTCCCCCAGGCTGGACTTTGAAGAATTTCGCTCGGAGTTGGACTTTGAAAAATTTTTATCGGACCGAAAAAAGTTTTTTTGATTAATGTGAAACATGCATCTTTGGTATTCGTTAGATAAGGATAACGCATACTAAGTTCCGTTTTTGCTAATTTGTTATTCTTTCACTGGCGCTTTGCACAGATTTGGACTCAGAAAATTTTTCGATTTTGGGAAAAAATAATTTTTTTAAAAACACGAAATATACATCACAGGCATTCGTTTAGAAGGGGAAACTCGTCCCAATAATCGTTTATGCTAATTTGTCCCTCTTTCACTGGCGCTTTACACCGATTTGGACGTAGAAAAGGTTTCGATTTTGGGCAAAAATAACTTTTTTAGAAACACGAAATATACATCGCAGGCATTCATTTGGAAGAAGAAACTCTTCCCAAGATTCGTCGTTGCTAACTTGTCGCTCTCTCGCAAGCGGTTTGCACCGCAAGTGGTCGTTCCCCCATGCTGGACTTTGAAAAATTTCGCTCGGAGTTGGACTTTGAAAAATTGTTATCAGACCGAAAAAAGTTTTTTGATTAATGTGAAACATGCATCCTTGGTATTCGTTAGATAACGGAAACGCATCCTAAGTTCTGTTTTTGCTAATTAGTCCTTCTTTCACTGGCGCTTTGCACAGATTTGGAGTCAGAAAAATTTTCGATTTTTAGAAAAATTCATTTTTTTAAAAGCACGAAATATACATCACAGGCATGCGCTTAGCAGGGAAAACTCGTCCCAGGAATCGTTTTTGCTAATTTGTCCCTCTTTCACTAGCGGTTTGCACAGAAAGTGAACCTTCCCCCATGCTGGACTTAGAAATTTTTCGCTCGGAGTTGGACTTAGAAAAATTTTGATCGAAGTGAAAAAAATGTTTTTTGAAAAAAGTGAAACATGCATGGGTGGCATTCGTTTGATAAGGCAAACACATCCTAAGGTTCGCTTTCGCAAATTTGTCCCTCTTTAAGTGGCAGTTTGCTCCGAAAGTGGTAGTTCTCCCATGGACTACGCGGCTGGACTTAGAAAATTTTCGCTCGGAGTTGGACTTTAACTTTTTTCGGACCGAAAAAAAGTTTTTTTGAAAAATGTGAAATATGCATCATTGGTGTTCGTTTGATAAAGAAAACACATCTTTAGCCTAGTTTCTGCTAATTTGGCCCTGTTTCATTGACTTTTTGCGCCGATTTGGACTTAGAAAAAGTTTCGATATTTTGCAAAAATAATTTTTTTAAAAACATGAAATATACATCGGAGGCATTCTTTTAGAAAGGGAAACACACCCCAAGAACGATTTTGGCAAATTTCCCCGTTTTTCGATGGCGCGTTGCACCACACCTACAAGACGACAATTCCGGCCCTCGGGCGGCGAGGCCTCAACTGCCGGCATGGTCAGGAGACGAAAGCCCCGGGGACTTAGAAATTTTTCGCTCGGAGTTGGACTTAGAAAAATTTTGATCGAAGTGAAAAAAATGTTTTTTGAAAAAGGTGAAACATGCATCGGTGGCATTCGTTTGATAAGGCAAACAGATCCTAAGATTCGCTTTTGCAAATTTGTCCCCCTTTAAGTAGCACTTTGCTCCGAAAGTGGTAGTTTGCCCATGTACTACGCGGCTGGACTTAGAAAATTTTCGCTCGGAGTTGGACTTTAACTTTTTTCGGACCGAAAAAAAGTTTTTTTGAAAAATGTGAAATATGCATCATTGGTGTTCGTTTGATAAAGAAAACACATCCTTAGCCTCGTTCCTGCTAATTTGGTCCTGTTTCATTGACTTTTTGCGCCGATTTGGACTTAGAAAAAGTTTCGATATTTTGCAAAAATAATTTTTTTAAAAACATGAAATATACATCGGAGGCATTCTTTTAGAAAGGGAAACACACCCCAAGAACGATTTTGGCAAATTTCCCCGTTTTTCGATGGCGCGTTGCACCACACCTACAAGACGACAATTCCGGCCCTCGGGCGGCGAGGCCTCAACTGCCGGCATGGTCAGGAGACGAAAGCCCCGGGGACTTAGAAATTTTTCGCTCGGAGTTGGACTTAGAAAAATTTTGATCGAAGTGAAAAAAATGTTTTTTGAAAAAGGTGAAACATGCATCGGTGGCATTCGTTTGATAAGGCAAACACATCCTAAGGTTCGCTTTTGCAAATTTGTCCCCCTTTAAGTACCACTTTGTTCCGAAAGTGGTAGTTTGCCCATGTACTACGCGGCTGGACTTAGAAAATTTTCGCTCGGAGTTGGACTTTAACTTTTTTCGGAGCGAAAAAAAGTTTTTTTGAAAAATGTGAAATATGCATCATTGGTGTTCGTTTGATAAAGAAAACACATCCTTAGCCTCGTTCCTGCTAATTTTGTCCTGTTTCATTGACTTTTTGCGCCGATTTGGACTTAGAAAAAGTTTCGATATTTTGCAAAAATAATTTTTTTAAAAACATGAAATATACATCGGAGGCATTCTTTTAGAAAGGCAAACACATCCTAAGGTTAGCTTTTGCAAATTTGTCCCCCTTTAAGTAGCACTTTGTTCCGAAAGTGGTAGTTTGCCCATGTACTACGCGGCTGGACTTAGAAAATTTTCGCTCGGAGTTGGACTTTAACTTTTTTCGGAGCGAAAAAAAGTTTTTTTGAAAAATGTGAAATATGCATCATTGGTGTTCGTTTGATAAAGAAAACACATCCTTAGCCTCGTTCCTGCTAATTTGGTCCTGTTTCATTGACTTTTTGCGCCGATTTGGACTTAGAAAAAGTTTCGATATTTTGCAAAAATAATTTTTTTAAAAACATGAAATATACATCGGAGGCATTCTTTTAGAAAGGGAAACACACCCCAAGAACGATTTTGGCAAATTTCCCCGTTTTTCGATGGCGCGTTGCACCACACCTACAAGACGACAATTCCGGCCCTCGGGCGGCGAGGCCTCAACTGCCGGCATGGTCAGGAGACGAAAGCCCCGGGGACTTAGAAATTTTTCGCTCGGAGTTGGACTTAGAAAAATTTTGATCGAAGTGAAAAAAATGTTTTTTGAAAAAGGTGAAACATGCATCGGTGGCATTCGTTTGATAAGGCAAACAGATCCTAAGATTCGCTTTTGCAAATTTGTCCCCCTTTAAGTAGCACTTTGCTCCGAAAGTGGTAGTTTGCCCATGTACTACGCGGCTGGACTTAGAAAATTTTCGCTCGGAGTTGGACTTTAACTTTTTTCGGACCGAAAAAAAGTTTTTTTGAAAAATGTGAAATATGCATCATTGGTGTTCGTTTGATAAAGAAAACACATCCTTAGCCTCGTTCCTGCTAATTTGGTCCTGTTTCATTGACTTTTTGCGCCGATTTGGACTTAGAAAAAGTTTCGATATTTTGCAAAAATAATTTTTTTAAAAACATGAAATATACATCGGAGGCATTCTTTTAGAAAGGGAAACACATCCCAAGAACGAATTTGGCAAATTTCCCCGTTTTTCGATGGCGCGTTGCACCACACCTACAAGACGACAATTCCGGCCCTCGGGCGGCGAGGCCTCAACTGCCGGCATGGTCAGGAGACGAAAGCCCCGGGGACTTAGAAATTTTTCGCTCGGAGTTGGACTTAGAAAAATTTTTATCGAAGTGAAAAAAATGTTTTTTGAAAAAAGTGAAACATGCATGGGTGGCATTCGTTTGATTAGGCAAACACATCCTAAGGTTCGCTTTCGCAAATTTGTCCCTCTTTATGTGGCAGTTTGCTCCGAAAGTGGTAGTTCTCCCATGTACTACGCGGCTGGACTTAGAAAATTTTCGCTCGGAGTTGGACTTTAACTTTTTTCGGACCGAAAAGAAGTTTTTTTGAAAAATGTGAAATATGCATATTTGGTGTTCGTTTGATAAAGGAAACACATCCTTAGCCTAGGTTCTGCTAATTTGGCCCTGTATCATTGACTTTTTGCGCCGATTTGGACTTAGAAAAAGTTTCGATATTTTGCAAAAATAATTTTTTTAAAAACATGAAATATACATCGGAGGCATTCTTTTAGCAAGGGAAACACATCCCAAGAACAATTTTGGCAAATTTCCCCGTTTTTCGATGGCGCGTTGCACCACACCTACAAGACGACAATTCCGGCCCTCGGGCGGCGAGGCCTCAACTGCCGGCATGGTCAAGAGACGAAAGCCCCGGGGACTTAGAAATTTTTCGCTCGGAGTTGGACTTAGAAAAATTTTTATCGAAGTGAAAAAAATGTTTTTTGAAAAAAGTGAAACATGCATGGGTGGCATTCGTTTGATTAGGCAAACACATCCTAAGGTTCGCTTTCGCAAATTTGTCCCTCTTTAAGTGGCAGTTTGCTCCGAAAGTGGTAGTTCTCCCATGTACTACGCGGCTGGACTTAGAAAATTTTCGCTCGGAGTTGGACTTTAACTTTTTTCGGACCGAAAAAAAGTTTTTTTGAAAAATGTGAAATATGCATCATTGGTGTTCGTTTGATAAAGAAAACACATCCTTAGCCTCGTTCCTGCTAATTTGGCCCTGTTTCATCGACTTTTTGCGCCGATTTGGACTTAGAAAAAGTTTCGATATTTTGCAAAAATAATTTTTTTAAAAACATGAAATATACATCGAATGCATTCTTTTAGAATGGGAAACACATCCCAAGAACAATTTTGGCAAATTTCCCCGTTTTTCGATGGCGCGTTGCACCACACCTACAAGACGACAATTCCGGCCCTCGGGCGGCGAGGCCTCAACTGCCGGCATGGTCAAGAGACGAAAGCCCCGGGGACTTAGAAATTTTTCGCTCGGAGTTGGACTTAGAAAAAGTTTCAATATTTTGCAAAAATAATTTTTTTAAAAACATGAAATATACATCGGAGGCATTCTTTTTGAATGGGAAACACATCCCAAGAACGATTTTGGCAAATTTCCCCGTTTTTCGATGGCGCGTTGCACCACACCTACAAGACGACAATTCTTGCCCTCGGGCGGCGAGGCCTCAACTGCCGGCATGGTCACGAGACGAAAGCCCCGGGGACTTAGAAATTTTTCGCTCAGAGTTGGACTTTAACTTTTTTCGGACCGAAAAAAAGTTTTTTTGAAAAATGTGAAATATGCATATTTGGTGTTCGTTTGATAAAGAAAACACATCCCTAGCCTAGTTTCTGCTAATTTGGCCCTGTATCATTGACTTTTTGCGCCGATTTGGACTTAGAAAAAGTTTCGATATTTTGCAAAAATAATTTTTTTAAAAACATGAAATATACATCGGAGGCATTCTTTTAGAAAGGGAAACACATCCCAAGAACAATTTTGGCAAATTTTCCCGTTTTTCGATGGCGCGTTGCACCACACCTACAAGACGACAATTCTTGCCCTCGGGCGGCGAGGCCTCAACTGCCGGCATGGTCAAGAGACGAAAGCCCCGGGGACTTAGAAATTTTTCGCTCGGAGTTGGACTTAGAAAAATTTTTATCGAAGTGAAAAAAATGTTTTTTGAAAAAAGTGAAACATGCATGGGTGGCATTCGTTTGATTAGGCAAACACATCCTAAGGTTCGCTTTCGCAAATTTGTCCCTCTTTAAGTGGCAGTTTGCTCCGAAAGTGGTAGTTCTCCCATGTACTACGCGGCTGGACTTAGAAATTTTTCGCTCAGAGTTGGACTTTAACTTTTTTCGGACCGAAAAAAAGTTTTTTTTGAAAAATGTGAAATATGCATATTTGGTGTTCGTTTGATAAAGGAAACACATCCTTAGCCTAGGTTCTGCTAATTTGGCCCTGTATCATTGACTTTTTGCGCCGATTTGGACTTAGAAAAAGTTTCGATATTTTGCAAAAATAATTTTTTTAAAAACATGAAATATACATCGGAGGCATTCTTTTAGCAAGGGAAACACATACCAAGAACAATTTTGGCAAATTTCCCCGTTTTTCGATGGCGCGTTGCACCACACCTACAAGACGACAATTCCGGCCCTCGGGCGGCGAGGCCTCAACTGCCGGCATGGTCAAGAGACGAAAGCCCCGGGGACTTAGAAATTTTTCGCTCGGAGTTGGAATTAGAAAAATTTTGATCGAAGTGAAAAAAATGTTTTTTGAAAAAGGTGAAACATGCATCGGTGGCATTCGTTTGATAAGGCAAACAGATCCTAAGGTTCGCTTTTGCAAATTTGTCCCCCTTTAAGTAGCACTTTGCTCCGAAAGTGGTAGTTTGCCCATGTACTACGCGGCTGGACTTAGAAAATTTTCGCTCGGAGTTGGACTTTAACTTTTTTCGGACCGAAAAAAAGTTTTTTTGAAAAATGTGAAATATGCATCATTGGTGTTCGTTTGATAAAGAAAACGCATCCTTAGCCTCGTTTTTGCTAATTTGGCCCTGTTTCATTGACTTTTTGCGCCGATTTGGACTTAGAAAAAGTTTCGATATTTTGCAAAAATAATTTTTTTAAAAACATGAAATATACATCGGAGGCATTCTTTTAGAAAGGGAAACACATCCCAAGAACAATTTTGGCAAATTTCCCCGTTTTTCGATGGCGCGTTGCACCACACCTACAAGACGACAATTCCGGCCCTCGGGCGGCGAGGCCTCAACTGCCGGCATGGTCAAGAGACGAAAGCCCCGGGGACTTAGAAATTTTTCGCTCGGAGTTGGACTTAGAAAAATTTTTATCGAAGTGAAAAAAATGTTTTTTGAAAAAAGTGAAACATGCATGGGTGGCATTCGTTTGATTAGGCAAACACATCCTAAGGTTCGCTTTCGCAAATTTGTCCCTCTTTAAGTGGCAGTTTGCTCCGAAAGTGGTAGTTCTCCCATGTACTACGCGGCTGGACTTAGAAAATTTTCGCTCGGAGTTGGACTTTAACTTTTTTCGGACCGAAAAAAAGTTTTTTTGAAAAATGTGAAATATGCATCATTGGTGTTCGTTTGATAAAGAAAACACATCCTTAGCCTCGTTCCTGCTAATTTGGCCCTGTTTCATCGACTTTTTGCGCCGATTTGGACTTAGAAAAAGTTTCGATATTTTGCAAAAATAATTTTTTTAAAAACATGAAATATACATCGGAGGCATTCTTTTAGAAAGGGAAACACATCCCAAGAACAATTTTGGCAAATTTCCCCGTTTTTCGATGGCGCGTTGCACCACACCTACAAGACGACAATTCTTGCCCTCGGTCGGCGAGGCCTCAACTGCCGGCATGGTCAAGAGACGAAAGCCCCGGGGACTTAGAAATTTTTCGCTCGGAGTTGGACTTAGAAAAAGTTTCGATATTTTGCAAAAATAATTTTTTTAAAAACATGAAATATACATCGAATGCATTCTTTTAGAATGGGAAACACATCCCAAGAACAATTTTGGCAAATTTCCCCGTTTTTCGATGGCGCGTTGCACCACACCTACAAGACGACAATTCCGGCCCTCGGGCGGCGAGGCCTCAACTGCCGGCATGGTCAAGAGACGAAAGCCCCGGGGACTTAGAAATTTTTCGCTCGGAGTTGGACTTAGAAAAAGTTTCAATATTTTGCAAAAATAATTTTTTTAAAAACATGAAATATACATCGGAGGCATTCTTTTTGAATGGGAAACACATCCCAAGAACGATTTTGGCAAATTTCCCCGTTTTTCGATGGCGCGTTGCACCACACCTACAAGACGACAATTCTTGCCCTCGGGCGGCGAGGCCTCAACTGCCGGCATGGTCACGAGACGAAAGCCCCGGGGACTTAGAAATTTTTCGCTCAGAGTTGGACTTTAACTTTTTTCGGACCGAAAAAAAGTTTTTTTGAAAAATGTGAAATATGCATATTTGGTGTTCGTTTGATAAAGAAAACACATCCCTAGCCTAGTTTCTGCTAATTTGGCCCTGTATCATTGACTTTTTGCGCCGATTTGGACTTAGAAAAAGTTTCGATATTTTGCAAAAATAATTTTTTTAAAAACATGAAATATACATCGGAGGCATTCTTTTAGAAAGGGAAACACATCCCAAGAACAATTTTGGCAAATTTCCCCGTTTTTCGATGGCGCGTTGCACCACACCTACAAGACGACAATTCTTGCCCTCGGGCGGCGAGGCCTCAACTGCCGGCATGGTCAAGAGACGAAAGCCCCGGGGACTTAGAAATTTTTCGCTCGGAGTTGGACTTAGAAAAATTTTTATCGAAGTGAAAAAAATGTTTTTTGAAAAAAGTGAAACATGCATGGGTGGCATTCGTTTGATTAGGCAAACACATCCTAAGGTTCGCTTTCGCAAATTTGTCCCTCTTTAAGTGGCAGTTTGCTCCGAAAGTGGTAGTTCTCCCATGTACTACGCGGCTGGACTTAGAAAATTTTCGCTCGGAGTTGGACTTTAACTTTTTTCGGACCGAAAAAAAGTTTTTTTGAAAAATGTGAAATATGCATCATTGGTGTTCGTTTGATAAAGAAAACACATCCTTAGCCTCGTTCCTGCTAATTTGGCCCTGTTTCATCGACTTTTTGCGCCGATTTGGACTTAGAAAAAGTTTCGATATTTTGCAAAAATAATTTTTTTAAAAACATGAAATATACATCGGAGGCATTCTTTTAGAAAGGGAAACACATCCCAAGAACAATTTTGGCAAATTTCCCCGTTTTTCGATGGCGCGTTGCACCACACCTACAAGACGACAATTCTTGCCCTCGGTCGGCGAGGCCTCAACTGCCGGCATGGTCAAGAGACGAAAGCCCCGGGGACTTAGAAATTTTTCGCTCGGAGTTGGACTTAGAAAAAGTTTCGATATTTTGCAAAAATAATTTTTTTAAAAACATGAAATATACATCGAATGCATTCTTTTAGAATGGGAAACACATCCCAAGAACAATTTTGGCAAATTTCCCCGTTTTTCGATGGCGCGTTGCACCACACCTACAAGACGACAATTCCGGCCCTCGGGCGGCGAGGCCTCAACTGCCGGCATGGTCAAGAGACGAAAGCCCCGGGGACTTAGAAATTTTTCGCTCGGAGTTGGACTTAGAAAAAGTTTCAATATTTTGCAAAAATAATTTTTTTAAAAACATGAAATATACATCGGAGGCATTCTTTTTGAATGGGAAACACATCCCAAGAACGATTTTGGCAAATTTCCCCGTTTTTCGATGGCGCGTTGCACCACACCTACAAGACGACAATTCTTGCCCTCGGGCGGCGAGGCCTCAACTGCCGGCATGGTCACGAGACGAAAGCCCCGGGGACTTAGAAATTTTTCGCTCAGAGTTGGACTTTAACTTTTTTCGGACCGAAAAAAAGTTTTTTTGAAAAATGTGAAATATGCATATTTGGTGTTCGTTTGATAAAGAAAACACATCCCTAGCCTAGTTTCTGCTAATTTGGCCCTGTATCATTGACTTTTTGCGCCGATTTGGACTTAGAAAAAGTTTCGATATTTTGCAAAAATAATTTTTTTAAAAACATGAAATATACATCGGAGGCATTCTTTTAGAAAGGGAAACACATCCCAAGAACAATTTTGGCAAATTTTCCCGTTTTTCGATGGCGCGTTGCACCACACCTACAAGACGACAATTCTTGCCCTCGGGCGGCGAGGCCTCAACTGCCGGCATGGTCAAGAGACGAAAGCCCCGGGGACTTAGAAATTTTTCGCTCGGAGTTGGACTTAGAAAAATTTTTATCGAAGTGAAAAAAATGTTTTTTGAAAAAAGTGAAACATGCATGGGTGGCATTCGTTTGATTAGGCAAACACATCCTAAGGTTCGCTTTCGCAAATTTGTCCCTCTTTAAGTGGCAGTTTGCTCCGAAAGTGGTAGTTCTCCCATGTACTACGCGGCTGGACTTAGAAAATTTTCGCTCGGAGTTGGACTTTAACTTTTTTCGGACCGAAAAAAAGTTTTTTTGAAAAATGTGAAATATGCATCATTGGTGTTCGTTTGATAAAGAAAACACATCCTTAGCCTCGTTCCTGCTAATTTGGCCCTGTTTCATCGACTTTTTGCGCCGATTTGGACTTAGAAAAAGTTTCGATATTTTGCAAATATAATTTTTTTAAAAACATGAAATATACATCGGAGGCATTCTTTTAGAAAGGGAAACACATCCCAAGAACAATTTTGGCAAATTTTCCCGTTTTTCGATGGCGCGTTGCACCACACCTACAAGACGACAATTCTTGCCCTCGGGCGGCGAGGCCTCAACTGCCGGCATGGTCAAGAGACGAAAGCCCCGGGGACTTAGAAATTTTTCGCTCGGAGTTGGACTTAGAAAAAGTTTCGATATTTTGCAAAAATAATTTTTTTAAAAACATGAAATATACATCGAATGCATTCTTTTAGAATGGGAAACACATCCCAAGAACAATTTTGGCAAATTTCCCCGTTTTTCGATGGCGCGTTGCACCACACCTACAAGACGACAATTCCGGCCCTCGGGCGGCGAGGCCTCAACTGCCGGCATGGTCAAGAGACGAAAGCCCCGGGGACTTAGAAATTTTTCGCTCGGAGTTGGACTTAGAAAAAGTTTCAATATTTTGCAAAAATAATTTTTTTAAAAACATGAAATATACATCGGAGGCATTCTTTTAGAATGGGAAACACATCCCAAGAACGATTTTGGCAAATTTCCCCGTTTTTCGATGGCGCGTTGCACCACACCTACAAGACGACAATTCTTGCCCTCGGGCGGCGAGGCCTCAACTGCCGGCATGGTCACGAGACGAAAGCCCCGGGGACTTAGAAATTTTTCGCTCAGAGTTGGACTTTAACTTTTTTCGGACCGAAAAAAAGTTTTTTTGAAAAATGTGAAATATGCATATTTGGTGTTCGTTTGATAAAGAAAACACATCCCTAGCCTAGTTTCTGCTAATTTGGCCCTGTATCATTGACTTTTTGCGCCGATTTGGACTTAGAAAAAGTTTCGATATTTTGCAAAAATAATTTTTTTAAAAACATGAAATATACATCGGAGGCATTCTTTTAGAAAGGGAAACACATCCCAAGAACAATTTTGGCAAATTTTCCCGTTTTTCGATGGCGCGTTGCACCACACCTACAAGACGACAATTCTTGCCCTCGGGCGGCGAGGCCTCAACTGCCGGCATGGTCAAGAGACGAAAGCCCCGGGGACTTAGAAATTTTTCGCTCGGAGTTGGACTTAGAAAAATTTTTATCGAAGTGAAAAAAATGTTTTTTGAAAAAAGTGAAACATGCATGGGTGGCATTCGTTTGATTAGGCAAACACATCCTAAGGTTCGCTTTCGCAAATTTGTCCCTCTTTAAGTGGCAGTTTGCTCCGAAAGTGGTAGTTCTCCCATGTACTACGCGGCTGGACTTAGAAAATTTTCGCTCGGAGTTGGACTTTAACTTTTTTCGGACCGAAAAAAAGTTTTTTTGAAAAATGTGAAATATGCATCATTGGTGTTCGTTTGATAAAGAAAACACATCCTTAGCCTCGTTCCTGCTAATTTGGCCCTGTTTCATCGACTTTTTGCGCCGATTTGGACTTAGAAAAAGTTTCGATATTTTGCAAAAATAATTTTTTTAAAAACATGAAATATACATCGGAGGCATTCTTTTAGAAAGGGAAACACATCCCAAGAACAATTTTGGCAAATTTCCCCGTTTTTCGATGGCGCGTTGCACCACACCTACAAGACGACAATTCTTGCCCTCGGTCGGCGAGGCCTCAACTGCCGGCATGGTCAAGAGACGAAAGCCCCGGGGACTTAGAAATTTTTCGCTCGGAGTTGGACTTAGAAAAAGTTTCGATATTTTGCAAAAATAATTTTTTTAAAAACATGAAATATACATCGAATGCATTCTTTTAGAATGGGAAACACATCCCAAGAACAATTTTGGCAAATTTCCCCGTTTTTCGATGGCGCGTTGCACCACACCTACAAGACGACAATTCCGGCCCTCGGGCGGCGAGGCCTCAACTGCCGGCATGGTCAAGAGACGAAAGCCCCGGGGACTTAGAAATTTTTCGCTCGGAGTTGGACTTAGAAAAAGTTTCAATATTTTGCAAAAATAATTTTTTTAAAAACATGAAATATACATCGGAGGCATTCTTTTAGAATGGGAAACACATCCCAAGAACGATTTTGGCAAATTTCCCCGTTTTTCGATGGCGCGTTGCACCACACCTACAAGACGACAATTCTTGCCCTCGGGCGGCGAGGCCTCAACTGCCGGCATGGTCACGAGACGAAAGCCCCGGGGACTTAGAAATTTTTCGCTCAGAGTTGGACTTTAACTTTTTTCGGACCGAAAAAAAGTTTTTTTGAAAAATGTGAAATATGCATATTTGGTGTTCGTTTGATAAAGAAAACACATCCCTAGCCTAGTTTCTGCTAATTTGGCCCTGTATCATTGACTTTTTGCGCCGATTTGGACTTAGAAAAAGTTTCGATATTTTGCAAAAATAATTTTTTTAAAAACATGAAATATACATCGGAGGCATTCTTTTAGAAAGGGAAACACATCCCAAGAACAATTTTGGCAAATTTTCCCGTTTTTCGATGGCGCGTTGCACCACACCTACAAGACGACAATTCTTGCCCTCGGGCGGCGAGGCCTCAACTGCCGGCATGGTCAAGAGACGAAAGCCCCGGGGACTTAGAAATTTTTCGCTCGGAGTTGGACTTAGAAAAATTTTTATCGAAGTGAAAAAAATGTTTTTTGAAAAAAGTGAAACATGCATGGGTGGCATTCGTTTGATTAGGCAAACACATCCTAAGGTTCGCTTTCGCAAATTTGTCCCTCTTTAAGTGGCAGTTTGCTCCGAAAGTGGTAGTTCTCCCATGTACTACGCGGCTGGACTTAGAAAATTTTCGCTCGGAGTTGGACTTTAACTTTTTTCGGACCGAAAAAAAGTTTTTTTGAAAAATGTGAAATATGCATCATTGGTGTTCGTTTGATAAAGAAAACACATCCTTAGCCTCGTTCCTGCTAATTTGGCCCTGTTTCATCGACTTTTTGCGCCGATTTGGACTTAGAAAAAGTTTCGATATTTTGCAAATATAATTTTTTTAAAAACATGAAATATACATCGGAGGCATTCTTTTAGAAAGGGAAACACATCCCAAGAACAATTTTGGCAAATTTTCCCGTTTTTCGATGGCGCGTTGCACCACACCTACAAGACGACAATTCTTGCCCTCGGGCGGCGAGGCCTCAACTGCCGGCATGGTCAAGAGACGAAAGCCCCGGGGACTTAGAAATTTTTCGCTCGGAGTTGGACTTAGAAAAAGTTTCGATATTTTGCAAAAATAATTTTTTTAAAAACATGAAATATACATCGAATGCATTCTTTTAGAATGGGAAACACATCCCAAGAACAATTTTGGCAAATTTCCCCGTTTTTCGATGGCGCGTTGCACCACACCTACAAGACGACAATTCCGGCCCTCGGGCGGCGAGGCCTCAACTGCCGGCATGGTCAAGAGACGAAAGCCCCGGGGACTTAGAAATTTTTCGCTCGGAGTTGGACTTAGAAAAAGTTTCAATATTTTGCAAAAATAATTTTTTTAAAAACATGAAATATACATCGGAGGCATTCTTTTAGAATGGGAAACACATCCCAAGAACGATTTTGGCAAATTTCCCCGTTTTTCGATGGCGCGTTGCACCACACCTACAAGACGACAATTCTTGCCCTCGGGCGGCGAGGCCTCAACTGCCGGCATGGTCACGAGACGAAAGCCCCGGGGACTTAGAAATTTTTCGCTCAGAGTTGGACTTTAACTTTTTTCGGACCGAAAAAAAGTTTTTTTGAAAAATGTGAAATATGCATATTTGGTGTTCGTTTGATAAAGAAAACACATCCCTAGCCTAGTTTCTGCTAATTTGGCCCTGTATCATTGACTTTTTGCGCCGATTTGGACTTAGAAAAAGTTTCGATATTTTGCAAAAATAATTTTTTTAAAAACATGAAATATACATCGGAGGCATTCTTTTAGAAAGGGAAACACATCCCAAGAACAATTTTGGCAAATTTTCCCGTTTTTCGATGGCGCGTTGCACCACACCTACAAGACGACAATTCTTGCCCTCGGGCGGCGAGGCCTCAACTGCCGGCATGGTCAAGAGACGAAAGCCCCGGGGACTTAGAAATTTTTCGCTCGGAGTTGGACTTAGAAAAATTTTTATCGAAGTGAAAAAAATGTTTTTTGAAAAAAGTGAAACATGCATGGGTGGCATTCGTTTGATTAGGCAAACACATCCTAAGGTTCGCTTTCGCAAATTTGTCCCTCTTTAAGTGGCAGTTTGCTCCGAAAGTGGTAGTTCTCCCATGTACTACGCGGCTGGACTTAGAAAATTTTCGCTCGGAGTTGGACTTTAACTTTTTTCGGACCGAAAAAAAGTTTTTTTGAAAAATGTGAAATATGCATCATTGGTGTTCGTTTGATAAAGAAAACACATCCTTAGCCTCGTTCCTGCTAATTTGGCCCTGTTTCATCGACTTTTTGCGCCGATTTGGACTTAGAAAAAGTTTCGATATTTTGCAAATATAATTTTTTTAAAAACATGAAATATACATCGGAGGCATTCTTTTAGAAAGGGAAACACATCCCAAGAACAATTTTGGCAAATTTTCCCGTTTTTCGATGGCGCGTTGCACCACACCTACAAGACGACAATTCTTGCCCTCGGGCGGCGAGGCCTCAACTGCCGGCATGGTCAAGAGACGAAAGCCCCGGGGACTTAGAAATTTTTCGCTCGGAGTTGGACTTAGAAAAAGTTTCGATATTTTGCAAAAATAATTTTTTTAAAAACATGAAATATACATCGAATGCATTCTTTTAGAATGGGAAACACATCCCAAGAACAATTTTGGCAAATTTCCCCGTTTTTCGATGGCGCGTTGCACCACACCTACAAGACGACAATTCCGGCCCTCGGGCGGCGAGGCCTCAACTGCCGGCATGGTCAAGAGACGAAAGCCCCGGGGACTTAGAAATTTTTCGCTCGGAGTTGGACTTAGAAAAAGTTTCAATATTTTGCAAAAATAATTTTTTTAAAAACATGAAATATACATCGGAGGCATTCTTTTAGAATGGGAAACACATCCCAAGAACGATTTTGGCAAATTTCCCCGTTTTTCGATGGCGCGTTGCACCACACCTACAAGACGACAATTCTTGCCCTCGGGCGGCGAGGCCTCAACTGCCGGCATGGTCACGAGACGAAAGCCCCGGGGACTTAGAAATTTTTCGCTCAGAGTTGGACTTTAACTTTTTTCGGACCGAAAAAAAGTTTTTTTGAAAAATGTGAAATATGCATATTTGGTGTTCGTTTGATAAAGAAAACACATCCCTAGCCTAGTTTCTGCTAATTTGGCCCTGTATCATTGACTTTTTGCGCCGATTTGGACTTAGAAAAAGTTTCGATATTTTGCAAAAATAATTTTTTTAAAAACATGAAATATACATCGGAGGCATTCTTTTAGAAAGGGAAACACATCCCAAGAACAATTTTGGCAAATTTTCCCGTTTTTCGATGGCGCGTTGCACCACACCTACAAGACGACAATTCTTGCCCTCGGGCGGCGAGGCCTCAACTGCCGGCATGGTCAAGAGACGAAAGCCCCGGGGACTTAGAAATTTTTCGCTCGGAGTTGGACTTAGAAAAATTTTTATCGAAGTGAAAAAAATGTTTTTTGAAAAAAGTGAAACATGCATGGGTGGCATTCGTTTGATTAGGCAAACACATCCTAAGGTTCGCTTTCGCAAATTTGTCCCTCTTTAAGTGGCAGTTTGCTCCGAAAGTGGTAGTTCTCCCATGTACTACGCGGCTGGACTTAGAAAATTTTCGCTCGGAGTTGGACTTTAACTTTTTTCGGACCGAAAAAAAGTTTTTTTGAAAAATGTGAAATATGCATCATTGGTGTTCGTTTGATAAAGAAAACACATCCTTAGCCTCGTTCCTGCTAATTTGGCCCTGTTTCATCGACTTTTTGCGCCGATTTGGACTTAGAAAAAGTTTCGATATTTTGCAAATATAATTTTTTTAAAAACATGAAATATACATCGGAGGCATTCTTTTAGAAAGGGAAACACATCCCAAGAACAATTTTGGCAAATTTTCCCGTTTTTCGATGGCGCGTTGCACCACACCTACAAGACGACAATTCTTGCCCTCGGGCGGCGAGGCCTCAACTGCCGGCATGGTCAAGAGACGAAAGCCCCGGGGACTTAGAAATTTTTCGCTCGGAGTTGGACTTAGAAAAATTTTTATCGAAGTGAAAAAAATGTTTTTTGAAAAAAGTGAAACATGCATGGGTGGCATTCGTTTGATTAGGCAAACACATCCTAAGGTTCGCTTTCGCAAATTTGTCCCTCTTTAAGTGGCAGTTTGCTCCGAAAGTGGTAGTTCTCCCATGTACTACGCGGCTGGACTTAGAAAATTTTCGCTCGGAGTTGGACTTTAACTTTTTTCGGACCGAAAAAAAGTTTTTTTGAAAAATGTGAAATATGCATCATTGGTGTTCGTTTGATAAAGAAAACACATCCCTAGCCTCGTTCCTGCTAATTTGGCCCTGTTTCATCGACTTTTTGCGCCGATTTGGACTTAGAAAAAGTTTCGATATTTTGCAAAAATAATTTTTTTAAAAACATGAAATATACATCGGAGGCATTCTTTTAGAAAGGGAAACACATCCCAAGAACAATTTTGGCAAATTTTCCCGTTTTTCGATGGCGCGTTGCACCACACCTACAAGACGACAATTCTTGCCCTCGTGCGGCGAGGCCTCAACTGCCGGCATGGTCAAGAGACGAAAGCCCCGGGGACTTAGAAATTTTTCGCTCGGAGTTGGACTTAGAAAAAGTTTCGATATTTTGCAAAAATAATTTTTTTAAAAACATGAAATATACATCGGAGGCATTCTTTTAGAATGGGAAACACATCCCAAGAACGATTTTGGCAAATTTCCCCGTTTTTCGATGGCGCGTTGCACCACACCTACAAGACGACAATTCTTGCCCTCGGGCGGCGAGGCCTCAACTGCCGGCATGGTCACGAGACGAAAGCCCCGGGGACTTAGAAATTTTTCGCTCAGAGTTGGACTTTAACTTTTTTCGGACCGAAAAAAAGTTTTTTTGAAAAATGTGAAATATGCATATTTGGTGTTCGTTTGATAAAGAAAACACATCCCTAGCCTAGTTTCTGCTAATTTGGCCCTGTATCATTGACTTTTTGCGCCGATTTGGACTTAGAAAAAGTTTCGATATTTTGCAAAAATAATTTTTTTAAAATCATGAAATATACATCGGAGGCATTCTTTTAGAAAGGGAAACACATCCCAAGAACAATTTTGGCAAATTTTCCCGTTTTTCGATGGCGCGTTGCACCACACCTACAAGACGACAATTCTTGCCCTCGGGCGGCGAGGCCTCAACTGCCGGCATGGTCAAGAGACGAAAGCCCCGGGGACTTAGAAATTTTTCGCTCGGAGTTGGACTTAGAAAAATTTTTATCGAAGTGAAAAAAATGTTTTTTGAAAAAAGTGAAACATGCATGGGTGGCATTCGTTTGATTAGGCAAACACATCCTAAGGTTCGCTTTCGCAAATTTGTCCCTCTTTAAGTGGCAGTTTGCTCCGAAAGTGGTAGTTCTCCCATGTACCACGCGGCTGGACTTAGAAAATTTTCGCTCGGAGTTGGACTTTAACTTTTTTCGGACTGAAAAAAAGTTTTTTTGAAAAATGTGAAATACGCATCATTGGTGTTCGTTTGATAAAGAAAACACATCCTTAGCCTCGTTCCTGCTAATTTGGCCCTGTTTCACTAACTTTTTGCGCCGATTTGGACTTAGAAAAAGTTTCGATTTTGGGAAGAAATAATTTTTTTAAAAACACGGCTGTACTTGTAA
This sequence comes from Mantis religiosa, assembly GCA_030765055.1. Taxonomy (NCBI): domain Eukaryota; kingdom Metazoa; phylum Arthropoda; class Insecta; order Mantodea; family Mantidae; genus Mantis; species Mantis religiosa. The sequence continues at coordinate 841,373 of JAUKNK010000224.1, read as the reverse complement.
TTTTTCACTCGCACGACACACGATGGACTTAGAATTATTTCACTCTTGCTGCCCTCTTTGGACTTTGAAAAAGCCGGGCACTGTGGGACTTTGAATTAATCACACTGGCAATATTTCACTCGCACGACACATTTAGGATTATTTCGCTCATTCTAGCCTCGCTGGACTTTGAATTTTTCACACATTTTTTCTTTGCACCTTTCACTCGCTGTTTCGACCTACAACATTTTTTTTCACTTGTATGACCTTTTGCACTTCAATTATTTTAGCCCATTTCACAAACACTTTTTGTGCACTTTTTAGACGTGGAATATCACTCGCATTTAGAGGCACTTTCTCACTCGCTCTGTTTCGACCTAGAACATTTCGTTTTCACTTGTAAGAGCTTTTGCACTTGTGGGCGCATTCATTATTTGCATTAATTATTTTAGCTCTCCTTGGACAAACTTTACCTTTCACTAACACTTTTTGAGCACTTTTTGGGACGTGGAATATCACTCGAATTCAGAGGCACTTTCTCACTCGCTCTGTTTCGACCTACAACATTTCGTTTTCACTTATATGAGCTTTTGCACCTGTAGGCACATTCATTTTTTGCATTAATTATTTTAGCTCTCCTTGGACAGACTTTACCTTTCACAAACACTTTTTGAGCACTTTTTGGGACGTGGGATATCACTCGACTTCAGTGGCACTTTCTCACTCGCTCTGTTTCGACCTAGAACATTTCGTTTTCACTTGTAAGAGCTTTTGCACATGTAGGCGCATTCATTTTTTGCATTAATTAATTTAGCTCTCCTTGGACAGACTTTACCTTTCACTAACACTTTTTGAGCACTTTGTTTAGACGTGGAATCTCACTCGAATTAAGAGGCACTTTCTCACTCGCAGAAAACTTTCTGCACCTAGCACACGAACACGTTTGAACTCGTCGTGCTTCTGGCGTCTTGTCGTAGTGGAAGAGGCTGGAATCACCTGGCGGGGTCCCAGGCTGGTGTTGTGTGTGTTTTCGGACTGTAGATTTAGTTCTGCGAAGTGGACGTAAGCCAGGCGTGGCTCCTGTGATCCCTGAATTCCCGTTGTTCTCCAGGTGCAGGTTGTCGGCCGGTGCGAGTTCTCCCCATCATGGCGCCTTCGGTAGACTTTGCGGTCCTTGTTCTGAACTGCTGAAAAAGAAAGGAAAACATTGTGAGAGTCCGTACGCTACTAATAAAAATAATCTCATATCTAGGAAGTTCCAGTAATTAGTAATTACATAACTTGGGCAGAGTAGCCACGCCGAATTAGCTTTTGGCGGGAAGAATTTCTCGTTGAAAACAAGGAGAAGCGCAGCCCTCGCGTGCGTCCGGCTTGGCCTCTCTAGCCGTTATGTTTCAAACTGTATGGAAGAGATGCGCAATAACACCAGCGCGATGACTCACGATTACGTCACCCTTGGCTACTTCCTTGCAAGTAGCGTTCACCTCTTGGTCGAGGTCATCCGAGCGAGTTTGCACAATGCTTTCTTACGACCAGTGTGCCAAAGATTAACGTCAATCGCAAGATAAACACGACCGTTTGTTAATTAAAGAAAACTGGGCCCAGGAATCCACAAACATGTTCACTTACTTGGCAATGCGTACCCAGGAACATTACTTTTCCTACGCGGCGCCGAACTTCGAGTTTTGGCTCACCTCCAGACCGCACTCCGCGACGGTCTCTCCCTTGGGGGAAACCTTAACACTTTCGCTCGGAGTTGGACTTTGAAAAATTTTTATCGGAGTGAAAAAAAGTTTTTTCATAAAGTTGAAAAATGCATCATTGGTATTCGTTTAATAAAGGAAGCGCATCCCAAGTTCCGTTTTTGCAAGTTTGTCCCTCTTTCACTAGCGCTTTTTACCGATTTGGACTTAGAAAGAGCTTCGATTTTGGGCAAAAATAACTTTTTTAAAAACACGAAATATACATCACAGGCATTCTTTTGGAAGAAGAAACTCTTCCCAAGACTCGTCTTTGCTAATTTGTCCCTCTCTCGCAAGCGATTTGCACCGCAGGTGGTCGTTCCCCCAGGCTGGACTTTGAAGAATTTCGCTCGGAGTTGGAATTTGAAAAATTTTTATCGGACCGAAAAAAGTTTTTTTGATTAATGTGAAACATGCATCTTTGGTATTCGTTAGATAAGGATAACGCATACTAAGTTCCGTTTTTGCTAATTTGTTATTCTTTCACTGGCGCTTTGCACAGATTTGGACTCAGAAAATTTTTCGATTTTGGGAAAAAATAATTTTTTTAAAAACACGAAATATACATCACAGGCATTCGTTTAGAAGGGGAAACTCGTCCCAATAATCGTTTATGCTAATTTGTCCCTCTTTCACTGGCGCTTTACACCGATTTGGACGTAGAAAAGGTTTCGATTTTGGGCAAAAATAACTTTTTTAGAAACACGAAATATACATCGCAGGCATTCATTTGGAAGAAGAAACTCTTCCCAAGATTCGTCGTTGCTAACTTGTCGCTCTCTCGCAAGCGGTTTGCACCGCAAGTGGTCGTTCCCCCATGCTGGACTTTGAAAAATTTCGCTCGGAGTTGGACTTTGAAAAATTGTTATCAGACCGAAAAAAGTTTTTTGATTAATGTGAAACATGCATCCTTGGTATTCGTTAGATAACGGAAACGCATCCTAAGTTCTGTTTTTGCTAATTAGTCCTTCTTTCACTGGCGCTTTGCACAGATTTGGAGTCAGAAAAATTTTCGATTTTTAGAAAAATTCATTTTTTTAAAAGCACGAAATATACATCACAGGCATGCGCTTAGCAGGGAAAACTCGTCCCAGGAATCGTTTTTGCTAATTTGTCCCTCTTTCACTAGCGGTTTGCACAGAAAGTGAACCTTCCCCCATGCTGGACTTAGAAATTTTTCGCTCGGAGTTGGACTTAGAAAAATTTTGATCGAAGTGAAAAAAATGTTTTTTGAAAAAAGTGAAACATGCATGGGTGGCATTCGTTTGATAAGGCAAACACATCCTAAGGTTCGCTTTCGCAAATTTGTCCCTCTTTAAGTGGCAGTTTGCTCCGAAAGTGGTAGTTCTCCCATGGACTACGCGGCTGGACTTAGAAAATTTTCGCTCGGAGTTGGACTTTAACTTTTTTCGGACCGAAAAAAAGTTTTTTTGAAAAATGTGAAATATGCATCATTGGTGTTCGTTTGATAAAGAAAACACATCTTTAGCCTAGTTTCTGCTAATTTGGCCCTGTTTCATTGACTTTTTGCGCCGATTTGGACTTAGAAAAAGTTTCGATATTTTGCAAAAATAATTTTTTTAAAAACATGAAATATACATCGGAGGCATTCTTTTAGAAAGGGAAACACACCCCAAGAACGATTTTGGCAAATTTCCCCGTTTTTCGATGGCGCGTTGCACCACACCTACAAGACGACAATTCCGGCCCTCGGGCGGCGAGGCCTCAACTGCCGGCATGGTCAGGAGACGAAAGCCCCGGGGACTTAGAAATTTTTCGCTCGGAGTTGGACTTAGAAAAATTTTGATCGAAGTGAAAAAAATGTTTTTTGAAAAAGGTGAAACATGCATCGGTGGCATTCGTTTGATAAGGCAAACAGATCCTAAGATTCGCTTTTGCAAATTTGTCCCCCTTTAAGTAGCACTTTGCTCCGAAAGTGGTAGTTTGCCCATGTACTACGCGGCTGGACTTAGAAAATTTTCGCTCGGAGTTGGACTTTAACTTTTTTCGGACCGAAAAAAAGTTTTTTTGAAAAATGTGAAATATGCATCATTGGTGTTCGTTTGATAAAGAAAACACATCCTTAGCCTCGTTCCTGCTAATTTGGTCCTGTTTCATTGACTTTTTGCGCCGATTTGGACTTAGAAAAAGTTTCGATATTTTGCAAAAATAATTTTTTTAAAAACATGAAATATACATCGGAGGCATTCTTTTAGAAAGGGAAACACACCCCAAGAACGATTTTGGCAAATTTCCCCGTTTTTCGATGGCGCGTTGCACCACACCTACAAGACGACAATTCCGGCCCTCGGGCGGCGAGGCCTCAACTGCCGGCATGGTCAGGAGACGAAAGCCCCGGGGACTTAGAAATTTTTCGCTCGGAGTTGGACTTAGAAAAATTTTGATCGAAGTGAAAAAAATGTTTTTTGAAAAAGGTGAAACATGCATCGGTGGCATTCGTTTGATAAGGCAAACACATCCTAAGGTTCGCTTTTGCAAATTTGTCCCCCTTTAAGTACCACTTTGTTCCGAAAGTGGTAGTTTGCCCATGTACTACGCGGCTGGACTTAGAAAATTTTCGCTCGGAGTTGGACTTTAACTTTTTTCGGAGCGAAAAAAAGTTTTTTTGAAAAATGTGAAATATGCATCATTGGTGTTCGTTTGATAAAGAAAACACATCCTTAGCCTCGTTCCTGCTAATTTTGTCCTGTTTCATTGACTTTTTGCGCCGATTTGGACTTAGAAAAAGTTTCGATATTTTGCAAAAATAATTTTTTTAAAAACATGAAATATACATCGGAGGCATTCTTTTAGAAAGGCAAACACATCCTAAGGTTAGCTTTTGCAAATTTGTCCCCCTTTAAGTAGCACTTTGTTCCGAAAGTGGTAGTTTGCCCATGTACTACGCGGCTGGACTTAGAAAATTTTCGCTCGGAGTTGGACTTTAACTTTTTTCGGAGCGAAAAAAAGTTTTTTTGAAAAATGTGAAATATGCATCATTGGTGTTCGTTTGATAAAGAAAACACATCCTTAGCCTCGTTCCTGCTAATTTGGTCCTGTTTCATTGACTTTTTGCGCCGATTTGGACTTAGAAAAAGTTTCGATATTTTGCAAAAATAATTTTTTTAAAAACATGAAATATACATCGGAGGCATTCTTTTAGAAAGGGAAACACACCCCAAGAACGATTTTGGCAAATTTCCCCGTTTTTCGATGGCGCGTTGCACCACACCTACAAGACGACAATTCCGGCCCTCGGGCGGCGAGGCCTCAACTGCCGGCATGGTCAGGAGACGAAAGCCCCGGGGACTTAGAAATTTTTCGCTCGGAGTTGGACTTAGAAAAATTTTGATCGAAGTGAAAAAAATGTTTTTTGAAAAAGGTGAAACATGCATCGGTGGCATTCGTTTGATAAGGCAAACAGATCCTAAGATTCGCTTTTGCAAATTTGTCCCCCTTTAAGTAGCACTTTGCTCCGAAAGTGGTAGTTTGCCCATGTACTACGCGGCTGGACTTAGAAAATTTTCGCTCGGAGTTGGACTTTAACTTTTTTCGGACCGAAAAAAAGTTTTTTTGAAAAATGTGAAATATGCATCATTGGTGTTCGTTTGATAAAGAAAACACATCCTTAGCCTCGTTCCTGCTAATTTGGTCCTGTTTCATTGACTTTTTGCGCCGATTTGGACTTAGAAAAAGTTTCGATATTTTGCAAAAATAATTTTTTTAAAAACATGAAATATACATCGGAGGCATTCTTTTAGAAAGGGAAACACATCCCAAGAACGAATTTGGCAAATTTCCCCGTTTTTCGATGGCGCGTTGCACCACACCTACAAGACGACAATTCCGGCCCTCGGGCGGCGAGGCCTCAACTGCCGGCATGGTCAGGAGACGAAAGCCCCGGGGACTTAGAAATTTTTCGCTCGGAGTTGGACTTAGAAAAATTTTGATCGAAGTGAAAAAAATGTTTTTTGAAAAAGGTGAAACATGCATCGGTGGCATTCGTTTGATAAGGCAAACAGATCCTAAGATTCGCTTTTGCAAATTTGTCCCCCTTTAAGTAGCACTTTGCTCCGAAAGTGGTAGTTTGCCCATGTACTACGCGGCTGGACTTAGAAAATTTTCGCTCGGAGTTGGACTTTAACTTTTTTCGGACCGAAAAAAAGTTTTTTTGAAAAATGTGAAATATGCATCATTGGTGTTCGTTTGATAAAGAAAACACATCCTTAGCCTCGTTCCTGCTAATTTGGTCCTGTTTCATTGACTTTTTGCGCCGATTTGGACTTAGAAAAAGTTTCGATATTTTGCAAAAATAATTTTTTTAAAAACATGAAATATACATCGGAGGCATTCTTTTAGAAAGGGAAACACATCCCAAGAACGAATTTGGCAAATTTCCCCGTTTTTCGATGGCGCGTTGCACCACACCTACAAGACGACAATTCCGGCCCTCGGGCGGCGAGGCCTCAACTGCCGGCATGGTCAAGAGACGAAAGCCCCGGGGACTTAGAAATTTTTCGCTCGGAGTTGGACTTAGAAAAATTTTGATCGAAGTGAAAAAAATGTTTTTTGAAAAAGGTGAAACATGCATCGGTGGCATTCGTTTGATAAGGCAAACACATCCTAAGGTTCGCTTTTGCAAATTTGTCCCCCTTTAAGTAGCACTTTGCTCCGAAAGTGGTAGTTTGCCCATGTACTACGCGGCTGGACTTAGAAAATTTTCGCTCGGAGTTGGACTTTAACTTTTTTCGGAGCGAAAAAAAGTTTTTTTGAAAAATGTGAAATATGCATCATTGGTGTTCGTTTGATAAAGAAAACACATCCTTAGCCTCGTTCCTGCTAATTTGGTCCTGTTTCATTGACTTTTTGCGCCGATTTGGACTTAGAAAAAGTTTCGATATTTTGCAAAAATAATTTTTTTAAAAACATGAAATATACATCGGAGGCATTCTTTTAGAAAGGCAAACACATCCTAAGGTTAGCTTTTGCAAATTTGTCCCCCTTTAAGTAGCACTTTGTTCCGAAAGTGGTAGTTTGCCCATGTACTACGCGGCTGGACTTAGAAAATTTTCGCTCGGAGTTGGACTTTAACTTTTTTCGGAGCGAAAAAAAGTTTTTTTGAAAAATGTGAAATATGCATCATTGGTGATCGTTTGATAAAGAAAACACATCCTTAGCCTCGTTCCTGCTAATTTGGTCCTGTTTCATTGACTTTTTGCGCCGATTTGGACTTAGAAAAAGTTTCGATATTTTGCAAAAATAATTTTTTTAAAAACATGAAATATACATCGGAGGCATTCTTTTAGATAGGCAAACACATCCTAAGGTTAGCTTTTGCAAATTTGTCCCCCTTTAAGTAGCACTTTGTTCCGAAAGTGGTAGTTTGCCCATGTACTACGCGGCTGGACTTAGAAAATTTTCGCTCGGAGTTGGACTTAGAAAAATTTTGATCGAAGTGAAAAAAATGTTTTTTGAAAAAGGTGAAACATGCATCGGTGGCATTCGTTTGATAAGGCAAACACATCCTAAGGTTCGCTTTTGCAAATTTGTCCCCCTTTAAGTAGCACTTTGTTCCGAAAGTGGTAGTTTGCCCATGTACTACGCGGCTGGACTTAGAAAATTTTCGCTCGGAGTTGGACTTTAACTTTTTTCGGACCGAAAAAAAGTTTTTTTGAAAAATGTGAAATATGCATCATTGGTGTTCGTTTGATAAAGAAAACACATCCTTAGCCTCGTTTTTGCTAATTTGTCCCTGTTTCATTAGGCCGATTGGACTTAGAAAAATATGCGATATTTTGCAAAAATAATTTTTTTAAAAACATGAGATATACATCGGAGGCATTCTTTTAGAAAGGGAAACACATCCCAAGATCGATTTTGGCAAATTTCCCCGTTTTTCGATGGCGCGTTGCACCGAGCCGGGAAAACGACCTTTCCGGCCCTCGGGCGGCGAGGCCTCAACTGCCGGCATGGTTCCGAGGCAAACTCCCGGGGGACTTAGAAAAATTTTTGTCTCCGGAAAAAAATAATTTTTTAGGAATATGAAAAACATATGTACGGCATGCCGTCTTAATGGCAAGACCTTCGTGGTGTGTATCTTTGTAAATTTCGTGTTATATACGGAGATATAAGCAGAGTGTTTTGAGGCCCTGTTTAGATGTGTTACGGCAGCGGCCGGCAGCCTCTCGCCAGCCGCGCTCGCTCCGGCCGGCCGGCCGTGCCGCTCGGGAGGCGTGCAGCATCGTGGTTTGGGGCGTCTAGGCTATATGTAAGAGGGACGGATCTGAAGGTAGAGCTAGGCGCCCTCTCCTAGAATGACTCAAGTAAGGAAGGCAAGGATTTTGACGGTGAATCTAGGTGCCTTACCACTAGTGGTGACTATATGCGGAGCATAGTGCACCAAGAATTGACGGAAAACATGGTAGTTGTCGCTCCGTGCTATCAACAACTTCACAGCTATGTCGCGGCCCCCTGTCTCACGATAAGGTCATATGCGACACACTGTTATTTTTAAGCGCTGAACTCTCTAGAGTCCGAGTGAATGGTGTTATCTCGAACAGCTCAGAATGGCGGTATCCCGCACATTGTCTGGTAGTTGAGTGTTGAGATGTAAACTTATAACGACACGTAATATCTAGCCCAAGGTATATGCATAACGTGTCGGGCATAGTTTGACATTAGTCAATGCCCTATATGAAGACAAAATTAATGAAAAATGGTCGGGCCGGATTCGAAAGCGTGTGAAATGTGGACAAGACCTGTGAAGGCTCTGAAAATTGTTTTGCTTGTCAGTTTCCTCGCTGGAGAGTCCGGTAACATTGAAAAATGGTCGAGTCCTTAGGGACAGTTATTTTCCTACTGTTGTAGGTTAATGAATGTATTGGACATAATAAACTTTCCGGGACTTCGGTCCCGGGTTAAGAGCAATCCAGCTCCCTGGTTGATCCTGCCAGTAGTCATATGCTTGTCTCAAAGATTAAGCCATGCATGTCTCAGTGCAAGCCAAATTAAGGTGAAACCGCGAATGGCTCATTAAATCAGTTATGGTTCCTTAGATGATGCACAGTTACTTGGATAACTGTGGTAATTCTAGAGCTAATACATGCAACTAGGTCCCGACCGGCAACGGAAGGGACGCTTTTATTAGATCAA